>OV049927.1:57849505-58327005 GCA_920104205.1 Eupeodes latifasciatus
TATTATTATTATTATTATTATTATTATTATTATTATTATTATTATTATTATTATTATTATTATTATTATTATTAATCAAATTTACTCGCATCTTTATTACGTTGAATTTTTCTATCGGTTTGTAGAGCAAGAATCACATATCTTGGTTTTTCAAGTTGTGTAGAAGTTTTTACTGTCCATACAAGATCAGTGGTTGCTGGTAACGTTGGATATTCATAGAGATCCCAATTTCGAAAGTGCATTTGAATAGGTTTCGATTGGATTTGTTTCAATAGTGAAAGTTTATCTAAATCGGCCAAAGTAATGTGCGGAACTCTCCAACTGTAATTCTTCGTTTTCTTTTGAATTAGGCAAATAAATGTTCTCATTGGTCCGAGTCCGAATTAGAATCAGTTCATGCTTCGCGTTGGTTATGATTTTTCTATAGTCTTCAGCGAAACCCATTAGTGATTTTAAAGGTATACAAAAATTGAAAATACCCGAATCAGAGATGTTAGTGTTTCCTGTCCATGAAGCGTTTTCCAATCGTTTACTTTCATTGCTGGTTAAAGATATATAATTTTTCAATGTTGATGTGATGCCAACGTTTTTATTGTTTTCAATTTCTATTCCATTGAGTTCATAATGTATTTCCTCAAATAAATATGCCATGGCATTGTTTGTTAATGAAGTTGTAGTAGAATATGTCATATCAGGTTTTCTGAGTCCACCTTCAATGTAGATATAGCTATCACTAGGCAAAACACACAAATCCTGGTTCTGTATTGCAATGTGTATTTCATCACTCGGATTAAATGACTGAACAAATGGCGAATAACTATGGTACTCGAATTTTGTTATACTATTGTCATGGACAGGTCCATGAGAAATATGTGAGAGAACTTATTCGCTTGACATTCACTGGCAAATAGATAACATTTTTGGGGACTTCTATTATCATATACCCTGAACCCGTTTCAGGAGAAAATTCATGAATAGTGTGTACAGGTGTATTATTTAAATATGACCCATTTATTATATTACACTCAATCCTTATGACGTTCACCTTATTGATATCCACAGATAAATCAGAGGTGTGTTTCTTACCGGGAGAAAGAACGGTTTTGCTGAAGCCCAGTAATGTTCCTATGCTTCTCTCCCTATTGAAATATATGTGTTCGGAAGTTACGATACTTGTAAGCAATGTATTAAAGTTGGCTTCAATTTTACACTTAATTGTTGAATTTAATGATAACAATACTTCAGTTACATAGTTGGCAATGTCTTCGATTTCGTACGATCCAATGGGAATTTCAATTTCATGCTCCCCTATATGAAACATGTTGTTACGTTCATCAACATTCGGTATAGAATTGTAGGTTTGAAAATCTATTGATCCACAAACATAATCCTTGCTAACATCGAGAGGTGGAAAATATTCTGCCGATAAAAGGGATGTTCTACCGGTTAAAGTAAGTGTCATTGCCATGATGATAGAAAACAGACTAGTCTATTTGTTTTAATTATTTTTTATTTATTGTAAATTACATTTGCAAAAGAAAACTTAAACATAAGTGTTCACAGTTAAATGAATCATAATTTTGATGCCGAGTGTAGTTGAAACGAATTTGTTTGCCTAAATAGTTAATTATTTCTCTAGGAGGTTGCAAATTACCAAAACTATCAAAATATTCAATATGGTTGCCTCTTTTAAAATACGCTACCCAATGTGTACCAATTCCTTTTTCTGAATCTAGATTTACAACCCCACACTAGTTCTTTAAAGGTTTTGTCTTTGGTAAATTATCTCGCATGAAGACTCCTCGAAAATGAGGTATATATTTGTTTGCAAAGATTTGTATGTCATTTTCATTCAATGCACGATTGGGTAGCGACCTTAGAAGTTTTTTGTTTGTGGATTAAGATACAATCCAAGTCCTTTTCTATAAGGTTTCAGATGCAGTCCATGACCAAGAGCAATTGATTCCATTTTGAGGTTATGACGTTTTTTCTCATCCAAGTCCTTTCTAGCATTACCTACATCATTGACAGCCTTGATAACTCCAGCAGCACCACCCGTCAAAGCCCCAAGAGCTGAAAGTCCAGCAAACAGGGGCACAAGAAATGGAATTGCCTCTCCAACTTTTGGTACTGGAATAACCCTCGGGGTTTTAATGTTGCTTTTGTTCTTTTCTACGTTTTTAATTGCAGCCTTTAAGGCTATTTTACTCGCCTTTTCTAGATTGAAAGGTTTCTTTTCTTTAAGGTTAGTTCCAATAAGTTTCCTCAATTTATTTAAGGTAATGTGTTTTATTTTATTACTAACGGTTTTTTTCTTATACATTTTTTTCTCCTTTTTATAACTGGTTACTTTAGAATTCGAGCAACCCATTCCAAATTTTACTTTTGCTTTCATAAGATTAGTAACTAGAAGTGCATTCGCTCGTTCAGATAAACTAGCGTCGCTAGATTTAAAACGTTGCCAGGCTTTTTCAGTTAAAATTCTATCAGCTTTGTGGCGATCTTCGTATCTTCGTTTTTGGAATATGAAATGTCATGCTCCTTACACGCCTGATCTAGAAAATTAATTCCAGAATCTCCTCGATCTAATCGTTTTTGGAGTCTGGTTCCAGGTCCGCAATACTGATAACCCGGCAAATGTAATTCAAATGGGAGTTTGTTTATAAGAGAGTTTATTAAACCTTCTCCTCTCGCGACTTTTTGTTTACTAATCAATTTTTTCGAAAAGTCAATCATTTTTATATGATCATCTTTATTGTAGAAAGTTAAGAAACGAAATGATGATTAAATAAATAAATACTATTGATATATAGTTTTCTATTTTAGTAGATGTCATCATGCGATTCATAGCACAACAATACAAATTACCAGTACGAAACCTAGAACCGACAAAAAATCCTAGAGTAATTAAGAAACATGGCAAGCTTTTTCCGAATAGTATAAGAGGCCTGATTACTGGTCCATCTAATTGTGGAAAAACAAATGTTATGTTGAGTCTACTACTACATCCAAATGGATTAAAATTTGAAAACATATATGTATATATATTCGAAATCTTTACACCAATCAAAATATGAGTTTTTAAAACAAGTAATTAAACCTATAAAAAATATGGGTTTCTTCACATTTTCTAATAATATTGATGTCGTTTTGCCAAAAGAGGCTAAACGAAATTCTGTATTTATTTTCGATGACATTGCTTGTGAAAAACAAGATGCAATACGAAACTATTTTAGTATGGGACGTCATTATCAATTAGATAGTTTCTACTTGTGTCAAACTTATACAAGAATACCAAAACACTTAATTCGCGATAATGCAAATTTTTTGATAATTTTTAAACAGGACAGTATGAATTTAAAACACATTTACAATGATCATGTTAATTTCGATATGACATTTAAAACATTCGAAAATGTATGTGCCGACTGTTGGAAAACCAATTATGGATTTCTTGTAATCGATAAGGAAAGCCCACTGAATAATGGTCGCTATAGAAAAGGTTTTGACTGTTTTCTCGAGTTATAAAACCATTTACAATCAAATTCTCTTACCAGTTTCTCTGTAACAGCTGTTAAATACAGTACCGAGCAGTTCAGTGAAGAAACACTTCCTGTTAATAACAGTTCAGTTATGATTTGCAGTTTTATACGGTTAGGAGCAGTTATTCACAGTACAGCGTTACAGATCTATCAGTATAAATCGCAGTAGCAGCTCTGCATTTAAGACCAGTTATCTAAATATTAAAAGAAAAACTTCAATTCATTTATTCATCAGAACAATATGATGAACGTAGATGTAAAATTAAAAAAAGAACTTATCAAAACAACCGATGACCTTCGAAGAAAATTCAAGGCCCTCAAGAATAATAAGGAAGTTTATGAATCTCAATTAGAAGAAGCTTTTAAACCAATTACTGCTCCTCTAAACGAACTGGTTAAGCAATCAACAGTCAACGTGGAAAGAAACAAGGAAAAAGAAGAAGAAGTAAGGGACAATGACTATTATGAAACTCCTGCAAAGAAAACAAAAACGATGAAATGCTTAAGCGATGAAACTTTGAACAGTTCAACTGATAGTCATAGCCTAATAAATAGTACCCCTAAGAGACCAAAAGAGGAAAAAGCATTAGAAAAGATTGGGCGACGTCTATGTCTTTTCGAAGAACAATTGTCAGAAGATGAAAAATTTGATAAAACACCTAAAATGTATATGGATCTGTTCATAAATAATTCAAATAGTATTGATAGGACATATGGAATACATTCCAAAAATGGAAAATTGTTTATTGGTAATGCGGAGTTCAGCATTCATGGATCAGATATAAAAATAAAAAATAAAAACTTTCAGGGGACGAAAGGTCTTTATGAACTGCTATTTAAGAAACGTCCACAGAGATCGTTTTACAATAATGAAGACTTGAAAAATTATGAAACGATTTTAAACGATACAAATGCACACAGGAAAGAATTCGATTCGCAAAAACAGGTAAAAGGCAATCGAGGTTACAAATACACACAAATTATACGACCATTGATAGAAAAGGCTTCATCTTCAACTTCGATTTCAAATACATTACCAATAGGTAAAGGATTAATGCAATTATCAAGCAAGAAAAAGGACTATATATTTTGGGATGATCCTAATGAACTCGTAGATCGATTGAGACTTCTAATTGGTTCACATCAAGCCGGTCATAATAATCACTCCAACGAAATTATTTCCATTATTGAAGAGCTTAAAGAGGCTAATATAATCAATTAGACACAATGCCTGTTGACAAATTCGGTCGTTTTTCGCATAGACCACCACCAAGAGGACCTCGTGGAGAGCGGGGAATAGCTGGACCACCTGGTGATGGTTTTCTTAAAACTGAAAATGGAGACTTTGATATAAACTGGAAACATTTAAAAAACATAAGCGAACCGCTAGACGATAGTGATGCTGCTACTAAAAAATATGTCGACATAAGAATTCAGCAAATTAAAACAATCCCTGAAAATGAAATAAGGGATTATTTCAAAACCAATAAAATTATTTCAAAAGAAGAAGAAGAAGAAGAAGAAGAAGAAATTGCAGAAGTTAAAGCACCACAATGAAAAATGTTTTTTTATATTTTTATTATTATTATTGTTACTTTAAAATGAGAAAAAATAAAAGATTAAGATTAAGAAAAAACGATCTGAAGTATTCTCACTTAAACTGTCAAAATTAATAGCGCGAGTGAGAGAGGTGGTAAGAAGAATAGTTGGCTTGGGTCATCAGTTATGATTTTGAATTTGAAATTGGGAATGCGATGACTGATATGATGGTGATGATCACTTGAAGTGGGGTTAATTTTTTTTTCCTTTGAAATAAACAACGAGGAAAAATCTATAATCTTGAATTGAAAAATTGTGATAAGAAAAGTGTTAGTGAATACTAATAGCCGAGGTGACGATTAACACGACTAAGTCTGAGTCTGATCACTTCTTAACAGATATCAATATATGCAGTGAGGATCATTTTTTTCTTTTGAAATAAAACAACGAGGAAAAATCTGTTATCTTGAAATGGTAAAAAAATTGAGACAAGAGAAATGTAAGTAAATACTATTAACCGAGGTGACGAGTAAGAGGACCGAGCCTGAGTCGATTAGTTCTAGTTGTGATTACGCAAGAAGAACACGTTAGTAAAATTAAAATTATAAAATTTATAATAAAAAATACACCCAACCCAACCCTTCGAAAGTATTAAATAAATACAATTAAATAAAGTATTATGTCTTTCATTAATAAAATAAAGTCGGCGGTCAACATGCGTAAGGCTGAAAAACCTTTTTCAAGCCTTTCGAAGTTGATCCAGAAAAAAAATACCCCGTTATTAATTCTAAAAGGATTAAAACTAAGTTCGGTGAGCAAATTATGCTAGAACTTGAGGGGTGTATGGTATTTTTACCAAAGAGGGGCAACACCCAGCTGGATAACGATGACGTTAAAGAGCTTAGTAATTGCGAGTTCGAGGTAGTGGAACCATATGGGGAATCGTCATTCCACATAGATTTTCACATAAAGGAGAAGAGCAACGATCTGGTAGGACAACTACAGCATCAACAACAGCAACAGCATAGGCAGCATCAACTTACGCAGCAGCAGCATCACCAGCAGGAACCGCACGAACAAGAGGTAGATGACTTTATTTTAACGCAAAAGCATCTATTTTTTAATGAATTGTAAAAAAAAAAAACAAAAAAAAAAAAAAAAATATTTGGTATATTACATATATATGTATTATAATTATAATAAAAATAAAATAAAATAAATTAACCTAATCGTTAAAATTATTGACTGTTGTTTTTTTTCTCTATTACCAAAAAAAAAAAAAAAAAGATACAACGTTTCCAAATACTTGAAGAGGAAGAAACTAGAATCAAGCAATTTTCTCTCATGGGTCGCAAAATCAAATTCAAGCTCAATCCGGTTCCAGTTAACCAAGAACCAACTTCATGGGTAAAAGAAGGCATCAATGACATTTTTGCACATGCCCTTAAAAATGTTAGTCTTACAGACAAGGTCGGGGTAACTTTTTCAGGGAAGAATTTCTCCGTTGAACGTGGAAGTGTTTGGCTTAGCTTCCGAGAGTGTTCGAAGATTAGAGCAAGCGATGTCTGGGACATGATTTCGAAGATATTCCAGAGTAATTCATACGGAATGAATACAGAAGAATTTTGTTTGGCTGTGACCTGTGTCAAGCTACCTGCTGGGACAGGAAACAAAAAAAAACAAATATGTTTAATACATATGAAGAGGAGTGCATTAGACGTCGCGGAATTGTCTTCATTAAAAATAAAGACAATTTGTGTTTACCATGGGCATTAATTAATGGAAAATCTATAGCAGACAAGGAAAGTCCATCAACTCAAAAACAACTTGAAAGAGACATACATACAAACATCAAAGACTCAAAAAGCATTACAGCTATTAGTGGATGCAAAAATAAGCATTCCCGAAGAAGGTTGTGGAATACCTGAGTTGAGAGGGTTTCAGAAATATTTTAATCAGTATAAAATTACTGTATACAAATATGCAACTAAAGGTAGAGAAGTTATATTTGAAGGAGAAAATAAAACAAAAAAAATCAATCTTCTCTACCATAATAACCACTACAATGTCATTAAATCTTTGACGGCTGCTTTTTGTTGTGGGTACTACTGCGAAGAATGTCACATTCCATATAACACAAGAAAGGATCACAGGTGCCAAAAATCATGTCCGCAATGTCAAAAGACTCCACCATGCCCAAGAACAATGAATGAAATTACATGCGATGAATGTAATCGAAATTTTAGAGGGAATTCTTGCTTCGATCATCACAAGGCCAGCAATTCAACAGGGAAAAACACTGTTTGTAATATGTTAAAAAGGTGTTTGTTATGCCTTAAATCATATAATGGAGCACGACAACACTTTTGCATGGAATACTTTTGCAAACAGTGTAAAACACATGTTGAAAAAGATCATCTGTGTTATATGAAGCCTGATGCAAAAACTCCTCACCTTAACTCTGTCCTTTATATTTTCTATGATCTGGAAAGTCGTCAGGAAAAAATTGTACAAGAGGAAATCTTGAATGCCGAAGAAAATGTTCATATATCGGAAGTTAGACTACATGAACCTAATTTATGTGTTTTCCAGCAAAAGTGCGATATTTGTATTGATAACATGAGTCTTCAATTCTGCCAAACGTGCAAATATACTTTAAATGTAATCAGAGAAAAAGAGAAGGAAGAACACGTGATTTCAAGATTCCTAAAACATATATTTAGTGTTCGGAATTCTTTCAAAAAAGTGGTTGTTTTAGCCCATAACGGACAATCATACGACCACCAATTCATTTTGAACTACATTTTAAGGGAAACACATTTGACTCCCAACTTGATTATGCGAGGCAGTAAGATAATCATTATGGAAATAGGAAATGTCAGGTTCATCGACTCGCTCAACTATTTTCCGATGGCACTTTCGAAACTTCCAAAAGCATTTCAACTTTCATCCGGTTTGAAAAAAGGTTTCTTTCCACATCTGTTCAACATCAAAGAAAACTCCAACTACATCGGTAAGCTACCTCAAATAGAATACTACAGTCCAGATACAATGAAATCTGAAGATCGAGAAATATTCTATAATTGGTATAAAGAACACCAAAACGATGTTTTTAAATTTCAACAAGAAATGCTAGAATACTGCATAAACGATGTAAGGATTCTGACTGAAGCATGTCTGAAATTTAGACACTTTTTTCTTACTCAAACCAATGTCGAGCCGTTCCTAGAAGCAGCAACGATAGCATCCACCTGTAATATTGTATTTCGGCGGAATTTTCTTCAGCCAAATACAATCGGATTAATCCCAAAAAATGGATACAGGTACATACATATAAATATATTCACTATCAATTTTTTTTCTTTTTTTATCTAATTTATCAGCTAATCAAAATTTATAACAATAATTACAGATGGGTGGAAAATCAATCAAAGGAAGCCATCAGATGGATTATTTTAAAGGAAGACAACCGCCAAATAACAATAAAGCATGCTGCTAAAGGGCGAGAGGCGGTAATAAAACAACAATTGATTGTGTCTCTCTTTGAAACTAACGTAAACAATTATATTTTCAGATTGTAAATGGAGTTAAAGTCGATGGATTCTGCGAAGAAACAAGGCAGGTCTTTGAATTTCATGGATGCTTTTATCATGGACACCCTGTTTGCCTAAGGAACAAACGTGATACTCCTCTTACCAATGATCACTTCGATACGTTAAACAACAGGTACGATAGGACTGTGGCAAAGTCTTCCCGTTTGAGGTCATTTGGTTACGAGGTTATTGAGATTTGGAGCAGTGAATTCGAAAACTACCTCAAGTCTCTGAGTGAAGAAGAACTATCCAGATTGAGAAATCACCCCTTACTGCTTAACGCACCTTTGAATCCGAGAGATTCATTTTATGGTGGACGAACGGGAAACATAGTTTCCTACTACAAATGTAAGGAAGGTGAAAAAATAAAGTATATAGATGTTTGCTCACTTTATCCATGGGTTTGTAAATATGGAAAATTTCCTGTTGGTCATCCAAAGATTCACACAAGCATAGATGAAGCGTGTTCAAACATGAAACTTGATGCCATTAATGGTCTCATTAAGTGTAAGATTCTTCCACCAGAAAATTTATTTCATCCAGTTTTACCCATGAAACAAAACGATAAGCTCATGTTTTCGTTATGTAAGACCTGTAGTCAAAATAGGAATGATGAAACAAAATGCACACATTCCGATGAAGAAAGAGCATTATTCGGAACATGGGTAATAGATGAAGTCGTCAAAGCTATTGACCTGGGCTATAAACTTGTTTCAGTGTTTGAAATTTGGGCATATGATGTGGTACAATACGATTCAGACACAAATACAGATGGTCTTTTCACTGCAATGATGAATACGTTTTTAAAAATAAAGCAAGGAGCTTCGGACTGGCCAAACCATTGCAGAACAAAAGAAGATCAGAACAAATACATAAATGACTTCTTTGAAAAAGAAAGAATCAAACTGGATCCTACAGAAATTACCAACAATCCAGGAAAAAGATCTTTGGCTAAACTGATTCTTAATTCTTTTTGGGGTAAATTTGGCCAGAGAGAAAACCAACAGCAAACAATAATCATTAACCAATCTTCTGATTTGTTCGATCTGATGTCCCATCCGTCAATACAGGTTCAACAAATTTTACCTGTTAACGAGAAAAATATTGTGATAACGTTTACGGTTAAAGAGGAGGCATCCGAGATCTTATCAACAGTTAATGTTTGCGTTGCAGCATATACCACGGCTCAGGCTCGCCTCAAGTTGTATAGTTATTTGGAACAACTGAAAGAAAGAGTTCTATACTATGACACTGATTCAGTGATCTATGTATCCCGACAAGGAGAATTCGAACCTCCTGTTGGAGACTTTATTGGTGACATGACTGACGAGTTACAATGCTATGGACATGGAAGCTTTATAACTGAATTTGTAAGTGGTGGGCCCAAAAACTATTCTTACAAAGTATTCAGCACAAACAATAAAACTGAACACATTGTTTGTAAAGTTAAGGGTATAAATCTAAATTATAAATCATCACAGAAAATAAATTTTGATTCCATAAAAGAGGCTGTACTTAAGGCATCAACATCATCTTTCAATGAAAGAGACTTCATCACCTTAAGATCAAGTAACATACGACGAACAAAGGAGCATGAAGTGATCACATTAGATGAAATTAAGACTTACAAACCAACATCGGAAAAGAGACGGTTCTTGGGAGATCACAGTTCCCTTCCATACGGATGCAAGAGGGCAAAAATGTAAACTTAAATTACATTAAATTAAATTAAATTAAATTAAATTAAATTAAATTAAATTAAATTAAATTAAATTAAATTAAATTAAATTAAATTAAGTTTTTAATTCTATTATGTATGTACGGTAGTGATACCAAAATAACGTTATTTTTTCAAATAAACGCCTCCTTCAAAAGTTACAACGCTCCAAAGTTTTTCATTATTTTTTTTACATTACCCCTACAATCCCATATTCAAATTTCATATCCCCCCCCGAGCGACGACCCAACTGAAACGACGACGACGACGACGATGACGTCAAAGAAACCATCCAACGTCGGCATATTAACATACACATTGTCTTCAATCCAATTGAGACACATTTTCATACCACTCCATAAAGATCTAAGTACTGAACATAGCTTAAGGCATACATCTAGAACTAGATTCTCAACTATGAATTATACCAAACATTTATTTTGATTCCATCAACGTGTGCCATCATCATCATATGAAACACTCACACACTTCTTTTCCTAATACCATATCTATTAATATCGGGTGATTTTTTAAGAGCTTGAGAACTTTTTTTAAGAAAAAAACGCATAAAATTTCATAATTTCATTTAAATGTTGACCGCGGCTGGGTCTTAGGTGGTCCATTCGGAAAGTCCAATTTTGGGTAACTTTTTCGAGCATTTCGGCCGGAATAGCCCGAATTTCTTCGGAAATGTTGTCTTCCAAAGCTGGAATAGTTGCTGGCTTATTTGTGTAGACTTTAGACTTGACGTAGCCCCACAAAAAATAGTCTAAAGGCGTCAAATCGCATGATCTTGGTGGCCAACTTACCGGTCCATTCCTTGAGATGAAGTTTTCCCTCAAAATGACCATAGAATCGTGAGCTGTGTGGCATATAGCGCCATCTTGTTGAAACCACATGTCAAGCAAGTTCAGTTCTTCCATTTTTGGCAACAAAAAGTTTGTTAGCATTGAACGATAGCGATCGCCATTCACCGTAACGTTGCGTCCAACAGCATCTTTGAAAAAATACGGTCCAATGATTCCACCAGCGTACAAACCACACCAAACAGTGCATTTTTCGGGATGCATGGGCAGTTCTTGAACGGCTTCTGGTTGCTCTTCACTCCAAATGCGGCAATTTTGCTTATTTACGTAGCCATTCAACCAGAAATGAGCCTCATCGCTGAACAAAATTTGTCGATAAAAAAGCGGATTACCGAACACTGATTTTGGTAATAAAATTCAATGATTTGCAAGCGTTGCTCGTTAGTAAGTCTATTCATGATGAAATGTCAAAGCATACTGAGCATCTTTCTCTTTGACACCATGTCTGAAATCCCGCGTGATCTGTCAAATACTAATGCATGAAAATCCTAACCTCAAAAAAATCACCCATTAGAACCCTAACAAAATCACCCTTACTCCAAGTGCCAAGTGATCATCACAAAACCACCACCACCATCCACTGCCATCCCAACTCACCTAGAATCGGATGATGCGCCATCATTCTATGAAACACACACACACACTTCTTTTCCTTATATCATATCTATCAATAGAATCCCTAACAACTGATCATCACTAAACCACCACCATCCACTGCCATCCCAACTCAGCAAGATCCCCCACTACCCGCTACCACTACTCAGATTTACACTGTTGGGATTATAAGAAAAATTCCCACGTTTTACCGTCCTAATTCCTACTCAAGAGCACAAGCTCCGATGGATCCAGTTCAACATGCAGTTTGGGCAGAACAGCAAAAATTCTATTTAAAAGAATTAAGGATGATTAACCCATTTAAAGGATCATCAGACAATCTGGCTCTTTTTATATCATCGATGGAGTATTTACTTGAGAGAATCCAGGATCCAACTTACATGGAACAAGCAGTTTTTGTGGTGCATCAGAAAATTCAAGGCGAGGCTTTGAGAGCAATAAATAGTCTACAACATCTTGCACCTTGGGCAGATGTAAAAGTACAACTGGTAAGACAATTTGGCATTAAAAAATCTTATCTTAAATTAGTGACAGAAATAAATAGTGTCAATGAGAACGACACAATTAGGAATTATAATAAAATTGACAATTTGTTGCAAGAGTTACAAACAAAAACTCAACTAGAACCCGATAATGTTTATACTCAGAAAAATAATGAATGTATAGCTTTAGAATCATATAAAAATACATTGTCACCCAGTCAAAAGGCAATAGTGATTGCAAGCCAACCAAATAATATTATGGAGGCTTTTGACCTGTTAGAGAGTAATAATATGATAAGACAAATCAATGAACAAATTAAATATCAAAATATACCAAAATCAAATCAAAATAATTTTAATCAAAATCTAAATTGGAATCCTTTTAGAAATAATTTGCATCCCAACTTATTTAGACAAAATAATTTCAATAACAATTTTAGGCCGCAACATGATAGAATATCCTCAGAACAAGTTAGACAAAATAATCATAGAATATTTGAAAAAGCAAATCCAAATAATTTTAGATTCGGATTTAATAGAAATAACCATCAGGCAAATTTTAATAATAATAATCAAAGATCATTAAATTCAGGACAGTATAGGAATAATAACTATAATAATACTAATAGGAATCCAAGGCCAGAACCTATGGATGTAAATAATACGGAAATAAAAAATGAAGAGGTAAATTTTACCATAGCCGGGAAGAAGAATCACTTCCCATAATAAAAGTTACAATAAATAATAAAAAATTCAATATTCTTATAGATACTGGCTCAACAACAAGTATACTTGATGAGTCACAACTAATAGAAATTCCGAGAACTTTAATGAAAGTTCCAATCAAAATTAAATCGCTTAATCATGAAAATATAAAATTTGAGATCATAACTGAAGTACCGGTAGAATTCAATGAAGATGAATCTACCATGGCATGGAAGTTGATGAGAATACGAAATAATAAATTTGTAGGAATCATAGGTCAAAATTTATTAAAACCTATAGGAGCGACATTGTATTTAAAAGAAGGATATATCGAAATAAATAACAGAAAAACATATTTTGAGAATTATGACAGCAAAAAGAAAGAAATTAAAAGTATATACGAATATGAAGAAATTCAAACTCTAGAATATTGCAACTCAACGCAAATGAGCCAATTAATAGATAAGAATTTAAATTATGAAGAAAAACAGGAATTAAAAAAAATTATTGATGAAAATAAATATGTTTTTTATCAAGAAGGTGATAAACTTACTTCAACAACACAAACTATGCATAGCATTAGGACTGAGCATGATAGTCCCATATTCAGTAAAATTTATATGTAGATACCCTAAAATCCACGAAAGAGAAATTGAACGGCAAGTTAATGATTTAATACAACAAGGTATAATACGAAAAAGTGTTTCCCCTTATAATGCACCTATTTGGGTAGTCCCAAAGAAAATAGATAATTCAGGTGAACAAAAATGGCGAATGGTAGTCGATTATAGAAAATTAAATGAAAATAACAATCGAATTTAAGCATCCTATACCTAATATCGATGAAATATTAGATAAATTAGGACGAGCTCAATATTTTTCAACCCTTGACCTTGCAAAAGGTTTTCATCAAATAAAAATGAATCCCCTTGATTCTGAAAAAACAGCTTTTTCAACTCCATACGGACATTATGAATGGTTAAGAATGCCATTTGGTCTGAAAAATGCACCAGCCACTTTTCAAAGAATGATGAATGAGGTTTTAGAAGGTTTAATAAATAAAATCTGTGTAGAATATCTTGATGATATATTAATTTTTAGTACTTCATTACAGGAACATATGGTAAATCTTCGATTAGTTTTTCAACGTTTAAACAAATATAACCTTAAAGTACAGGTAGATAAATGTAATTTTCTTAAAAGAGAAACAAAGTTCTTAGGGCATACAATTACAGACAAAGGTCATAAACCCCATATACGAAAAACAAGAAGTCTTATTAACATAGGAGGGAGAGTCTTAAACTTTTTATTCGGAACTATGGATAATGAGGACAAAATAGAAATAGAAAACAGAACACTAACCGTAAATAATCACGAGTTAATAATTAATAATAATAAACAGGTAGTTATAAATATTCAACTTCAACAGGAAATAAAAACATTAAAAAATTTAATTGATACAAAAATAAAAAAATATTCCGGTTCTGAAGAGAAATTTAAACAATTAGAAAAAAGAATTATAATTCTAGAGTATACTAGAAGAGTTGATAAGTTGAAAGAAATCGTTGAAAAAATACAAAATATCATTTTAGCAAGTAGATTACAGATAATGACAAATAGTTTATTAACGGCGGAAGAAATAGAATATTATGATATTGATTTGTTAAAACTAAAAAAACATTAAACTCTCTATAAGTGAATATGATAATGATCTTTTAATTTTTATAATTCAAATACCAGATCAAATTTATAGTTTTGATAAATATCTTATAACGTCTATTCCCAACGAGGAAAATATTGAATTAGAAATAGATGATGAAAATATTATAAAAATAAATGATACTTTTTATAAATATCTTGAAAATAAAGAATTAAAACATCTTAAAACCTATACTAATTGTATAAATAAAAATAATTGTCTTAAAAGAAAGAATGAAGAAAAAAATATTGTAAAAGAACTTAAAAATGGAATACTAATTGTTAAAAATAGCAACTCTAAAATACAAAGTTCTTGTGATGAAACAAAAGTTATTCCAATAAAAAGAAATGTATTAATAAATTTTGAAAACTGTAAAATCAAGATAAACGAAAAAGAATATGTTAACAAACATTCAATTTTAAAACAACCAATAAATATTTATGTGGAAGATAATTATAATTTAACAGACATTAACTTAAAAATTGAAGATTATAATATAACAAACATTGAAAATATTAAAGAAATAGTAGAAAAAGTTTCTGACCAATCCTTTATTCACTTTGGTGTAAATATATTTGTAATTGTTATAATTTGTATTATACTTATAATTTTATACAAAAAATTGTTCCAGGAGAAACAAAAATCAAAGGGGGGAGGAGTTATAGAATTGCTTCCCAATCATAACAACCAAACCATACCAAGCGTATTCCATATCGCTTAATAAAAATACCATTAAATATTAAATGCCCACCAAGCATATTTCGTTGAACATAATTTATGTGAATAGACATAAAATATTAAAAGTAATGTAAACAAAGAATATCGAACAAAGAATCTTCCACAGATACAGAAAACAGAATATCCAAACATAAATATAAAATCAAACTAATGTAAACAAAAAATCGTCAACGATCAAAATTCAAACTAATGTAAACAAAAATCGTCAACGATCAAAAACAATAAAATTGAATCATCATAAAATATGATGATAATGCATGTGTACCAATACACACATATTTATAGTCTGTAAGAAGAAATTAAGAATATCAAAATGGTATAAATAAGCAGGGTTTTTTCTGACAGTAAGTTCAGTTCCATCTTGAAACTCCTACGTATAGCAGAAGATTTCCCCCCACCAGTGGTAAGGGTTCCGATGCTCAAATTAATAAATAAAATACTTGTTTAAATTTTAATCTTGCGTTTTATTTTAAAATCTTTTTAAAAAAATCCCGGAGGATTTAAAATACAAAATTCGGGCGATTTTAATGTACACAATTCTTCTTGGCTTCGTTATTCTGGACAGTCAACACCGAAAGGAAGATGTGTTGAGATCTTTGCCGAGTTAAATCAATTAACTCAGCTTGTCGATGAGCCAACTCGAATCCCTGACGTTGCAGGTCAATCCGCCAACACCCTAGACTTGTTTCTTACCTCTGACCCTAATAAATACAGAATCAGTGTATTACCGCCTCTAGGCACATCAGACCATTGTATCGTGTCTGCAAAAATTCTTATGTCAAAAAACCCCAGTTAAAGAAAAAACTCCTATGAGAACCTTATTGTTATTATTTTTATTGTACTATTCGTTCTAGAATGTCAGCTTGTTAGACTTGACCATTCCTTTTAATTTCATTGAATGTTTTTGAACAACAACAACAACTTAAAGGTGCTACCACTCATTGTTTTTGGATGGAGATAAAGCTATTTCGTGCTTTGCCACTTTTCCACTCATTAGTCTCCTTTTTTGTGGTGCTGAGATTTAATCCAATTTTATTTGAAAAACTTTTTATGCACAACATAGGATTCGAACCCACGCATATCAGATTTTCTCAGTCTTAGAAGTCGTGTGCACTACGCACTCCATTACTTTAGACCACTGATGTCACAGGTCGAGATGTGCTAATTGTTTATCAAATGCATTTGAAGCATCAACCTTTTTATAAGCTCCTTTAAGTATGCTGTTTTGTTCCGCCTCCATTTTTCTCCATACCTTTTTTGATAGACTTACAATTCGTAGTACGTATCAAAGGGGGAGAGGTTGGAAGATCGGTAACGAACCAGACTATTAAGTTATTATTGTTATTTTTTTTATTGTACTATTCGTACTAGAATGTCAGCTTGTTAGACTTGACCATTCCTTTTAATTTCATTGAATGTTTTTGAACAACAACAACAACTTAAAGGTGCTACCACTCATTGTTTTTGGCTGGAGATATAGCTATTTCGTGCTTTGCCACTTTTGCACTCATCCGTTTGAACCGTTTGGCAATATGAGAACGCCAACTGGGACGGTCTCGATAGTGAGGTAGATTCCAGCGCAGATATGGTAACAAATTTAATTCTTTGTGGAATGAGAAATTTTATCCCGAATAGGGTGAAATCTATCAAACCCAAAGAGAACTCATGGTTTGATTCGAGCTGTAAAGAGGTTATTAGGTTCAGAGATGTAAATTTCCGTTGTTATAAAGCCAACCCGAATGAGGAAAACCGGAATAAGTTCAAACAAGCTAGAAAGACCTGTAATGTTCATATTCGACGAACCAAATTTTTGTATGATCAGAAATTAAGGCAAAAAATACTACAATGTCCCAAAGGTATTAAAAATTTCTGGTGATTTGTAAAAAACGTACAAAACACCACGTCATCCTCGGTTCCAACGCTCGTCCACAATGACACTCCCTATGTGAGCTCGATCGATAAAGCCAATTTGCTTGCAGCGCAGTTTGCTGTTAATTCGACGCTACCGGAAAGTGTCATGAGTCCCCCTGTTCTTGAGAGCGTAAATGATTCCATGGGACGAATCTTCTTTCGCACTCCCGCAGTTGCAAGAGTACTGAAAGACCTTGACATACACAAATCCGCTGGCTCGGATAGTATCTCCCCAATTGGTCTGAAGAGTTGTTCTTCAACGCTGGCAAAACCACTGCGTAAACTTTTCCATCTTTCCTACTCTACAGGTCTTTTTCCGAGCGGATGGAAAATAGCATTTGTCCAGCCTGTCCCTAAAAAAGGCGAGTCCTCCTCTCCCTCCAACTATCGTCCAATAGCACTAACGTCCCTTCTTTCCAAGGTCATGGAAACACTGATTAATTATCAGCTTAAGAAATATCTTGAAGAACGGAAGCTTCTTAATGAACGACAGTATGGCTTTCGTAGCAATAGGTCCACTGGTGATCTCATGGTTTATCTTACCGAACTGTGGAACAACTCTTTACATCGTTTTGGAGAAAGTAAAATTATTGCACTTGATATTTTAAAAGCATTTGATAGAGTTTGGCACCAAGCTCTCTTATCGAAAATGCGTGCTTTTGGTATTGATGAATATCTTCTTCGTTGGATTAGAAATTACCTTTCTAACCGTTCAATACAAGTTGTATTGGATGGTTTCTAGTCTGAAATTCATAAAATAAATGCTGGTGTCCCCCAGGGCTCCGTTTTGTCTCCGACTCTCTTCCTTATATTCATAAATGATCTTATGTCTGCCATTTCTAATCCATTAAACTGTTTCGCCGACGATAGTACCCTCAGCTTTTCATACTCGTTTATAGATTCACATCCTTGTCCTTCGGATGTGGAACTCAA
The DNA here is from genome assembly GCA_920104205.1 of Eupeodes latifasciatus. Classification (NCBI taxonomy): domain Eukaryota; kingdom Metazoa; phylum Arthropoda; class Insecta; order Diptera; family Syrphidae; genus Eupeodes; species Eupeodes latifasciatus. The sequence continues at coordinate 57,867,846 of OV049927.1, forward strand.
ACGGCAGCGTATGATAAGCTCATTAAATTCTGATCTTGACAGCATTGTCCAATGGGGAGTCAGAAATCGTGTAGAATTTAATGCTTCGAAAACTCAATGCTGTCTCCTGTCGTTAAAGCGTAACACACCCCCGATGCCACTATCTATGAGTGGCACTTGCATCCAGGAAACTAATCAACTGTCAGTACTCGGTATGCGTATCACAGATCACCTTTTATGGAATGATCACATATTTATATTGCCAAAAATGCTGCCAGGTGCTTAGGATTTCTCCGTCGGTGCAAGAAATTGTTCACCCCTTCTGATCTGGCTGTAATTTACAAAGCCTTCATCCGTCCAAAGCTTGAATATAATTCGCATATCTGGGCATGTGCCCCTAAAACAAGTTTAAATCTCTTGGATAGAATACAAAAAAGGGCTTTAAAAATGATAGGTGATAGAACTATAATCGAAACATTTACATCGCTTGAACACCGCCGCAATGTTTCATGCCTTTTGTTGTTTTATCGATATTTTTACAAACAATGTTCTGTTGAATTAGCCAGTTGCATTCCTCCCCTTAAACGATTCAGCCGTAATACTCGCACTTCCAGGAATGCTTATCAGTTTACCCTTGAGCTCAATTTAGGGCGTACTGTCGAGTATAGAGATTCTTTCTTAAATCGCACATCGAGAATGTGGAATGCTTTGGCCAACTCTGTTTTTCCCTCCCATTTTGATGTTCAGAACTTTAAGACCAATGTGCATCGGTATATCATCTTAAATCCTTCCGTAGTTTCCTAATGCTCGCACTGTGTTTAAATATAAACATATAAAGGGCACTAATAACCCCTTGAGTGCCTGTAAATTATACGTAAAAAAAAAACCACAACCCAAGCCCGCTTCCAAAAACACAGGAGCGGAGCAATTTAAAAAGACGTCATCAGCAGTGGCAGGCTCAATGTCTGAGGGCCCAACGACTTCGGCTAAGGCCAAACAGCAGCAACAACAAGAGCTACAACCAATGCAGCAGGAGCAACAGAAACAGCAGCAGCAGCAGCAGAAGCAGAGCAGCAACAGCAGCAGCAACAGCAACACCAGAAACAACCGCAGCCCAAGAAGGAGAAGGTGCCACCAATAAGGACACACAGAGATGACCTGGACGACATAAAACAAGTATGTAAGTCGGCCACTAAGGGAACATTTCTTATTTTATAGACTCGAATTTTGATGGTTTCGAGGCCATAGTTTATCGAGCCCTCGTTTAAGGATAGAGGAGCCAAAGATTCCTTATTGAGTACCAAAATGGCACTCCTATAAAGATTCTTCACCTCCTCTAGCTTGGCTATCTGCCAGCTTTGAGTCGGAAGGGACGGGTTACAAACTCTGATCATCTCGAGAATGTCCTCGATACCAGCAGGTTCGATTGGGATCCATATGAGGGCTCTAGGTCTGCAAGGAATGTCTTCCTTAGCGACAACCTCGACTTCGCACCTGGCCAAACTTCACCTAGCCGGCTGACAGCGAGCTTGTATAAGTCACAACACCTCTGGTCGCCGTTTAGACGTAGAGTCCTTACTGGTCCTTGTTGTAGCAAGTATGCTTTTAGCCCATTCGACGCTAGCGGTTTGCTGCGGTGTCCTTTCAGCCCCCGATGATGCACCAGAGGCCTTTAGGATTTTCGTCGCTTGCCGCGTTTGGCTTTTTGAGAGTTTCCCCTTTCCATTTCTGGATGTACTCTCATTAGTAGTGGTAGGGCCATTTTTCACAACCCTGCCACTACTGAAATTAGGTATCGCTACCTTCATATTCTCGTTGCTACCAACTACAGAGGAGGGTCCATGGTTAGCCACTACTCCCTTCTCTGTGTTGGCCGCAAGAGATACGGCAACAGGCTTTGACCCCAAACTGCTGCCCGGTCCTGAAGAGATACCGGTCTCATCATCCTTTTCAAATTTTGTTTTTTGTTTTATTCATCGTAATCCCACGAGTTGCGAAGAAAAGAGGTCCATCTGCACAGAGATTCGCATGTACAGATAAGGCTAGTTAATCCGGAGGTCGCCAGGTATCCGGATACTCCGTTAGAGACTGGGCTATTTTTGAATTGGGCCCCCAGCCAGGCTGATCATCGGCACGGGTCGTTTAACACCTTAGATCCAGCCCAATAAAGATGAGAGGTGGTAGGGGAGGAAGAGATAGGGTGAGGAATCAGTTGATGTTAATTCATCATTGTGATATGTGAGGAAAAGATTGGGATTCGGTAACAGCAATTCAGCTAGGTTACCTAGAGTGAGAAGGAGCATAGGAGATAGGAGCGCTGTCTAGCTTTTTCGCCATTACAACGTGGGAGGTGGGAAGGGAGTTGGTGACATAAACGTAGGCTGGTATGCCTTGTTTATGTGGGAATGGACGATGATTCTGGGAAGGTAGAGGGATAAGAACGTCCTTTAGTTTCAGGACTTATCCGGAGAAAATTCTCGAGAATCATTGACCTTACTCATCTTCTACAACTCGACAAGTTCGACGTTCAGAGTAGAAGATAAATCCTGAATATGGTCCGGCCAAAAGTTTTGAACTAGTTCGATGACTTTGCATAATATGGCATATTTTCTCGTATGATGGGCGATGTCTTTATATGAAATGGGAACATATTCATCTTCCTTAAACACCTTAATAAGATGCTCTGTCATTTCGTGCATTTTTTTTTGTAAATTCATTTTTATTAATTCAATCTTGAACCTATCTTAAAGCTAGACAAAAATTCATAAATATAGCCTAATTAACCATAACTTACAACTAACTTACTGGTCCCATACGGACACTCTAAGTCAAACAATAATACTTAATGCTAATGCCTTTCGGCCCTAAGATCTATTTAACTTCAATTCCATTTTATTTATTTTTTTATTCATTAGAAAATTTCAAAAAAAACTAATATCAATATCCTTGGAGATGGCACAACAGTTTAATATTCACCTTTGCTGGGTCCCGGGCCATAGAGACATTCCAGGTAACTGTAAGGCAGATGAACTCGCCAGGAACGGTACAGTACAGCCCATCCTACCACGTTTGGCACGAAGTGGCATACCAATCGCTACTTGTAAACTTTTGCTAATGCAAGACGCTGTGAGGAGGGCAGGCACCAGGTGGAACAACATCACCACGTGTCAAGTCACAAAAAACATCTGGCCAACACTGGATTTAAAACGTTCAAGGTGCTTGCTCTCTCTAAGCAGATCGCATATAAGCTCGATAATAGGTGTCATAACCGGACACTGTCTAAAAGGAAAGCACGCCACGAGATTAGGCGTATTCTCAAATGATTTCTGCAGAAGCTGTATGGACGAGGAAGAGGAAGAAACAATTCTTCATCTTCTCTGCACATGCCCTGCTCTGGCTCGAAAACGCAAGAATTACCTAGGAGAATTCTTCTTTAACGATCTAAACGATCTAAATCATATCGGCATAATCAGCCTCTCACGTTTCGTAAGAGACTCAAACTGGTTCCACTGAGCTTAGGAAGTAACCTCAAGATTCATGTGGTATCACAATGGGCCATTAAACTGGCCTAAGTGTGTCCGTTTCCATCTTGGACAGCCACTATAACCTAACCTAACCTAACCTGGAATAGAAATGCACGTAAGAAGATTCGGCCGTTCGATATAAGCCGGTACAGCGTCGTAAACACTGCCGCTCGAACACCCGAAACTTCTCCATCTGGGAAGGGGCAACGTTGAACCACACAGGACAACCATAAACGATCATCGGCCGTATGAGGGCCATGTAGCAAATTGCCTTCACTCTGGGGTCAAGCCGACTGCTAAAAAACAGCCATTGTCAGAGCGAAGGCTCCTCTGGCCCTGGTCAGAGAGAGCAGCATTTATATGTCTGTCGAAATATAAATACTGATCTAACCAGATACCGAGGTACTTCACTACACTTTTTCTCGCTAATCGCTGCCCGTGAAGATCAACGATGACCATCTTGCGCCAATTCTTGCACGTATCCCTCGTGGCCCTAGCCAACGGAGTCCGGAACAGAATTGTCTCCGACTTCTGGACATTTATTTTCAGTTTCCAGTCGTCGCAATATCGCTGAATATTGTCGAAATCACGCTTCAAGAGAATTTTAATAACCTCAACCTTTTGGGCCGTACTAGATCGTAATTAGATCGTCGGCGCGGCGGCGTACGCAATTTCCTTTGTAAGACTACCTATCAGATCGCTGGTGTAAATGCTGAAGAGAATCGGCGAATTCACCGCTCCCTGTTGAAGACCATTTTTAATTAAGAATGTTGTGGTAGAAGTTACATTGCCACTTTTGACAACAAACTTTCTACCGTTAAGCATATCATAAAGTATATACAACAATGGCTTGCTTATGCCAAGCCTGCTCAGTTTTAGGTAAAGATCCTCTAACCATACGGTGTCAAAGGCCTTTTCCAAATCAACCAGAACATGTGCATTGTTGTTTTGATTTATTCCATTGGATATCAGAATCGAGTTTAGACGTAGCATGAATTGTGTCATGACCCGCCTTGAACCCGAACTGTTTATCCGGAATTATTTTGTTGTCCGCAGCCCACTTAGTCAGAGCCCTATTGATGATCTTTTCGAAAACTTTGCTGATGCTCGGAAGAAGACTTATCGACCGAAGATTTGACGGGTTGGAGTTGTCCTTTCCCTTTTTCGGGAGAGGATGAACCACAGCGGTCTTCCAATGCACTGGATAATATGCATTATTCAGTGCATTATTGAAGAGTGTGGTGTAAATGTCAATTGCCTCCATCGGTAAATGTCTTAGTACAACGTTGGATATACCATCGACACCTGCTGACTTTTTTTTTTATTGAGTTGAAGATGAGCTGAAGCTCAACCTTCGTCACTAACAAGGGACTTGCTCCCGTTTGCTCGTCGATTATGACATTTGCCAAGGAATCGTCATTGCACCTCATGATTTTAGATCGCCATTGTGTCATATCATTTCGAAGGTTAAAGTGATTAAGTAGGGCTCTGTTTTCCAGGTCGTGGTTGGGGCGAATGCTAACATTCACCTTGTACACTTGCTGGAAAGCAGCTCACAGCGCCTCCACTTTTTCCTTCGGATCTTCAATTATAAAAAAGTCATCGTCAAAGATGGCTTCTTCTGGATCTATTTGCGCTGTCCTGAGTACGTCTCTGTTCTCTTCAGTTCTTTGGAGTTTCAGACACGGAAGGTCATTATCGTTCTTTTTCCTGAATATCTTGTTGATTTTAGGGAACATACTAGGGTCACTGGAGTTAACTGACCGGATCTTGCTGTCCCAGTACTTGTTAATTGATAACCTGTAATTCTCCTTACTCAACAGATTGACATTTTTTATTGACGACTTCAGTGTCCTAACCTCCCAGTCGTGTGGGTCTGTAAGTCGTCTGTACAAGTTTTTGAGTCTTGTCAGTAAGCCACTCTTGTGCTTACGTAGTGCGTCAATAGTCGCGTTTCTGTAAGCGTCCATTTGGTCCCGTTCTTTGTACTTTGGTATTGTCCGTTCCATTGTTCGTTTTATTGTTTCGTCCATCTGTTGTAAATGTTGGTCAATTTCTTTATTTATCAGGTTTTTGTTGTTTGGTGGGGCTATGTCACTCGAACGAAGTTCTCTCGCTAGGGTGTTGGTGAAACGGGGCCAGCGCATCTTACTGTAATTGTAAGAATGCGTTGCAACGTATTCCTCCAACTCCACGCGTTCGTTCGGAATCTGCATTACAGCAGCCAGTCCGCAGTGATCACTGTCGTACTCGACTGTCTGTAAGCAGTTTCGAGGGTGATTACCCACTTTGTCTGTAACTGTCAGTCTTGTGTCGTACAGCAAAAGATCCAGAAAGGAGCCGCTTCTTGGATACGATGGCTTTTCAGTAGCCAGCAGGTCGACGCCATATTCAACGCTGTAAAGATTCATCAAATTAAAAAGATGGTTACCCAATCTTCATGTTTTGCGTTCAAATCACCGGCCAAGATGAAATAGTTTTCTTCCAAGCTCAGTTTCAGTTCCCTAAAAAGAATCTCGAGCTCTGAAGCAAAGTAAGTAACCTGCGGAGCTCCAGCCGAATAAGCCGCAATCATATACATCCGCTTCCCTTGAGTGAGAGAGATGCATACGACGCAAACTTCTGGCGTCTTGAGCTTTCGCAATTCATTGTTGTGTATGACTTTATAATTAATGCCTTTTCGTATAAATAGGGCGACACCGCCCCCTTGAGTGGAGTCGGGCCGGTCTTTTCTTACGATATTGTAATTTTTATGAGTCAATTTGTGTTTGTGGTTTAGCTTGGTTTCGCTAGCCATAAACACATCGGGACTGTAGTCTTTCAACAATTGGAACATGTTGGCTCTTCGTTCAATCCTAATCAGTGAATTTACATTCACAGCTAGGACTTTTAGGCGCGTCTCCGGCAGCGCGCCCATTATGGTCTTAACTACGCCAGACCAGGCAACAAAGAGTAGATATGATCTACCCTTTTGCCTTGCTCCTTTATCTGACTTTGCAGCCCTGTAAGTTGACCTTGAATGCTCAACAACAAGGCTACAATGTCAGGCTGCACCTCTGGTGCATTAGGGACGGGGGCCTTTGGGACAAACGTTGGTGGAGCCTGTCTCGTGTTCCCATTCCCTGACACCATTTGGGCGTAAGAGAATTTGGGATCCACGAATTTTTGTGTTGGAGCCTGTCGAACTGTTCGACTTCCTTCGGCTTTTTGACTGGCCTGTTTTAGGGCACGAGTACGATAACTTTGGTGCCAAGATATAATAATGGGTTTTGGTAGAGGGGCTTAATACAAGCATTTTTTACTATGGGAGGGGGGTGTATCTCTCACCGTTTAGGCGGGAGGGCAATTTAAAAAAATTATTATTTAAAATGGAAAAAAATAATTAAAAAATAACGGTGATACTTACAATTAAGTTGTATACATTTTTTTAAAGCCAACATTCTGTTCTATTAGCCAGTTTTAAATCAAGTCAAAACTATGCGTAGTTTTTGAAACATTTAATTTTAAACTCAAAATTTGAGTAAAAAAAGTTAAAAAAAGGTTAAAAGTGTAACTTTTTCAATGCTTCAAGATTATCTACCATTGTTTTTATTTCAGAATGTATTGCTCTTATTTGTTTTTGATCAAAAACAGAAAACTAGATGATTTTATGTCTTTTAGTTTTTGAAAAAATTGAAAATAACCACAACTACTATTTTAATTTAATTTTTTTTTTTTGCTTGAGTGGTCTTATTTTGATAGTAATAATGGTATTTGCGTATGCGTAATCCGTGTTTGGGTGTATGCAACAGTAAGGTGTGTGCGAGTTTGGGTGTATGCAACAGTGGCATCTGTAAGGGGGGCATGCTGCCCCCCTGCAACGCCCCTGCTTGGGCACACTATAGGATATCGGGTGGATGCGTGGTGGAGTGGGTGCAAGGTGGGGAGAGTGAAAGGTACGGTGGGTGCAAGATGGGGTGCATGCAACGTTTCTTTTGCATTTAAATAAGCTGGATTTAAGAAAAATTAATTTATCCTTGGTATATCTTAATCCATATTCGATTTTTACTATCAAAATAAGAAAAAGTAATTTAATTAAAATATTTTGTTTTGGTAATTTTCAATTTTTTCAAGAACTAGTTTTCAGTTTTTGATCAAAAACAAATAAGAGCAATGAATTCTAAAAAAAATAGTAGATAATCTGAAAGTTTTGAAAAATGACACTTTAAACCATATTTTTAACTTTTTTTTTGATCAAATTTTGAGTTTAAAACAATTTTTTTCAAAAACTATGCATAGTTTTGACTTGATTTAAAAACAAGCTAATAGAAAAAAGTGTTGGCTTTAAAAAAAGGTATAATACTTAATTGTAAGTATAACCGTTATTTTTTAATTATTTTTTTCCATTTAATGTACATATTTTTTTAAATTGCCCCTACCGCCTAAACGGGGGGAGATAGACCCCCCCTCCCATAGTAAAAAATGCTTGTTTTTAACTGTTCTATACAAATCCGTCATTAAACTTTGTCGTCAAAGTTATCGTACTCTCCCCTGTTTTTGTTTCATTTGTTGGACCTTAGGGCAACCCCTATAGTTAGCCTGGTGCCCTTGCAGCGCAGCGCAACTGCATATTGCAGTTGGCTTTGGCATGGCCGAACCTCTGGCACTTCGTACATTGTAGAATGTCGTCGTGCCTTTTTAATGTGTCCCAGTGTACAGTTTGATAGTCGAGAGATTTGATTTTCTTTACACTCTCAAAACTGCTTGGGGGCGATAATGTTACGAGGAACATTGGCTGCCTATAACCCCCTCGCCTGGACTTCACCGTAGTGAAAGGCTTGACCCCGATAAAATCGAGATCATCAGTGGCTTTTTCAAGGAGCTCAGCTAAGAGCGCCTCCGGTTCCGTGCAGGAACTTATGCCCTTCAGAAGGACCGTCTGAAATTTTTCGCTTTTAGGCGTGTAGCTGAAGAACTCAGCGGTGGCCTATTTAAGTACTTCTTTCAGTAGCTTGTGTTCGGCCAGTGAGAAGCACTGCACCGAATACCGCTTTTCTTTTTCATTTAAAATGTTTTTTCAAAATTTGCCCTTAGTGGTCGACTTACATACCTGTTTCAAGTCCTGCAGGTCAACCCGGTGGCACCTTCTCCTTCTTGGGCTGTGGTTGTTTCTGGTGTTGCTGCTGCTGCTGTTGCTGCTGCTGCTGCTGTTTCTGATGCTGCTGTTTCTGCTTTTTTTCGGCTTTTGCTTTTGCTGCTGTGGTTGTTGTGTTTTTGTTTGTTTCTGCTGTTGTTGTTGCTGAGCTCGCTCCGCTGCTTGTTTTTGGCGGCGAGCTTCTTGTTTCAGCCTCAGTTGGCTGAGTAGCGGCTCCATCTCCTCCTTAAGTTTCTTAAGGCTTTCTTCAAATTGGCTGATGGTGGCCTGTTTGGCTTGCAGGGCCCTCATCAGCCCTTCTTCATTTTGGAGGTCCACATCCACATCCCCCTCCAGCGCCTTTTTTGTCGACGGCTCTGCTAAGATCTCATTCGTATTGTTCGGAGACCTATAATGATCTTCTCCTTCCTCAGAGACGTAATCAATATCGTCGTCAACCACTGAGCACTCCGTATCCGACGTCATCAATTTCGTCTTCTCCGTCTCCATCCTTTTCCTCACAGCGCTACGCGTAGCAGCACTCTTACGTTGCACCAAATTTGGATTTGGTGTTTCTCGTTTCCTCTTGCTTGTTGTTGTTGTGTTTGTCAGATCGGACTGGTAGCCTGATGTTGTTGCGGTGATATGAGGTACCGCTGCCGGTACTGCACTTTCATCACCTGATGTATTTGCGGAGGTATTTTTTGATACCCCTGCTTTCTTCTCCTTCATTTGTTTTTCTTCCCAACAGATAAAATCAACAATTTCTCTGTTGTGAAAAAAGCAATTACATTTTTGTTGACTCCGGCTGGGAATCGGACGATCCTTCGATCTGTCTTCGGACGCCACTTTTTTTTTCAAATTCATTTTTATTACTTCAATCTTAAACCTATCTTAAAGCTTGACAAAAATTCATAAAACTAGCCTAATTAACCATAACTTACAACTCACTTACTGGTCCCATACGGACACTCTAAGTTAAACTATAACACTTAATACTAATGCCTTTCGGCCCTAAGATCTATTTTACTTCAATTAAGTTTTATTTATTTTTGTATTTATTAGAAAATTTGAAAAAAAAAACTAATATAAATATCCTTTTTTATTTTTACTTAAAACTACTTAAAATATGGTCCTTAATATAAAACTTAAAGCTAACTAAAACTACCTATTCTACCTATAAACTACTTAAAACTAGAACAACCACAGCAGCAAATCTAACTATCTAACTTTTTTTGTTTTTCATATTTTGTTGTCTTTTTTTATTTTTTTTATTCCATGTTATTTTTGTTGTGTCACCATGCCTATTCTACTTAAAACTAAACCCTAAAACTATAAAACAAGTATGTAAGCCGGCCAAGGCTTAAAACCCTATCCCGACTACCCACTATCAAGTGCCGATTGAAGCCACCAAAACTGGTTCTCCTGCTTCACCCTATCAGTTCGGCCCCGTTCAGACACAGCCCTACTGAACCGAAGGAGCTCTGCTCCGTCTTGTGCCATGACGTCCCGATTGTACAGGAGTCGCCTATCCACGGTACGTCGTCTGACGTGGTAGATTAGCGGAACTGCCAATTTATCCTGTATCAGACCGCATTTATCTAAGAAGAGGAATACTTCTGGTGGAATGAAGCCGCTCAAGCGTGCACTTTCAAAATACTCGTCGTTCGGATAGAACGCCCCGAAGATTAAATTGTTGGTCGAAGACATAGCTCTTGCAATGTGACCTCGAACGAGTTTTATCATGAAATTGTCAATTCTGTTGATTCGAGCCTCGTTGTATAGGACCTCGTTGGAATAGTAATGCACGTAAGAAGATTCGGCTGTTCGATATAAGCCGGTACAGCGTCGTAAACACTGCCGCTCGAACACCCGAAACTTCTCCATCTGGGAAGGGCAACGTTGAACCACACAGGACAACCATAAACGATCATCGGCCGTATAAAGACCATGTAGTAAATCTTGCGCCAATTCTTACACGTATCCCTCGTGGCCCCAGCTAACGGAGTCCGGAACAGAATTGTCTCCGACTTCTGGACATTTATTTTCAGTTTTCAGTCGTCGCAATATCGCTGAATCTTGTCAAAATCACGCTGCAAGAGAATTCTAATAACCTCAACCTTTCGAGCCGTTCTGTACGCAATTGGATCGTCGGCGTACGCAATTGCCTTTGTAAGACTACCTATCAGATCGCTGGTGTAAATGCTGAAGAGAATCGGCGAATTCACCGCTCCCTGTTGAAGACCATTGTTAATTTGGAATGTTGTGGTAGAAGTTACATTGCCACTTTTGACAACAATGGCTTGCTTATGCCAAGCCTGCTCAGTTTTAGGTAAAGACCCTCTTACCATACAGTGTCAAAGGACTTTTCCAAATCAACCAGAACAGCACCTGTGCATTGTTGTTTTGATTTATTCCATTGGATATCAGAAACGAGTTTAGACGCAGCATGAATTGTGTCTGAACTGTTTATTCGGAATTATTTTGTTGTCCGCAGCCCACTTAGTCAGAGCCCTATTAATTATTTTTTCGAAAACTTTGCTGATGCTCGGAAGTAGACTTACCGACCGAAGATTCAACGGGTTGGAGTTGTCCTTTCCCTTTCTCAGGAGAGGATGAACCACAGCGGTCTTCCAATGCACTGGATAATATGCATTATTCAGTGCATTATTGAAGAGTGTGGTGTAAATGTCAATTGCCTCCATCGGTAAATGTCTTAGTACAGCGTTGGATATACCATCGACACCTGCTGACTTTTTGTTTTTTATTGAATTGAAGATGAACTGAAGAGTTATAGTATCAACCACAACCCCTCATAATAATATCATTTAATTCTTTTTGTTGTTTCTTTTCTTTTTTTTTCCACAAAATATGCATTCAGCATATTTTGTATTTCACAATCGCACGCGCAAAGTAAATAAACAGTTAGCAATCTATATGAACTGCAAATTAAACAAAATCTGAGTTCATCATATTTTGTTTATATTGAGGTTCGAAGACTAATTAATTATCGTAAAGTATGCACTTTGTATACTTCGTGGTGACTTAATAATAAATGATAAAGTAAGTTGAAATTGATTCGTCGGGGGCTTCGGTCGTATAAAGGCTTCGTTCGTATAAAGTCTTAGAGTTGATTTGAAAATAAAGATACAAAATAAATACATTTGTTTCATTGACAAAAATTAAAGATAGAAAATAAATACATTTGTTTCATTGACAAAATAAAATACAAAATAAATACATTTGTTTAATTTCTGGCGCAGTCGGTAGGATTCGTGAATATTTCTATCTGCGAAAAAGATAGATGCACGAACAGTATCCAAATCAGAAAACAAATGTTAACAAAACAAAACAAAAATAGAGAAACAAAACATTGAATAATATAATAATAATTCTAGTACGATTGTTTAAATGAAATGTGTCTGTGATTACGAGAAAGTTTCTTGCTAAATAAGTTTAAAGTTAACTAAAAGAATAACAACAAAAATCATTAACAACAAGGAAAAGACATTAATTGAAGTGATCAAAAATTGAGAGACAAAATAATCTAAAGCAATTGGAAAAGAAGTCGAAAAAGCCCAAGGCTGGTGATTTAGTTGGAATTGAAGGAAAAGTATCAAGTCAAGGGCATTACACTAAAAACAAGGAGAACGAACAGTGCCAGGCATTAGCAACAAAAACCATTAACAACAAGAAAAAGAGCAAGTATCCAATAACAAAAAAAAAATATATATATATACAAAAAACATATAAAAAAATAATATTAATTAAATATTTATTTATTTTGTATATATATGTACTTTATATATAGTACATATATAAATATATACGTACATTTTTTTTCTCTGTGTTATTGTCCGTATTATGAAAAATCAAATTTAATTGTAAACCTTTTCCTCTTTTCAAAATTTCATGTTAGAAGATATAGAAATACTTCAAAGCCAATTACTGTCACTAAATGAAATAGTAAATCAATACCATTCAGATTTAGAATCACGTTCGTTATCAAAACAAAACATGTCTACCATTGTCATTGACAATTGACCCCTTAAAATACTTGTCAATTTTGCCTGAATTCCAAGGAGAATACCAGGACCTCCAAAATTTTTTGGATCTTATAGATAAGATTCACCCTATTTTAATCAAATATGACGAATTAAGTCAAAGTATTTTCTCTGATAAGATCAAATCAAAATTGAAATGTAAGGCTAGAGAAGTCGTCGAAATAAATAACCATGTAACGACATGGAACGACATCAAACAAATTTTAATCAATAATGTCGGTGATAGACGAACATTGGCAGAATTGTTCGACGAGCTCAGAGGAGCCACATTCAGAAATATTAGTATAGAGTTTTTTAACCATATTAAGTCAATATTAAGAAGACTTAATAACAAAACGAAGCAGGTTTTCACAGCAAATGCTGAAATTTTGAAAAATACGTTAGCCAAAACATTCAATCTGCTTTGAATATTGAAGCAAAACTACCTGAGCCAATGCGCTCATTACTATATTGCAGAAACCCTAAAACTATAGAGGAAGCTGTTAATATTTTGCATGAGGCAGGGTATGCTTATTATAATGTAAGCAACAACAAAGAAATTAACAGAATGACGCCTTCAAATAATAATAACATGAACAATTCTAGAAACGACATGAATTATAACCAAAGAAGGGAACAAAGTCGGAGAAATCAAATAAAAACTTTCCAAAATCCAATAAACACTTTAAACCACACTAATCATTCCCGATATTCAAATAACAAAAATCAGAGTTATCCAAATAACGCTAACTATCGAAATCCAAATAATAGACAACCATATTTTCCACATACATCTTTCAATAACAATAATCAGAACAATTACAACAGCCACACTTCTAACCCAAATAATTATAACCCTTATGCAAATTTTAGACACCAGAATACTAATACTAACCAAAATCAACAACAGCCGTTGAATTCAAATAACAAAGTAGAACCAATGGATGTGAACCAACAATGTGCAATTGAAACCTTAATATCAGAAAAATTAGTTGTAGATTTCTTCCCCGAACTCGGGACTTCAACAGATAAATTAGAATTTTTCGTTTATAACTTTCATGACATATATGATGGGTTGATAGGTAATGATATCTTTTAAAATATAATGCAGAAATAAACTATAAAAACAAGTACATTAAAATAAATAATACGGATATTAAATTAAATTTTAATCATTTTAACGAAAATACATTGTATCAAATATACCCTGGTGAACACTATTATAGAATTCCAGTAAAACAAAAATTAGGGCATACATTAATTGACGAAATAAATTTAAACAAACATATTACTGTTTTAGGAGGTATTTGTGATGATTGTGATAATTTTAGAGCAAGAACACAAATTTTAAATACAGATACCTAATAAATCACTCATTTTAAATTTGGATAAAAACTTTAAATGTACAGAAATTTCAGATATATTCGAGTTTAATAATTCTGAACCTTATGAAACCATACATAATTCGAAGAACAACTTTAAACAACAAATTAGAGTAGAACGTTTGAATACAGAGGAAGAACAGAAACTGAAAACACTAATAAGAGAATTCCCAGAAATATTTAATAATTTAGAATCACTTACTTTCACTAACGAAGTAAAACACAGAATAAAAACCACAGACAACACGCCAATTAAAAGTAAAATTTATAGATATCCATATATTCATAAAGTCGAAATACAAAAACAAATTCAAGGAATGTTGGAAAATAATATAATTCAGCCAAGCTCCAGTCCTTACAATAGTCCTGTATGGGTTGTACCCAAGAAGCAAGACGCGTCAGGGGAAACCAAATGGAGGCTTGTCATTGATTATAGAAGATTAAACGAGAAAACAATAGATGATCGCTGTCCAATTCCAAATGTTGATGAAATATTAGACAAATTGGGAAAAAGTAATTACTTTTCCACAATCGATCTTAAAAGCGGATTCCACCAAATCGAAATGGACGAAACCGACATAGAAAAAACAGCATTTTCGGTAGAACACGGGCACTACGAATTCCGCAGAATGCCTTTTGGGCTTAAAAACGCCCCAAGTACATTTCAAAGACTTATAGATATGGTATTGAGGGAATATATTGGAACAAAATGTTTAGTTTATATGGATGATATAATCGTCTTTTCTAACGGACTAGAAGAACATATCAAGAACCTTAAGTGTATATTTGCAAAACTCAGACAAGCTAGATTGAAAATCCAATTGGATAAATGTGAATTCTTAAGGAAAGAAGTAGAATTTTTGGGCCTTGTGGTTAATGAAGAAGGAATACAACCTAATGCAAAGAAAATAGAAATAATCAAGAATTATACCATCCCAAAACCACAAAAGGAAATAAAGAGATCTTTAGGCATTTCAGGTTATTACAGAAAGTTTATTAAAAACTACGCTGAAATTGCAAAACCTATAACAAGATTTCTTAAGAAAAATGCAAGGATCGATATTAACGATGAAAAGTATATAGAAAGCTTTGAAATTCTCAAAAATAAATTGGTAATATCACCCATATTAATATACCCGGATTTCAACAAAACTTTTGAAGTGACTACTGACGCAAGTCAGTATGCTATAGGAGGAGTTTTGTCGCAAGACAAACCAATTGCATACGTTTCTCGTACGCTTAACGAGCACGAAGTTAACTATTCAACCATTGAAAAGGAATTTCTAAGTATAGTTTGGTGTTTAAAACAATTTAGGCCATATATCTTTGGAAGCGAAATTAAACTATTTACAGATCATCGACCTTTAGTTTGGTTAGACAATTTAAAAGAACCTAACGGCAAGCTAATTCGGTGGAAGCTCCAGCTAGGTGAATATAATTATAAAATATTTTACAAAAAGAGAAACGAAAACAAAGTAGCCGATTTTCTAAGTAGAATAGAAATTTATATGTGTGAAAATTTAGCGAAAATAAATTCAATCACACAAACGGGAACCCCAATTAATCTATATAAAAATCAAATCATATTTAATCAAGAAACGTCTGGTTCATCATATATACGGAATTATAATATTTATGACAAGAAACGTAAAGTGATCGGTATAAAATCTGTAACAGATGATAAAAGCTTAGTCCAAATCATTAAGAATCATTTTAGCCCAGAATCAATGAATGCGATATTAGTTAGTAATGAAATGATAAAATCCAGACTCTATATTCAAAGCATTTTAAGAATTATAAAATAATAAGATGAGTGGCAACACTGTTTTGCAAGTAGATAGAAGTCATATAAAAGTGCTCCTTAGTTTTTTTTCAAATAAATTCAGTTAAAAGTCACACAAAAATTACCAAATAATTTCAAGTGATTTATTAAACAGTTGTTTCAAAAATCTACGCTGAAATCGACAGATATCCAGGTAATCTTAATTATAATAAAGGGAATCAGCTGCCCTGAGTCATTTTACAGGTCACATGACCGAAAATAAAAGAAACATCCACCAAACTTCACCTGAAGATTTAAACCACTCGTGTTGCGTATCTAGAAGAACACAAAAAATATCTAGAATAAATTCAATCATGTCGATTTCATCTACTGATTTTGAAAGAATCAAATCAATTATAGACGATTCACTTTGCACTCAACTTGCGAAAGCAATCGATCTTTTGGCGACAAAAGAAGATGTCAACAAACTGAACACAGAAATTAACGTTCTTCGAATTCAAAATGAAGTCCTAACGCGACAAATAAATCAGTTTGAAGCCCGGTGCAATACACTAGAAGAGGAACTTGAGTCCCAAAATCGTGAAATTAGAGGAAAAAATATTATTATAACGATCCCAAATGAAAATCACGTCGAACCACAGGAAAAGGTTAAAAGCACAATGAGAATCCTGCTTGGAGACGGTAACTCGCAGAACATATCGAATGCAGTGAAATTAAGTGAAAACAAAAATATCGTCAAACTTAAAATCGACACTGGTTCTAATGAAATTGCTTTTAAAATGATTAACAATTCCTCCAAACTAAAAGGCACTGGTGTATATATCCAAAGTGATTTATCCAAACTAATGCAAACGAAACGCAGAGTCCTTCTATTCTATTGAAAGGTTATAAGAACGCACTACCCGAATGAAAACATACAAATAAAAAACAACAATATTATTGTTCGAAAAAAAAAACATTTTATTTAAACAATTTTTATGTTCTTAAATATGATCAATTTGATGGAGAAGAAGCATTGCAAGAAATGTTTGGAATGAAAATGAATTTTGATGCTGTCAAAGATCTGACAATGTCATCCTACAATAGACGTCAAAACAATCGTACTAGATTAACAGATGCTATTTCACCAGGGATGTCATCTGATAAAAGTGTATCAGGTAGCACATTAGTACGGAATTGAGAATTAGCAGCCGTCAGCACAATAATAAACTTTAATTCAAATATTTTACATACAATATATCAGGTCTTAATAATAAATTATTTTTTCCTGATTTTTTCAATTATATAAAAACCTTCGGTTTATTTTTTCTCTTCGAAACACACATAACCAATGAAAACACAAACAAATTTATGAATTACTTCAATGGATACAAACTTTTTTTTTAAAGATGCAATCAAAACATCAGTAAAAGGGAGGCAAGCGACGGTAGTATATATGGAATAAGAACAACATTACTTAAAACATATGAATTTGTTCAATATGAAGAAGTAACAGTAGTCAGAGTTATACAAAAAAAAAATTGTTCATAGTGACTGCGTACATCAATTGTAATAAGTGGAAAGAAGATTATGAAAAATTGAGCGACGTTATGTGTCAACTGTCCGGTGAAAGCGTTTTGGTAATTGTAGATCTTAACGCCCGAACATGCAATAAACAAATTTCAACAGTAAATTCAATCAACAACCCGCAAATACCATCATCCTTCAGGACATCAAAGGATGATGTTTGTAACACAAATGGTGAAAACCTCTTGGAACTGCTGCAAATGTACGATTGCATCATCTTAAATGGATGCACAAACGGAGATTATGAAGGCCACTACACTTTTGTTGGAGGACAGGGTAAATCAGTGATTGACTATGGGGCAGTAAATGGTGACTGGATAGATTGAGTTACAACTTTTGAAGTACAGTGTAAAACATACTCCGACCATATGCCCGTAGTGTTGAAGTGGACTAATGAAATTGTAACTCGACAAAAAGAACTTAAACTCCTACCGAAACTTAAATGGAAATGTAATGAATTATTTTCTTATCAAAACAAATCAAATAAACATCTGTCCGAAATTCCTACAAACCTTGATTCTACCGAAAAATTCTCAAATGCAGTAACATCAAGCATACGAAGCTCCTCACAAACCCAAAATCATACTCCCTCAGTTAAATTTAAACAGAAATGGTTTGATTATGAATGTGTTAAAGCAAGGCAAAAATCATTCGCTTTTTTACATTCTCTACGCAAGTGCTACACAGAAGAACTGAAGAGATTGTATTTAGAATCAAATTCTGTGTATAAAAGACTATGCTTCCTCATTAAGAACTCAAAAAAATTTTGGAAAACAGCCAAGGAAATAAACTCGTCCAACTTCGTGATAGGCGCAACTATATCCGCAGATGATCTCGCTTTGCACTTCAAAGGGTTACTTTTCAACAAATCAAGTTTATCATTCGCATATGCAGAACCTTTAGTCTTGGACGAAATTCTAGATTCGGAAATAACAGTTAATGAAATCCAAAATGTTATTATTAAAGCAAAAAATGGAAAAGCGCCCGGTGAAGACGGTATACCGTATGAATTTTTTAAAAACGCCTGCCCAACCTTCAACGCTAATTTAAAGCACCTTTTTAATACGATATTAACAACAGCTACAATACCAAACTCATTCAAAAAGTCCGTGATATTTGCAATATATAAAAAGGGTGATTCTAATAAACCTGAAAACTACCGTGGAATCTCATTCATGAACACAATGGCTAAAATCTTTTGCGGTATACTTGTGAGCAGGCTTGAAAATTGGGTTGACAATCATGAAATTCTTACGGAGCTTCAAGCCGGTTTCAGAAAAAATTACTCAACTGTTGACCAAATATTTTGTCTCACTTCAATAATAAAAGCATTTCAAGCTAGGAAAAAGAAAGTTTACTCATTTTTCGTCGATTTAAAAGCAGCGTATGACCTTGTTAACCGAAATGCACTCTTATACAAGCTGTCACAAGTAGGTCTTTCGACAAAATTTATCAAAGTCCTGAAAGAAATGTACACGAGGACGCAAGCAGCAGTATGGGATGGTTCAGCTTACTCTCAGTGGTTTGATACAGACTCAGGAGTTAAACAAGGTTGCCTGTTAAGTGCTCTATTATTTTCGCTCTTTATAAATGACATAGTCTCATGTATACCCGGTGGAATTCATATTGCTGACACTTATGTTAATGTGCTTTTGTATGCGGATGACCTAGTTTTACTATCGGAATCACCTGAAAACCTGCAATTGATGATTAACCGTCTTTCAAATTATTGTGAAACCTGGGGTTTCTCTATAAACACTGAAAAATCGAAAATTATGGTCTTCACACATAGCTCCCGAAGTTTAAATAGAAATAAATGGTACTACAAAGGCAACGAGAATGAAGTTACTAAAGAATATAAATACCTGGGAGTAAAAATGAATACGGTTCTAGACTTTAAAAACCACCTTCAAGGAAAAGCTGCTGCTTCCCAGAGCTTGGTCAACATGACGTGGCGAAAAATATTTTACAACCAAAACATCACTCTTTCATCTAAATATAAAGTTTTCGAAACCGTAGTAAAATCAACACTCTGTTATGCTGCTCAAATTTGGGGAATAGATGAATTTGAAGTGGTTGAAAAATGTCATCGAAATTTTCTGAAAAAAATGGTTCGCCTACCAAGAAACACCCCAAATTATGCATTATATCTTGAAACAGGGTTGCCTAAGATTTTTACTAATACCCTTAAGTTTCAAGCAGACTACATTTTAAAAATTGCTTCACATTCTGATACTCGTCTAACGAAAAAATTGCTGCTCTACGAACAAAGAAACATCGACTGGTGGATGATGAAATGGCAAAATATTGCCTCTTATCACAACATTAATTTAGACTGGAACTTCAGTAACCTAGACTCCTTAAAAGAACAACTTTACTCCTTAATGCAAATAATTGAAGACTACACTCGTAACGCATTGATTGAAGAAGCACGACAATCTGAAAGCAGAATTATATATTCACAATTAAATTATCACCTCGGCAGTAACAACTACTTTCAGGATAACCTTAGCTACGAAGAAATATCGCTGCTGTTTAGATCGAGATGTGAGCTCATCTACCTTACGTCCTTAACGGCAGTCCATACAATGGTGCATCCGACCTATTTTGCACGCTGTGCAACATGAAGACCAAAGAAGACAATTTTCATTTTATAATCATTTGTCCAATCTTCAAACACCTAAGACTTGCATATCAAGGAAAGGAACGTTTTTCAATGATGGAAACATTAGAAATTTTAAACGGAAGAAACTGGAAAGAATTGTGTAATTTTCTTAAATCTATTATTAAATACAGAAATTTGTTAATGACTGAATATATTTGAAGTTAAATTTTCTTTTTTATTATGTTTATATAACTTTTTATTACCATTATAATATATTGCCATTCAAGCTGACGGCTAAGCCAAAGCTATCTCAAATTCATAACCATAATACTTAAATTTTGTAACCAAATAATTGTTCTAATAAAATGAATTACTTAATTAATTAATTCTAATAAAATGAATTAATAAGATGTTGCAAACTATTAAAAGATATAAAGGATATAAAAGAATTAGAATTAATCATTAAAGAAAAACATGTCGAAAATAATCGCAGAGGAATAAATCAATTATATGAGGAAATAAAAAGAGACTATTATTATCCTAATATGACTGGAAGATAGCCAAGCTAGAGGAGGTGAAGAATCTTTATAGGAGCGCCATTTTGGTACTCAATAAGGAATCTTTGGCTCCTCTAGCCATAAACGAGGGCTCCATAAACTATGGCTTCGAAACCATAAAAATACGAGTCTATAAAAAAGATGAGGTTAACGCGGAAAGCGGGCCTCCAAAAACAATCGAAGGTGAACTAGCGGTTGGTGGGCCTGGGACATCGTCTTCTCTCTTAACAGAGGGTGACGATGCACCCATGCCCTCTTCCATAGCGACTTCACCCTCTACAAAAGTCGTAGACAGTCCATCCTTAATGGAGACTGAGGACGACCTCAACATGATCCTTTTGAGCGAGGACGAACTCTTGGGTTCATCCTCAGACTCAGAGGATCAGAACAAAACCGTGGTGGAGGTTGATCTGCCTAATTGTAGCCAAAATGCTGCAGTTAGTACAGATTAATCTCCAGCACTCCGTAAAGGCCTCGGCCTCACTTCTTCTCCGGCTGGCAAGAAACGGGGAAGACATTGTCCTGATCCAAGAGCCATGGATTGTGAGATCCGTTGTTCGAGGACTCAGGACTCCTGGGTACTACACACTGTGTGTGACAGATAAAGGTGAACCTAGATCTTGCATACTAGTGAAACGTAGCATTAATGTATTTTTACTCCATCATTTCAGTGACAAAGATACCACCGTAGCTAGGCTGGAAACAACCAAAGGAAGTTTCTGGCTAGTGTCGGCGTATCTTGGCCATGACCACCTTGGCCCTCTCCCTGGAAAAACCCTGGAGAAAGTCGTCGCTGAAGCGGTAAGGCAAAGGATCCGCCTAATTATTGGGAGCGATGCTAACGCTCATCATACGGTATGGGGAAGTACCAATATCAACGACAGAGGTGAGTCTCTTTTTGATTATATTCTTGGTACTAACCTCTTAGTAAGTAATGTTGGAAATGAACCAACCTTCATAACTAAAACTCTCAGATACTATACACCACATGATCTTGGACTGGAAAGTATCCAAAGAACACTCGTTCTCTGATCATAGATATATCCAGTTCAATATCAATGTGGATGATAACCCGAGTCCATTGACTTTTCGAAATTATCGGAAAACTGATTGGGCTTCATACAGGAACTCATTACAGAGTTTACTAAAACCTGGACTATCTTGTCCTTCCTCTTACGCTAATGAACTTGACAACAAAGTCAATGACCTTACCTCAGCTATGAACAGATCGCTAGAAATTGCTTGTCCACTTATACACATAAGAGGAAAGAGGAAACCACAATGGTGGGCCTCAGAACTTGACTCGCTCAGGAAAGAATGCAGGAAACTTTTCAACCGAGCCAAAGCCGCAAGACTAGCCTCTCACTGGGATTCTTACAAAGAATCCCTAAGAATTTACAAGAAGGCCCTAAGGAAATCTAAACGATCTTCTTGGAGATCCTTCTGTGGCACGATAGAAGAAACTTCTGAAGCCTCTAGGTTACGGAAAATTCTTTCAACTAATCCAGCGATGCCAAGCTGCTTGAAAAATATAGACGGCTCCTGGACAAATTCAAGTAATGAATCGCTGAACTTACTACTGGATACTCATTTTCCTGGAAGTTCTCTTACCGAGACTTTCAACGGTTATATACGTTCAAGTCCCAATACAACATATCCACAAGGTCTGATCACAAAGGACAAGCTACAATGGGCTCTCAACAGCTTCAAACCATTTAAATCTGCAGGACCAGATTTAATAATACCAGCCGAGCTACAAAAGACTTCTGACATAATTGCAATTTTTACCAGCTGTCTTTACCTGGTCCATGTTCCCTCGGCATGGCGAGAAGTTAAAGTTGTTTTTATACCCAAGGCAGGTAAATGCTCGCAAGTTAATCCTAAAGATCTACGACCTATAAGTCTATCATCATTCCTTCTTAAGACCTTGGAAAGATTGATTGATATCCATTTAAGGGCAAGTATTGATACAAGACTTCTGTCTTCGTCTCAACATGCCTACTGTAAAGGTAAATCGGTGGAAACAGCGTTACACACCTTAGTACGCACCGTCGAATATTCCCTCCATTATAAAGAGTTCACTATGGTTGCTTTCCTTGACATCGAAGGTGCCTTTAACAACGTGGACACATCTGCACTAACATCTCTAAATGTAGAGAGTTCGCTTCGGGAGTTAATTCATTTAATGGTTACTAGCAGGATAATTAACTCAAAACTGGGCAACTCTTCTGGCAGACGATTCGTTAGTAGAGGGACACCGCAAGGTGGTGTTCTATCCCCTCTCCTCTGGAACCTAGTGGTGAATGAAATCCTAACTAGTCTGGATGCGGAGGGTTTCAGAGTGATAGCCTATGCGGACGACGTTGCTATAGCAGTTTCAGGAAAGCATCTTAACACGTTAAAAGAACTCTTACAAAATGCCTTAGACAGACTAATACTTTGGGCTGATCGGTGTGGACTGGGTGTTAACCCACACAAAACCGATTTGGTCTTATTTTCGAGGAGATACAAAATTCCATTTGTCAACCCTCCCCATATTAAAGGAGTCCAATTAAAATTCTCAGACGAGGCTAAATACCTGGGTCTTGTCTTAGATAAAAAACTAAAGTGGAAACGCAACGTACAGGAAAGAGTCAAAAAAGCTACTGTTGCTCTCTTTTCTTGCAAAAAGCCATCGGTAATAAATGGGGCTTACAAGCCAGAATCACGCATTCGCTATACACATCGGTAATCAGACCGATTTTAATGTACGGTGTGGCAGTATGGTGGACTGCTTTAGAGAAAGGTATAAACCGGGATAAATTAAATAAAGTCCAACGTTCAGCTTGCCTATGTATAAGCGGATCGCTTCGCACGACCCCATCTGCGGCACTGGACACCTTTCTCTACCTAACACCTCTTGACATTTTTAGCAAACAAATAGCTGCAAGCTCTGCTATTCGCCTCAAAGCTTCGTCGCAGTGGACTAACAACAACATTGGCCACTCCGTAATTCTTAGTTATTTAGAATCAATTCCAAAGCAAACAGACTACACCATCCCCCAACTGCAATTCGACAGAAATTTCCAGATTTCTATACCTCCCAGATCTTTTTGGGAGGATAGGACATTCCTGGAAGATGAGTCGATCCATTTCTATACAGATGGGTCAAAAACAAAAGAAGGGGTTGGTGGAGGTGTGTATTCTGAACGACTGAAATTAAGTCTCTCATTCCGCCTTCTTCCGCCTTTTGGCGATAAAAGAAGTCTTGTCCTGGCTTAAAGAAGACGTGATATCAACATCTGATATCCGTATTTTCTCAGATAGTCAGGCCGCTATCAAATCTCTCTCCCGGGCCATAGAGACATTCCAGGTAACTGTAAGGCAGATGAACTCGCCAGGAACGGTACAGTACAGCCCATCCTACCACGTTTGGCACGTAGTGGCATACCAATCGCTACTTGTAAACTTTTGCTAATGCAAGACGCTGTGAGGAGGGCAGGCACCTAACCTAACCTATCCTATCCTATCCTAATATGAAATATAAAATAACAGAATTTGTCAATAATTGTGAAATATGTATATTAGAAAAATATGAAAGAAAGCCAATTAAAGTTCCGTTTAAAATAACAGAAACTCCGGAGAAACCTAACGAAATAATTCATTCAGATGTGTTTTATACTATAAATAAAACCATTTTTGCCACAATGCAATGATAGACAAGTTTAGTAAATTTGCGTTGTTCGTCAAAATGAACAGCCTCAAAGAATCAGAATTCAGAAAATCCTTACTTAAATATATTAGCGTTTATGGAAATATAAATAAAATAGTAACAGACAACGAACTGGGGATGAAATCAAAACTAATGAAAGAATTTTTGGATGAAAAAAATATTGAAATCCATTTTTCGTCTAACTCAAACCATAACAATAATGCGAACATAGAGAGACTACATAATACTACTAACGAACATTTAAGATTGCTCAAACATACGAAAAAACACCTTCCTATAGAAGAACAAATGATTTTAATAAATGGTTTCTATAATAATACTATACATTCTACCACAAACCATAAACCTTTAGATTTCATACAAGGAAAGTAAAGGACGAAGAATATGAGGGTATTTTCAGACGCATGGTGGAGAAAAAGGAGAAAGCAATTAACATTTTAAACAAAGATAGGCATGACATACAGCTAGAACCAGGTGTTAATTACATAAAAGAAATAAGGAAGGAAAAAATCATTCCAAATTTAGGAAAATAAACGCAGAATTAATAGATAGGGAACACTTGAAAAACACTAAGACACAATTAAAATATTACACAACTCATGTCAAAAAGAAAAGAAAATTTCAGAAGCATCCAAACAATATATAATAAATTCATTACAGGTAAATATGCGACTGTTGATATTGGCCTACTTCACAATTAACATCCTATCACATATGTATACGAACACAATCGATCGAAATTCAAGACATCAGCCACAACAAGGGATATGTACCAATAAAACTAGAAGACAGGAAATTAGTTAAAAAATATGTCAAAATCTTACATATAATTAATATAACCGAATATGAGGTAACATCTAAACAGATCTTTAAGAATATAGAAAAATTAGAAGCAAAATCAAGTGTCATAGGACCAATGCTTAATACCATAAAACACAATTACAATTTGCTAGAAAATAAAATAGATTTTTTAAAACCACATACCAAAACTAAGAGAGCTCTGTTCGAAATTGTAGGCAAGGGACTCAAATTTATAGCCGGAACAATGGACAGTGAAGATGCATTAGAAATACAGACACTATAAACCTAAATATAAATAATATAATTTACGAAGATAACAAACAAGTAAAGATAAATCAAGATATATCCGACCAAATAAAAAATATAACAAATCATATAACTTCTCAACAGTATAAGATAGAAACATACTTAAATAACTTCACTAATATAACAAACTAGCCGACCCGTGCTCGCGTTGCTTCGCAAATTGTAACCACGAACATTTTTTGAATATTAGTATTAGCATATGAAAAAATTTCTCAATGGGACTGAGCATATTTTCTACAATAATATTAATTTTAGTTTATAATCAAAAAACACTTCCTTACCGAAATTAACACTTTAGAAAAAAAAACTTAAGTAAAATATTACGTAGTAAAGGCCAAGCCGCACGTGAAAACAAACAAAATACAAAACCATTTCAATTTTTTAGTTGAAAACAGAACGAAATTTTTGTCTATTTTCTTCTTTTCTTTCTTTTATTCATACCTAGAAACGTTTTTTTGCAACCGAAAAATATAGTTTTCGGTAAAAAAAAAACAAAATTGTGTTTTTAATGTTCTCATACATCTATAGGTATGCGTGTGTAAATATCCATAGACACATTTTCTTATTCAGCTGCTTATGTTCAGTGCAGTGCAACTGACTTAACCTACATACCTACATTTGTGTGCTCTTTTTATCGACGTCATTGTAAGTACCTTCTTCGAGTTATTTGTAAAGAAAATTTTAACTTAATTTCAGTTTTATTGTTCGAGGAAGTGATACAAAATTGGTAATTCAAGCTATTATAATAGAACTTTTTTTATTTTTAAATTAGAAGAATTATGATCTATTCACTTCCTCGAACCAGAAAAATAAAAAAAGATCTAATTTTTCTTTTGATAAATCGGCATTTCATGTGCACGGCACTGTTTATTTATTTTTATTAAATGTCCATAGTAACTTAAAAAAAAGAGCCTACACTCAGCGATGTGACGGTAGAATTAGAGAAACAAAAAAACAATGTGTGTGTGTAGGTTAGTTGATGAACTATACAATGAAAAATTGAATATGTAAATGTAGGTAGGTAGGTAAGAGAAAAAACGTAACTATTAAATGGAACACATATTAAGAGAGAAAGAGCATGGGAAGAAAAGAAAATTAAAAATGTTGGAATGATAATGAAATGAAACAAAGCAGCGACCTCGCGATTGTGATGGAATCTAATTTCCTGGATAAAATAAATTCAAAAAGTTTATAATTTTATAATTTGTTTTTATTTGTTTCTCAGGTTGTATGTTTAACTTAGAAATGATTTTAGGCTTAAAATTTGCGCAACAATATTGACTTTATGAAGCAATGCTAATCTTTGTCGATTATTGTATAGGTTTTAAGATATGAGTAGTTGTATAAGTCAACTAATGAAAAAAAAAATGGACAAAAAATGTAAAATTAACAATATTTAAGTTTGACAAATAATTAATGAAAAAAAATTAAAGCCATAAACACTCTCATAACAATATAGAAAATAATAAAATATATTTCAAATAAATCGGTTGACTACTTTCTGAGATCGTGCGTTACAAACTTTAAAATGGTTTCGCTTTTATATAATAGTATAGATAATTGCATAAGTAATCTAGAAGAAGAAATAACATATATACAATATATATATATCAACTGAATTATGATATTAACTTGTTGAAAAATCATATCGATGATATAGAGCAAGTTATAATGACAAGTAAATTAGGTATACTAACAAGAAATATTTTAACTCCTAAAGAAATAGAAATGATCCCTAGTGTTGAGGCATATATTAAAATAATGGTAACATTCTACAAAAATTAAATTGTTATAATTCTCTTAATTCCGCAGCTAACAGATACACCCCTTTCTAAGATATTAATTTAACCTATACCAAATAAACAAAATAAATCTTTACACATAAAAGAAAAATACATACTTGTAGACAAAAATAAAAATATTTTTTACAGTACAGTAAAAGATGATCTTGAAGATGAAGTCAAAATAGAAGAAGCCAATTGTGACATGCAATTTCAGGAAAAAGAGGAAATAAGTGAAATTACGAAACGAATAATTCTAACAAAGAATATTAAAAATACATTAATTATTCAGAATTGTAACGATTTAAAAATAAACATTGAAGGAAATAAACTTATTAAAATAGAAAATTGTAAAATAAATATTAACAATATGTTATTTGAAAACCAAGAAAAAAAGATTCATGACCATATAATCTTACCTAATTTTCTTACAAAAATCAAAGAAAAAGTAACTTTCTACAATTTGGATCTAGAAAAATTAAATTTGAATAATATAAAAAACAAAGATAGAATTGATTTAATGACATATCAAAACCATGCAAAGCACATATCAACATGGGTCACCCAATTTGTATTTTTATTTATATTAACTACTTTACTCTTTATAATGTATAAAAGAAAAACGAAGATTGTAAAAATAAATGTAAAACAAACTTCGTCGGAGCCTCAGACGAACGCAGGGGGAGTTATGTAATGTTTGTAGCCCTGATTGTGAGTCGTTTCCGTAGAGCAGACTTGGTCCGGCGAGTAGCCAAGTATACCTTAACCCAAAAGCGGATAGCTCTGTAGGGCGTCTGAACTACTGAATTTAACTCAATCGAACCTCCAGCGAGTTGCTAAATAAAAAAATCGACTTTGTTGGCTTCAGAGTTTGAAGTGTTTTAATATATTTTTATCATTCCTATTTATACACAAAATTATTTAACTTCGTATACATCCAACCATACTTCGATAATCGATAACGTTCTATCGATATTTCTACAATATGCACATCACCATTTGACCTTACCATGCATTTGCTTCAGAAATCAACGACACTTGAAATTGGAAATACAAAAATACTCGTGCACTAAAAGTGTCATATGAGTATTTTTGTTAATTTTGTATTTCTCCTATAGTTCGTGCACTGAAGGTGCCGATGGAACTATATGAGTATATTATAAACAAAGTGTGCCAATAGAAATATGAATACCTTTTTTTTTATTATGATTTGGCTCTATAGCTATAGCCGACGCGGTGACCGACGCGACGGGACAAAGTATGTGCGATGGATATGGACGGGAAACCGAGTATCAAGTATCGAAGCAGGTTGAATGTATTCTTAATTGTTTGGCGGCAATTAGTTAAGTGGTCGCTGGTGCGATCCCTTCACAGTTATAGTATCAACCACAACCCCTCATAATAATATCATTTAATTCTTTTTGTTGTTTCTTTTCTTTTTTTCCACAAAATATGCATTCAGCATATTTTGTATTTCACAATTGCACGCGCAAAGTAAATAAACAGTTAGCAATCGATATGAACTGCAAATTAAACAAAATCTGAGTTCATCATATTTTGTTTATATTGAGGTTCGAAGAACTAATTAATTATCGCAAAATATGCACTTTGTATACTTCGTGGTGACTTAATAATAAATGATAAAGTAAGTTGGAATTGATTCGTCGGGGGCTTAGGTCGTATAAAGGCTTCGTTCGTATAAAGTCTTAGAGTTGATTCGAAAATAAAGATACAAAACAAATACATTTGTTTCATTGACAAAAATTAAAGATACAAAATAAATACATTTGTTTCATTCTATCCCCTCTCCTCTGGAACCTAGTGGTGAATGAAATCCTAACTAGTCTGGATGCGGAGGGTTTCAGAGTGATAGCCTATGCGGACGACGTTGCTATAGCAGTTTCAGGAAAGCATCTTAACACGTTAAAAGAACTCTTACAAAATGCCTTAGACAGACTAATACTTTGGGCTGATCGGTGTGGACTGGGTGTTAACCCACACAAAACCGATTTGGTCTTATTTTCGAGGATATACAAAATTCCATTTGTCAAACCTCCCCATATTAAAGGAGTCCAATTAAAATTCTCAGACGAGGCTAAATACCTGGGTCTTGTCTTAGATAAAAAACTAAAGTGGAAACGCAACGTACAGGAAGGAGTCAAAAAAGCTACTGTTGCTCTCTTTTCTTGCAAAAAGCCATCGGTAATAAATGGGGCTTACAAGCCAGAATCACGCATTCGCTATACACATCGGTAATCAGACCGATTTTAATGTACGGTGTGGCAGTATGGTGGACTGCTTTAGAGAAAGGTATAAACCGGGATAAATTAAATAAAGTCCAACGTTCAGCTTGCCTATGTATAAGCGGATCGCTTCGCACGACCCCATCTGCGGCACTGGACACCTTTCTCTACCTAACACCTCTTGACATTTTTAGCAAACAAATAGCTGCAAGCCTCAAGCTTCGTCGCAGTGGACTAACAACAACATTGGCCACTCCGTAATTCTTAGTTATTTAGAATCAATTCCAAAGCACACAGACTACACCATCCCCCAACTGCAATTCGACAGAAATTTCCAGATTTCTATACCTCCCAGATCTTTTTGGGAGGATAGGACATTCCTGGAAGATGAGTCGATCCATTTCTATACAGATGGGTCAAAAAAAAAAGAAGGGGTTGGTGGAGGTGTGTACTCTGAACGACTGAAATTAAGTCTCTCATTCCGCCTTCCCAATCATTGTAGCGTGTTCCAGGCGGAACTTTTGGCGATAAAAGAAGTCTTGTCCTGGCTTAAAGAAGACGTGATATCAACATCTGATATCCGTATTTTCTCAGATAGTCAGGCCGCTATCAAATCTCTGGATTCTGTCTCTACAAACTCTATAACAGTCCATAACTGTCGATCATCTCTAATGGAGATGGCACAACAGTTTAATATTCACCTTTGCTGGGTCCCGGGCCATAGAGACATTCCAGGTAACTGTAAGGCAGATGAACTCGCCAGGAACGGTACAGTACAGCCCATCCTACCACGTTTGGCACGTAGTGGCATACCAATCGCTACTTGTAAACTTTTGCTAATGCAAAACGCTGTGAGGAGGGCAGGCACCAGGTGGAACAACATCACCACGTGTCAAGTCACAAAAAACATCTGGCCAACACTGGATATAAAACGTTCAAGGTGCTTGCTCTCTCTAAGCAGATCGCATATAAGCTCGATAATAGGTGTTATAACCGGACACTGTCTAATAGGAAAGCACGCCACGAGATTAGGCGTATTCTCAAATGATTTCTGCAGAAGCTGTATGGACGAGGAAGAGGAAGAAACAATTCTTCATCTTCTCTGCACATGCCCTGCTCTGGCTCGAAAACGCAAGAATTACCTAGGAGAATTCTTCTTTAACGATCTAAACGATCTAAATCATATCGGCATAATCAGCCTCTCACGTTTCGTAAGAGACTCAAACTGGTTCCATTGAGCTTGGGAAGTAACCTCAAGATTCATGTGGTATCACAATGGGCCATTAAACTGGCCTAAGTGTGTCCGTTTCCATCTTGGACAGCCACTATAACCTAACCTAACCTATCCTATCCTATCCTAATATGAAATATAAAATAACAGAATTTGTCAATAATTGTGAAATATGTATATTAGAAAAATATGAAAGAAAGCCAATTAAAGTTCTGTTTAAAATAACAGAAACTCCGGAGAAACCTAACGAAATAATTCATTCAGATGTGTTTTATACTATAAATAAAACCATTTTTGCCACAATGCAATGATAGACAAGTTTAGTAAAACTGCGTTGTTCGTCAAAATGAACAGCCTCAAAGAATCAGAATTCAGAAAATCCTTACTTAAATATATTAGCGTTTATGGAAATATAAATAAAATAGTAACAGACAACGAACTGGGGATGAAATCAAAACTAATGAAAGAATTTTTGGATGAAAAAAATATTGAAATCCATTTTTCGTCTAACTCAAACCATAACAATAATGCAGACATAGAGAGACTACATAATACTACTAACGAACATTTAAGATTGCTCAAACATACGAAAAAACACCTTCCTATAGAAGAACAAATGATTTTAATAAATGGTTTCTATAATAATACTATACATTCTACCACAAACCATAAACCTTTAGATTTCATACAAGGAAAGTAAAGGACGAAGAATATGAGGGTATTTTCAGACGCATGGTGGAGAAGAAGGAGAAAGCAATTAACATTTTAAACAAAGATAGGCATGACATAGAGCTAGAACCAGGTGTTAATTACATAAAAGAAATAAGGAAGGAAAAAATCATTCCAAATTTAGGAAAATAAACGCAGAATTAATAGATAGGGAACACTTGAAAAACACTAAGACACAATTAAAATATTACACAACTCATGTCAAAAAGAAAAGAAAATTTCAGAAGCATCCAAACAATATATAATAAATTCATTACAGGTAAATATGCGACTGTTGATATTGGCCTACTTCACAATTAACATCCTATCACATATGTATACGAACACAATCGATCGAAATTCAAGACATCAGCCACAACAAGGGATATGTACCAATAAAACTAGAAGACAGGAAATTAGTTAAAAAATATGTCAAAATCTTACATATAATTAATATAACCGAATATGAGGTAACATCTAAACAGATCTTTAAGAATATAGAAAAATTAGAAGCAAAATCAAGTGTCATAGGACCAATGCTTAATACCATAAAACACAATTACAATTTGCTAGAAAATAAAATAAATTTTTTAAAACCACATACCAAAACTAAGAGAGCTCTGTTCGAAATTGTAGGCAAGGGACTCAAATTTATAGCCGGAACAATGGACAGTGAAGATGCTTTAGAAATACAGACAATATAAACCTAAATATAAATAATATAATTTACGAAGATAACAAACAAGTAAAGATAAATCAAGATATATCCGACCAAATAAAAAATATAACAAATCATATAACTTCTCAACAGTATAAGATAGAAACATACTTAAATAACTTCACTAATATAACAAACTAGCCGACCCGTGCTCGCGTTGCTTCGCAAATTGTAACCACGAACATTTTTTGAATATTAGTATTAGCATATGAAAAAATTTCTCAATGGGACTGAGCATATTTTCTACAATAATATTAATTTTAGTTTATAATCAAAAAACACTTCCTTACCAAAATTAACACTTTAGAAAAAAAAACTTAAGTAAAATATTACGTAGTAAAGGCCAAGCCGCACGTGAAAACAAACAAAATACAAAACCATTTCAATTTTTTAGTTGAAAACAGAACGAAATTTTTGTCTATTTTCTTCTTTTCTTTCTTTTATTCATACCTAGAAACGTTTTTTTGCAACCGAAAAATATAGTTTTCGGTAAAAAAAAAAACAAATTTGTGTTTTTAATGTTCTCATACATCTATAGGTATGCGTGTGTAAATATCCATAGACACATTTTCTTATTCAGCTGCTCATGTTCAGTGCAGTGCAACTGACTTAACCTACATACCTACATTTGTGTGCTCTTTTTATCGACGTCATTGTAAGTACCTTCTTCGAGTTATTTGTAAAGAAAATTTTAACTTAATTTCAGTTTTATTGATCGAGGAAGTGATACAAAATTGGTAATTCAAGCTATTATAATAGAACTTTTTTTATTTTTAAATTAGAAGAATTATAATCTATTCACTTCCTCGAACCAGAAAAATAAAAAAAGATCTAATTTTTCTTTTGATAAATCGGCATTTCATGTGCACGGCACTGTTTATTTATTTTTATTAAATGTCCATAGTAACTTAAAAAAAAGAGCACACACTCAGCGATGTGACGGTAGAATTAGAGAAACAAAAAAACAATGTGTGTGTGTAGGTTAGTTGATGAACTATACAATGAAAAATTGAATATGTAAATGTAGGTAGGTAGGTAAGAGAAAAAACGTAACTATTAAATGGAACACATATTAAGAGAGAAAGAGCATGGGAAGAAAAGAAAATTAAAAATGATGGAATGATAATGAAATGAAACAAAGCAGCGACCTCGCGATTGTGATGGAATCTAATTTCCTGGATAAAATAAATTCAAAAAGTTTATAATTTTATAATTTGTTTTTATTTGTTTCTCAGGTTGTATGTTTAACTTAGAAATGATTTTAGGCTTAAAATTTGCGCAACAATATTGACTTTATGAAGCAATGCTAATCTTTGTCGATTATTGTATAGGTTTTAAGATATGAGTAGTTGTATAAGTCAACTAATGAAAAAAAAATGGACAAAAAATGTAAAATTAACAATATTTAAGTTTGACAAATAATTAATGAAAAAAAATTAAAGCCATA
Organism: Eupeodes latifasciatus; assembly: GCA_920104205.1. Classification (NCBI taxonomy): domain Eukaryota; kingdom Metazoa; phylum Arthropoda; class Insecta; order Diptera; family Syrphidae; genus Eupeodes; species Eupeodes latifasciatus. The sequence continues at coordinate 57,901,345 of OV049927.1, forward strand.
AACACTCTCATAACAATATAGAAAATAATAAAATATATTTCAAATAAATCGGTTGACTACTTTCTGAGATCGTGCGTTACAAACTTTAAAATGGTTTCGCTTTTATATAATAGTATAGATAATTGCATAAGTAATCTAGAAGAAGAAATAACATATATACAATATATATATATCAACTGAATTATGATATTAACTTGTTGAAAAATCATATCGATGATATAGAGCAAGTTATAATGACAAGTAAATTAGGTATACTAACAAGAAATATTTTAACTCCTAAAGAAATAGAAATGATCCCTAGTGTTGAGGCATATATTAAAATAATGGTAACATTCTACAAAAAATAAATTGTTATAATTCTCTTAATTCCGCAGCTAACAGATACACCCCTTTCTAAGATATTAATTTAACCCATACCAAATAAACAAAATAAATCTTTACACATAAAAGAAAAATACATACTTGTAGACAAAAATAAAAATATTTTTTACAGTACAGTAAAAGATGATCTTGAAGATGAAGTCAAAATAGAAGAAGCCAATTGTGACATGCAATTTCAGGAAAAAGAGGAAATAAGTGAAATTACGAAACGAATAATTCTAACAAAGAATATTAAAAATACATTAATTATTCAGAATTGTAACGATTTAAAAATAAACATTGAAGGAAATAAACTTATTAAAATAGAAAATTGTAAAATAAATATTAACAATATGTTATTTGAAAACCAAGAAAAAAAGATTCATGACCATATAATCTTACCTAATTTTCTTACAAAAATCAAAGAAAAAGTAACTTTCTACAATTTGGATCTAGAAAAATTAAATTTGAATAATATAAAAAACAAAGATAGAATTGATTTAATGACATATCAAAACCATGCAAAGCACATATCAACATGGGTCACCCAATTTGTATTTTTATTTATATTAACTACTTTACTCTTTATAATGTATAAAAGAAAAACGAAGATTGTAAAAATAAATGTAAAACAAACTTCGTCGGAGCCTCAGACGAACGCAGGGGGAGTTATGTAATGTTTGTAGCCCTGATTGTGAGTCGTTTCCGTAGAGCAGACTTGGTCCGGCGAGTAGCCAAGTATACCTTAACCCAAAAGCGGATAGCTCTGTAGGGCGTCTGAACTACTGAATTTAACTCAATCGAACCTCCAGCGAGTTGCTAAATAAAAATATCGACTTTGTTGGCTTCAGAGTTTGAAGTGTTTTAATATATTTTTATCATTCCTATTTATACACAAAATTATTTAACTTCGTATACATCCAACCATACTTCGATAATCGATAACGTTCTATCGATATTTCTACAATATGCACATCACCATTTGACCTTACCATGCATTTGCTTCAGAAATCAACTACACTTGAAATTGGAAATACAAAAATACTCGTGCACTAAAAGTGTCATATGAGTATTTTTGTTAATTTTGTATTTCTCCTATAGTTCGTGCACTGAAGGTGCCGATGGAACTATATGAGTATATTATAAACAAAGTGTGCCAATAGAAATATGAATACGTTTTTTTTATTATGATTTGGCTCTATAGCTATAGCCGACGCGGTGACCGACGCGACGGGACAAAGTATGTGCGATGGATATGGACGGGAAACCGAGTATCAAGTATCGAAGCAGGTTGAATGTATTCTTAATTGTTTGGCGGCAATTAGTTAAGTGGTCGCTGGTGCGATCCCTTCACAGTTATAGTATGAACCACAACCCCTCATAATAATATCATTTAATTCTTTTTGTTGTTTCTTTTCTTTTTTTTCCACAAAATATGCATTCAGCATATTTTGTATTTCACAATCGCACGCGCAAAGTAAATGAACAGTTAGCAATCGATATGAACTGCAAATTAAACAAAATCTGAGTTCATCATATTTTGTTTATATTGAGGTTCGAAGAACTAATTAATTATCGCAAAATATGCACTTTGTATACTTCGTGGTGACTTAATAATAAATGATAAAGTAAGTTGGAATTGATTCGTCGGGGGCTTAGGTCGTATAAAGGCTTCGTTCGTATAAAGTCTTAGAGTTGATTCGAAAATAAAGATACAAAACAAATACATTTGTTTCATTGACAAAAATTAAAGATACAAAATAAATACATTTGTTTCATTGACAAAAATTAAAAATACAAAATAAATAAATTTGTTTTATTTCTCTGAAGCTCAACCTTCGTCACTAACAAGGGACTTGCTCCCGTTTGCTCAGCGATTATGGAATTTGCCAAGGAATCGTCGTCGAACCGCATGAAACCGCGGTTCTCAGATCTCCATTGTGTCATTTCATTTCGGAGGTAAAAGTGATTAAGTAGGGCTCTGTTTTCCAGGTCGTGGTTGGGGCGAATGCTAACATTCACCTTGTACACTTGCTGGAAAGCAGCTCCCACCGCCTCCACTTTTTTCTTCGGATCTTCAATTATGTAAAAGTCATCGTCAAAGATGGCTTCTTCTGGATCTATTTGCGCTGTCCTGAGTACGTCCCTGTTCTCTTCAGTTCTTTGGAGTTTCAGACACGGAAGGTCATTATCGTTCTTTTTTCTGAATATCTTGTTGATTTTAGGGAACATACTAGGGTCACTGGAATTAACTGACCGGATCTTACGGTCCCAGTACTTGTTAATTGATAACCTGTAGTTCTCCTTAATCAACAGATTCACATTTTTTATTGACGACTTCAGTGTCCTAACCTCCAAGTCGTGTGGGTCTGTAATTCATCTGTACAAGTTTTTGAGTCTTGTCAGTAAGCCACTTTTGTGCTTACGTAGTGCGTCAATAGTCGTGTTTCTGTAAGCGTCCATTTGGTCGCGCTCTTTGTACTTTGGTATTGTCCGTTCCATCGTTCGTTTTATTATTCCGTCCATCTGTTGTAAATGGTGGTCAATTTCTGTATTTGTCAGGTTTCTGTTGTTTGGTGAGGCTATGTCACTCGAACGAAGTTCTCTCGCTAGCGCGTTGGTGAAACGAGGCCAGCGCATCTTACTGTAATTGTAAGAATGCGTTTCAACTTATTCCTCCAACTCCACGCGTTCGTTCGGAATCTGCATTACAGCAGCCAGTCCGCAATGATCACTGTCGTACTCGACTGTCTGTAAGCAGTTTCGAGGGTGATTACCCACTTTGTCTGTAACTGTCAGTCTTGTGTCGTACAGCAAAAGATCCAGAAAGGAGCCGCTTCTTGGATACGATGGGTTTTCAGTAGCCAGCAGGTCGACGCCATATTCAACGCTGTAAAGATTCATCAAATTAAAAAGATGGTTACCTCTGGGATTACTATGTTAATTTCCCCAATCTGCATGTTTTGCGTTCAAATCACCGGCCAAGATGAAATAGTTTTCTTCCAAGCTCAGTTTCATTTCCCTAAAAAGAATCTCGAGTTCTGAAGCAAAGTAAGTAACCTGTGGAACTCCAGCCGCATAAGCCGAAATCAAATACATCCGCTTCCCTTGAGAGAGAGAGATGCATACAACGGAAACTTCTAGCGTCTTGAGCTTTCGCAATTCATTGTTGTATATGACTTTATAATTAATGCCTTTTCGTAAAAAGAGAGCGACACCGCCCCCTTGAGTGGAGTCGGGCCGGTCTCTTCTTACGATATTGTAATTTGTATGAGTCAATTTGTGTTTGTGATTTAGCTTGGTTTCGCTAGCCATAAACACATCGGGACTGTAGTCTTTCAACAATTGGAACATGTTGGCTCTTCGTTCAATCCTAATCAGTGAATTTAGATTCACAGCTAGGATTTTTAGGCGCGTCTCCGGCAGCGCGCCCATTATGGTCTTAACTGCGCCAGGCCAGGCAACAAAGAGTAGAGATGATCTACCCTTTTACCTTGCTCCTTTATCTGACTTTGCAGCCCTGTAAGTTGACCTTGAATGCTCAACAACAAGGCTACAATGTCAGGTAGCACCTCTGGTGCCTTAGACACGGGGGCCTTTGAGACAACCGTTGGTGGAGCCTGTCTCGTGTTCCCATTCCCTGACACCACTTGGGAGTAAGAGAATTTGGGATCCACGAATTTTTGTGTTGGAGCCTGTCGAACTGTTCGACTTCTTTCGGCTTTTTGACTGGCCTGTTTCTGTTTCATTTCGTGGACCTTAGGGCAACCCCTATAGCTAGCCGGGTGCCCTTGGTTTCCAAACAGGACACACTTGAGCTGGGTTAAATCCTCAACCCGCTCGTTCCCCAGTGTTATATAGTTATATAATTGAATTATAAATATTGTTATACTTAAAATAGAGTACTAGAGTGCTAAGTCATACACATCTGTCTACACTATAATAATTGTAATAGAATGTCATCTTCTTCTAAGCTTCTTCTTTATCACTTAAGCTAAGTTAGCTCTCTTCTATTTCTGACTGTCAAGCGAGCCACATCTACTTTTAATATTCGAATAAACTTATTGTAAGTAAGTAAAAGTCTTCGTTAATAATTTACAAGAGTTATAATATTGGCGACGAGGATAAACGTGAGTCAAGTCATAGTCAAGCAATCGTCCTATGTCGGAGTCATCAGAGGAAGATATTAAAGAGTTCAAACCATCGAGCACTGCATCAGGACAACTCCCACCGCCGCCGCCAGATAAGCCAACTAAAAAGATGAGTCAACTGCTTGGATCTATGGAAACTTTTGCTCCTGGAGACGACTTCGAGGAATACATCGACCGGTTAGGAGAGTACTTGAAGTGCAATGAAGTCCCCGAAGCAAAAAAGACGTCCGTTTTCATAACCCTAATTGATTCTGAAGCCTACAAAACGCTAAAAAGAGTTTTGGCGCCAGTCAATCCAAATACGAAGTCCTACGACGAGCTTGTGTCGGTGCTCCGTAAATTGTATGTACCAAAGAAATTTGCCATCGCAGAAAGATTTAAGTTTTATCAGCGCAGTCAAAAGGCAGGGGAGCCTATAAAAGACTTTATCGTCGCGCTTAAACTTTTGTCACGTGACTGTAAATTTGGAGAGTTCCTAGATCAAGCTATGAGAGACAAATTTATATTTGGTCTGTATAACCCCAAAATACAAGAAAAATTGCTCGATGATGATGACGCAAAGTTCGAATGTGTCTCAGATAAAGCATTAAAATTGGAACTTATCGCAGAGGATCAACAAATTATAAAGCCTAACCACGTGAACATCGTCAAAAGCAGAAGTAATCAACATCAGTACAGTCCTTGTCACAGTCAAAAGCCGAAGTTCCCGCATGGTACACAAAACTCAACTCGTTATAGTGATATGTCAAACGGCAAGTGCCAGCAATGTGGGAATCACCATAAGTACAAGTGTCCAGCTAAAGAAATAACATGCTACCTGTGCAAGTCCCGAGGGCATTTTGCTAAATTCTGCAAGAGTTCACGTGGAGGAAGACAAATAAGAAGAATAAATGACGAAACCGATGATGAGTGCTGCCCTACAAAAGTCAACAATATTTTCAATTTGTCTGAAAGCAAAAGTTCCCGTCTTATTACGTCTGTCATAATTGAAGGCAGTGAGGTGCAGATGGAAGTGGACACTGGAGCATGTCAATCTATCATAAGTTATGTAGATTATTCTAAGTTATTTAGTCATTTACTTCTTAAAAATTATTTATTTAATTTACAGGCAGTCACAGGTCACAAGTTGGATTGTTTAGGTGTTTGCGAAGTCATGGTGGAGTGGCCGAATGTTGGAGTGTCGGAAGAGCAACGTCTAGAGTTGTCAGTCGTCAAATGTCAAGAAAATTTCATACCCATATTGGGACGTCCTTGGTTGGATAAACTTATACCAAATTGGAGAAGCAATTTTATATGTGGTAAATTGTCGGTTCCAAAGAATTGTCAAGTAAGTCATATAAAGTCAAATATAAAGTCAAATTTGGAGTCAAATTTAGAATCAACAAACATTTTGGAAGGTAATGGTTGTCCTTCAGTCATGTCACAGCAAGTCAATTTTGAGAATAATTTTGTTTCTAGTGTCGAGTCGGAAAATGTGAAAAATATTTCAGAAATAAAATTAAAATTTCCACGAGTGTTTGAAAATAATTTAACAAAGCCTATCGAAGGTTTCACTGCCGATATACGTGTTAATTCGCATTATATGCCGCTTTTTCACAAAGCCTACACGGTTCCTTTCCAGTTAAGGTCAAAAGTCGAAGTAGAGTTAGATAGGTTATGTCAGCTAGGCATTATTTCACCTATAAAATATGCAGAAAACGCCAGTCCTATAGTCGTGGTACCAAAACCAGATGGATCAATAAGAATTTGTGTGGATTTCAAGAAAACCATAAATAAATATGTTCAGATGGAACATTATCCTTTAACCATTTGTGAAGATATTTTTGCACAACTGGCTAATGCCAGGTTCTTTTGTGTCATAGACCTAACAGGTGCATTCCAACAGTTAGAGGTTACAACAATTTCAAAAAAATATTTAGTAATAAATACGATAAAAGGTCTTTACGTATGTAATAGGTTACCATTAGGTGTGTCTGCTGCACCAGCTGTTTTCCAGAGCGTCATTGATCGTGTCATAAAAAATATAAAGAATGCTTTCGGGTACATTGACGATATAATCGTCATTGGTACCTCAAAAGAAGACTGTACACATAATTTATATAAGGTTCTAAGTCGTTTAAACGATCATAATATTCAAGTCAATCTTAAAAAGTGCGTGTTTTTTGCAGAAGAGGTTGAATATTTAGGTCATTGCATTTCATACAATCGTATAAGTCCTAGTAAACGTAAAATAGAAGCCGTAGTCAACGCGCCCAGTCCAAAGAATTTAACTGAACTCCAGTCTTATCTGGGTCTCTTAAATTATTATGGTAAATTTATTCCTAATCTGTCAAATAAATTAGAAAAACTATACAACCTTTTGAGAAAAGATATCAAATTTAATTGGTCATCTGATTGCGAACAAATATTTCAAGAAAGTAAACAATGGTTGTTGAAAAATAGTATTCTTGAATTGTATGACCCTGAAAAAACTATCGTCATTTCTGCAGATGCATCACCATACGGTCTTGGAGCTGTCATGTCGCATCTTGTCAACGGAGTAGAACATCCAATCATGTTTGCATCATGTACGTTAAGTCCCGCGGAATGTAATTACTCGCAATTGCACCGTGAAGCTCTCGCTATTATTTTTGCCGTGCGCAAGTTCCATAAGCACATTTATGGCAACAAATTTATTATTCATAGCGATCATCAACCCCTTCGGGAAATTTTCAACCCGAACAAAAGTACTCCCGCAGTAGCAGCAGCTAGGTTACAGCGTTGGGCTGTCATATTGTCAATGTATGACTACAAGATAGTCTACAAAAAAGCTCAACAAATGTCTCATGCTGATGCGTTGTCGAGATTGCCTCTTCAAGAATCATCTAATATTGAGGACACTTTAATAAATTCATTTAATATGTCCGAAAACGATCCAATAAATATCAATCGCATTCGTAGTCAGACCCTTAATTGTTCCGTTCTAAATACGGTCATGGCTTATGTGTCTCAAGGATGGCCTTCGAAGTCAAAAATTAAGTCTCCGGATGTGATTTATTTTTATGACAAAAAAATAGTCTTTCAGTAGAAAATCAATGCCTTTATTATGGCAACAAGTTAGTTGTTCCAAAATCTTGCCAACTTGAAGTTCTTCAAGTGATCCATGGTGATCATGTAGGAATGACACGCATGAAACAAGTAGCTCGTAGTCAATTTTATTTCAAAAATCTGGATAAGGAAATCGAAAATTTTGTTAACAAGTGTTTAATCTGCCAGCAAACTCGGAAAGCAAATAAATCAGAAACCATATCATGGCCTAAAACATCATTTATGTTTGAACGTATTCATATCGATTTGTTCTATTTTAGTAAATTTGAATACCTGATTCTAGTTGATTCATTCAGTAAATGGATGGATGTTTATTTACTAACAAAATCAACTGCTGAAGTTGTTATTGAAAAATTAAAAACGAGCTTTTCTTATTTTGGGTTTCCTAAAGAGATTTGTAGTGACAATGGACCACCATTCTCTTCCAGTAAATTTTTAGAGTTCTGTAAACAAAACGGCATTATATCTAGTAAATCTCCACCTTACCACCCACAAAGCAACGGGTTAGCGGAAAGAGGGGTGGCTGAAGTAAAAAGAGTTTTCAAAAAGTTTTTGCTAGATTTTAAATATAAAAAGTTATCACCAAATGAGAAATTGCTACAATTTTTAACATCATATAGACACACTCCAACAACGGTAACGAAGCTATCGCCTTCAGAAACCATTTTTAATTTTAAGCCTAGAAGTATTATTAGTATTTTAACTGATCAAAAGCCTATTTATTTTAAAAACAAACATTTAAATGAACCAAAAAATGAAGTTAATAAAGAAAATGAATCAAATGTAAGAAAATTACAAAAATTTTCAAAGGGAGAGAAGATTATGTATTGTAATTCAAATAGCTTAACAGCAAAATGGATTCCTGCTATAATATCTAAAATAATAAGTCCTTGTGTTTATGAAATTATTTATAATATTAACTGCAGACGTATAGTTCAATTTTCAGAACTAAGAAGGTCTTGTTTAGAAGATAAATATCATCCCTCTATAACTTTTACTTCTGAATCTTTAAAAAATAAAGGGAATGAAGAATTAATTGAAAATAATGAAGTTTTGGTGGAAGAAAAACGATCTTCTAACAATTCTGCTAAATTAACTAAACGTCCGAGGAAAATTTATGAAAAAGTAAGAAGTTCATCTAGATTAGCTAGTAAATAAATCATGTATAAATATATGAAAAAAAAAATGAAATATTGTGCAACATATTCTTCTTTGTTAAAAGAATTCTAAAAAGGGAGAAATGTTATATAGTTATATAATTGAATTATAAATATTGTTATACTTAAAATAGAGTACTAGAGTGCTAAGTCATACACATCTGTCTACACTATAATAATTGTAATAGAATGTCATCTTCTTCTAAGCTTCTTCTTTATCACTTAAGCTAAGTTAGCTCTCTTCTATTTCTGACTGTCAAGCGAGCCACATCTACTTTTAATATTCGAATAAACTTATTGTAAGTAAGTAAAAGTCTTCGTTAATAATTTACAAGAGTTATAATACCCAGCTTGTATTCTCCTTCGATGTAGGTTTCTGAGCACCTGACACAGCGCAACTGCATATTGCAGTTGGCTCCGGCATGGCCAAACCTCTGGCACTTCGTACATTGTAAAATGTCGTCGTGCCTTTTTAATGTGTCCCAGTGTACTGTTTGATAGTCGAGGGATTCGATTTTCCTCACACTCTCAAAACTACTTTGGGGCGATAATGTTACGAGGAACATTGGCAGCCTATAACCCCCTCGCCTGGACTTCACCGTAGTGAAAGGCTTGACCCCGATAAAATCGAGATCATCATTGGCTTTTTCACGGAGCTCAGCTAAGAGCTCCTCCGGTCCCGTGCAGGAACTTATGCCCTTCAGAAGGACCGTCTGAAATTTTTCGCTTTTAGGCGTGTAGCTGAAGAACTCAGCTGTGGCCTCTTTTAGTAACCCTTTTACTAACTTGTAATCAGCCAGTGACAAACACTGGACCGAATAATTCTTTTCTTTTTCGTTTAAATTTTTTTTAAGAAATTCGCCCTTAGTGGCCGACTTACATACTTGGTTTATGTCGTCCAGGTCAACTCTGTGTGTCCTTATTGGTGGCACCTTCTCCTTCTTGGGCTGTGGTTGTTTCTGGTGTTGCTGTTGCTGCTGCTGCTGCTGCTGTTGCTGCTCTGCTTCTGCTGCTGCTTCTGTTGCTCCTGCTGCCTTGGTTGTAGCTGTTGTTGTTGCTGCTGTTTGGCCTTAGCCGTAGTCGTTGGGCCCTCAGACATTGGGCCTGCCACTGCTGATGACGGCTTTTTAATTTGCTCCGCTCCTGTGTTTTTGGAAGCGGGCTTGGGTTGTGGTTTTTTTTTTACGTATAATTTACAGGCACTCAAGGGGTTATTAGTGCCCTTAATATGTTTATATTTAAACACAGTGCGAGCATTAGGAAAATAGGGAAGGATTTAAGATGAGATAACGATGCACATTGGACTTAAAGTTCTGAACGTCAAAATGGGAGGGAAAAACAGAGTTGGCCAAAGCATTTCACATTCTCGATGTGCGATTTAAGAAGGAATCTCTATACTCGACAGTACGCCCTAAATTGAGCTCAAGGGTAAACTGATAAGCATTCCTGGAAGTGCGAGTATTACGGCTGAATCGTTTAAGGGGAGGAATGCAACTGGCTAATTCAACAGAACATTGTTTGTAAAAATATCGATAAAACAACGAAAGGCATGAAACATTGCGGCGGTGTTCAAGCGATGTAAATGTTTCGATTATAGTTCTATCACCTATCATTTTTAAAGCCCTTTTTTGTATTCTATCCAAGAGATTTAAACTTGTTTTAGGGGCACATGCCCAGATATGCGAATTATATTCAAGCTTTGGACGGATGAAGGCTTTGTAAATTGCAGCCAGATCAGAAGGGGTGAACAATTTCTTGCACCGACGGAGAAATCCTAAGCACCTGGCAGCATTTTTGGCAATATCAAATATGTGATCATTCCATAAAAGGTAATCTGTGATACGCATACCGAGTACTGACAGTTGATTAGTTTCCTGGATGCAAGTGCCACTCATTGATAGTGGCATCGGGGGTGTGTTACGCTTTAACGACAGGAGACAGCGTTGAGTTTTCGAAGCATTAAATTCTACACGATTTATGACTCCCCATTGGACAATGCTGTCAAGATCAGAATTTAATGAGCTTATCATACGCTGCCGTTTGAGTTCCACATCCGAAGGACAAGGATATGAATCTATAAACGAGTATGAAAAGCTGCGGGTACTGTCGTCGGCGAAACAGTTTAATTGATTAGAAGTGGCAGACATAAGATCATTTATGAATATAAGGAAGAGAGTCGGAGACAAAACGGAGCCCTGGGGGACACCAGCATTTATTTTATGAATTTCAGACTTGAAACCATCCAATACAACTTGTATTGAACGGTTAGAAAGGTAATTTCTAATCCAACGAAGAAGAGATTCATCAATACCAAAAGCACGCATTTTCGATAAGAGAGCTTGGTGCCAAACTCTATCAAATGCTTTTGAAATATCAAGTGCAATAATTTTACTTTCTCCAAAACGATGTAAAAAGTTTATCCACTGTTTGGTGAGATAAACCATGAGATCACCAGTAGACCTATTGCTACGAAAGCCATACTGTCGGTCATTAAGGAGCTTCCGTTCTTCAAGATATTTCTTAAGCTGATAATTAATCAGCGTTTCCATGACCTTGGAAAGAAGGGACGTGAGTGCTATTGGACGATAGTTGGAGGGAGAGGAGGATTCACCTTTTATAGGGACAGGCTGGACAAATGCTATTTTCCATCCGCTCGGAAAAAGACCTGTAGAGTAGGAAAGATGGAAAAGTTTACGCAGTGGTTTTGCCAGCGTTGAAGAACAACTCTTCAGACCAATTGGGGAGATACTATCCGAGCCAGCGGATTTGTATATGTCAAGGTCTTTCAGTACTCTTGCAACTGCACGAGTGCGAAAGAAGATTCGTCCCATGGAATCATTTACGCTCTCAAGAACAGGGGGACTCATGACACTTTCCGGTAGCGTCGAATTAACAGCAAACTGTGCTGCAAGCAAATTGGCTTTATCGATCGAGCTCACATAGGGAGTGTCATTGTGGACGAGCGTTGGAACCGAGGATGACGTGGTGTTTCGTATGTTTTTTACAAATCACCAGAAATTTTTACTACCTTTGGGACATTGTAGTATTTTTTATGCCTTAATTTCTGATCATACAAAAATTTGGTTCGTCGAATATGAACATTACAGGTCTTTCTAGCTTGTTTGAACTTATTCCGGTTTTCCTCATTCGGGTTGGCTTTATAACAACGGAAACTTACATCTCTGAACCTAATAACCTCTTTACAGCTCGAATCAAACCATGAGTTCTCTTTGGGTTTGATAGATTTCACCCTATTCGGGATAAAATTTCTCATTCCACAAAGAATTAAATTTGTTACCATATCTGCGCTGGAATCTACCTCACTATCGAGACCGTCCCAGTTGGCTTTCTCATATTGCCAAACGGTTCTCATAGGAGTTTTTTCTTTAACTGGGGTTGTTCCGAGTTAAATTCAAAAGGGTGAGTTAATTTTGAAATATAATTCTGAATAGCAAAAATGAAAATGGAAGATAAATGAAACACAATCCTTTCAACGTTATAAAAGAAGTAATAATTCTTTTATTCGTGACCTTTTGTCACCTTCAGTTTTCTTGACATTATTTATAAAAACATACATAATAATTGATGACATAAAATATTTAACGAAACGCTTCGGGTAGCGTTCTAAGCTACTTAAGGCGGCAGCATCCAACATTCCCCCCCCCCCCCCCCCCCCAGTGCACAAAGTAAACGAATTCAGCTGCTATTAGTTAATTTACATGAAAAAAATACAAAATTTTATTAATACAAATTTTAAATAATGTAAATAATTGTAGTGAATAGATGTTGCCTGACATGTGATATAGGCCGAGGTTGTGGCTCATGATTATTCTATTACATGTCGATACTCGAAATATAATTGTCGTCTCGTATTAATAATAATTAAATGTCACTTATTTTTATTTATTGTGTTAATTTTCTATTGTTTTTATCCGCGGTAAATTCTAAATTGTGTGGTTTTTGTTGTTTAAATGTTAATTTTAATTATAATTATTAATTATTTATGGAGTTAAAACCAACTGGATTTATTTAAAAGGGTGAATATTGTGAATTGTGTTCAACGTTGTGATATATGTAAATACCGAATTGTTCCTCTTTGAATATTAATTTTATATGTACATACATATGTACCTACATAATATGTATATTAGTTGCATATATTTTCCTTACTTATAGCAACGTTATCAATATGTAGTTTCATTGACCATTTTCAAAGGGGTAACAATTTGTTACTCTACAAACATATAACATAACCTTTTTTCTTTAAAATAATTTGTAGATCGCTTGACCTTGATTTTGGTGGCTTACGGTTGAAGCTTGCACACAACCATGGCTGTGGATTGTTTTGGTTAGTTGTTGTTTTTGTATAGTGGTTGGTGCATTGATTTTTTTTTGTTCTCTTTTCAGGCCATCTTATGTTATACATATACAATGTTAAATGTAATCGTTTGAAATTGTAAAGGTCCGGTATTGGTTTCGGTGTTTTTTTTGTAATTTTTTTTTTTTTGTTTTAATATTTTATAATTTATTTTAACAATAATTTATTTTATTAATGTGTGTAGTTTAATTTATTAATACGGGTATTATTGATGTTACGTTTAACTAAATATGAATTCAGGAGAGGTAGAAGTTTAACTTTTATAATATTTTGTGTGTTCTTATTACATATGTTATGTTTTGTTATTGTGGTGTCTTAGGTGAGATGCTGATGGGTAAGTTGGTACAATATTTGTGTTATATACATATTTTATTAATCATTTTTTTGAATGTGTTGAGTTTAGTATGAATGTGTTGAGTTTAAGTATAAATGTGGACTGTACGGATGATTGTTTCAAATGTTCAATGAGTGAGTATGTGAATTCGTTTTATTGAATTGTTTTTAATTCAGTTTTATTTATAATTGAGTGGGTTGTAATTCAAAATGGATTTTAATTCAGTTTTATGTTTGAGTGGGTTAGGGTTAGTTTATTTTTCATATTTGAGTGGGTTGATTTTTCATTGTTCATATTATATTTAGAGTTTTATTGGTTTTTATTTTTTCGTTTTTAAGACTTCATTTTAGTTTTCATGAATTGTTTTCATATTTTCTTTAGGTATTAGAATTCATTTTCTTAATTTCAATTTTCCTTTTCATTTTGTGTATGAGTTTCAATACGATTCCTTTTGTTTTAAATTATTTCGTTTTCTTAATGAGCTTTGTTGGATGGAAGTGGACATATCTTTGTGATAGGCCTCTTGAATTCATTGTTTTGTGTTCGTACTTTTACTACACGGATAAGATCATCTTGTCCTGGGTTTCCACTATTCTTGCCATGGGCCATTTTGCTGGTGGAAGTCTTTCGTCTCGTAGCAGAACTAAATCTCCGATTTTGGGTTGCTCCTTGATCTTTAGCCACTTAGGTCTGTTTTGAAGCCTTGTGAGGTATTCTCCGCTCCATTCCTTCCAGAAGGTCTGTAGTGAGGCTTGTAGACGCTTCCATCTATCCAGGTATCCAATCTTTTCTATTGCTAGGTCTGCTTCGGGAACTATATGAGCTGATGTGCCGATTAAAAAATGAGCTGGTGTTAAAGCATTGAAATCTTCCAAGCTGTCTGTAACCGGACATAGAGGTCTCGAGTTAAGGCAAGCTTCTATTTGCGCTAGAAGCGTACTGAGCTCCTCGAACGTCAGAGCTTGGTTTCGGGCAACGCGACGCAAATGGTATTTTACAGATTTCACTCCTGCTTCCCATAAGCCTCCAAAGTGAGGAGAAGCGGGAGGAATGAAATTCCAATTGGTACCCAATTTACTCAATGAGTCAGCAATCTCGGTATAGTTGAGCTTAGCAGCATTTAGCATTTTTTGGAGTTCCACATTAGCACCTTTAAAGTTGGTCCCACAGTCACTATATATATTTGCACATATGCCTCTGCGAGATGAAAATCTTCGGAACGCGGCAATAAAGGCTTGTGTCGTTAGATCTGTGACAGCCTCAAGATGAATTGCCTTTGTTGAAAGGCAAATAAAAATGGCGAAATAGCCTTTGAATTTTTTAGCACCTCGTCCTTTCCAGGCCTTTACTTCTATGGGTCCGGCGTAGTCGACACCAGTGTGTGTAAATGGTCTTGAAACATTTACTCTTGGTGCTGGAAGGCTTCCCATCAGTTGTTGCAATGGCTAAGGTGCATTCTTGAAACAAGCAAAACATTTATTAATGTACTTTTTGACCGTTCTCTTCATATTGAAGATCCAAAAACGATTTCGAAGATGTGCAATCACTTGGTGAATACCACTTCTCATGGGCATCTTCAATTATTAATCTGGAGAAATTATGATCTGGCTTCAACACAATTGGATGCTTTTGATCATATGTTAGGGTGACATTTTGAAGTCTACCTCTGATTCTTAATATTCCACATCCATCAATAAAAAGATTGAGGGATTTGTTGAGTTTGGTTCTTTTGGTTTTCTGTAGTTCATTTATGACATCATGAAACATAAGTCTCTGAACACTTTTGATAGCTGTCCGCATGGAAATATCGAGTTCTATGGGTGTCACAACCGATTTTCTTCGATACGTTTCTTTTTTCCTGCTGTTATAGATAAATCTGTGAACATTGGCTATAATTCTTAAGGCTTTTGTGAGTTTGGATTGTTTACAAAGCACATCTAAAATTCCATCGGTATTTTGTATTGTTAAATGAGTTTTGATTTCTCGTTTTTCTTCATTTGTTTCACATTGGGTGGGTTGTTCTGGTACGGAGAATTTCCATATCTCCTGAAGAAAGGGTGGTCCCTTCCACCAAAGATTATTATTCTTCAGCTTGGATGGAAGAACACCACGGGATGCAAGATCCGCTGGGTTCAACTTGGTTGGAATGTGTTTCCACATGCTAACATTTGTCAGCCTTTGGATTTCGGTAACTCGATTGGCAATAAACGTCTTCCATTTTGAAGGCAACTTAGAATCCAACAAAGGGTGATTGTGGAATCAGTCCAAGCAAAGACTGATATGTTCTTAAACGGAAGGACTGATTTAGTATAGCTGAGTAGTTTTGCCAATATCACTGCTCCGCAAGGTTCCAATCTTGGCAAAGAGACTGTACTGACTGGAGCGACTTTAGTTTTGGATATGAGAAAATGGGTGTGAATGCAATTCTTGTTATCTAAAACTCGAAGATATACCATGGCTCCATATGCCTTGGTAGATGCGTCACAGAACCCATGGAGTTCGAACTGTTGGGTGCCATCCTCTATGTTTACCCATCTCGGAATACGGATATCTTCTAAGATTTCTAACTCTTCTTGAAAAGAGAGCCATTCTTGAAGTAATTCCACTGGAATGGTTTCGTCCCACGAAAGACCTTTCAACCACAATTGCTGCATTATTATTTTCGCTTTAACGATACAGGGTGCTATCCATCCAAGCGGATCAAAGAGACGAGCAATTGTTGAAAGTATCGTTCTTTTTGAAACAACTTTATCGATAGGGATTTTTTGAAATGAGAATGAATCGGTAGATGGGAACCAACTGATTCCAAGGGTTTTTGTGTGCTCCAAAGCTCCGAATGTCAGTGACACCTTTGTTTCCTGATCTTCCTTTGGTATTGAAGCAAGAAACTCTTCGTTATTACTCATCCACTTGCGGAGATGAAATCCAGCGGATGATAAAAGCTTCGAGATTTGGTGATACTTTTCTTTTGCTACTTCTACTGAATCTGCACCCGATACCAAGTCATCGATGTACATATCTTCCCGAATCATTTGAGCGGCTAATGGATATGTTACTTTTTCATCTGAAGCAAGTTTCTTTAGCGTTCGATTTGCCAAATATGGGGCTGGGGCAGTACCGAACATTAAAACTTTTACTTTATAAAGTTTTACTGGCATTGATGGACTTTCTCGCCAAAAAAGTAACTGGTAGTACGCATCATCTGGATGAACTAATATCTGTCGGTACATCTTCTCTATATCGGATATGAATGTAATTTTGTGCATTCTCCACCTTAAAACAATCGCTAAAATATCTGTTTGAGTTTTAGGTCCAGTCATCAAATGGTCGTTCAAAGAACTACCGTCCGCCGTTTGAAACGCAGCATTAAAAACAACACGTAACTTCGTTGTTGTACTGGACTCTTTCATCACGGCATGATGAGGAACAACATAGTGAAATGGAGAGTTAAATCTGTTATCTATGTTAATATCTACTTCTTCCATTTGATTGAGTGTGAGGTATTCTTTTAAGCAATCGTTATATTCTTTGTGTAGTGTTGGGTTGGTTAATAATTTCTTTTCTTGTTTATAAAACATCATTAAGGTCCTCTGTTTTGTTGACATAAGTCTTGGTCGATGAAGTTCTTTGAAGGGTAGTGAAACTTCAAAGCGCCCTCCCGGCATCCGCTTGATGTTTTGTAGAAAGTGCTTCTCGCACTCGACAACTTCTTCATCTACAGCTTTTTCATAGGGAGTTTCTTCCATTTCCCAAAATGCACGCATTTGTGTGTCGATGTCTACCAACTGTGTGTAGACTGAAAGAGAAAAGGGCTTTTCCAAAGGAACTTTCCCCAAAATTATCCAACCAAACCTGGTTTTTTGGGCTATTGGAGCGACTTGTTCATCATTTCGTATTACTTCATCTAATAAAATTTCGCAATATATGTCATTCCCTAATAAAATATCAATATTGCCAGGACGATTGAATGAAGGATCTGCTAATTTCAGTCCTTGTAAATGATTCCATCTGCTAGCGAAGATTTCTTCATTCGGTAAAAGTCCTGTAAGGCTCTTGTATATGTCGATGTAACAAAATCTGAATAATTAGAACTCACATTCAAATTTATAAAATGTTTACAAGGGCTGGCTTTGTTTTGTCCTAAAACAGAAACGTCAAATAAAGTTGGAATCTTTTTAAGACCCAATAATTGAGCTGCCGATTCGGATATAAAAGTAGCTTGAGATCCAGGATCGATCAAAGCTCTTAATTGAACAAATTCTCCTTGGGCTTATTTGACTTATAATCGCTGTTGCTAATAAAATTTGGGTTCTTTTAGATTCGTTTAGATGAAAACAGTTTGAAGATGTTGAAGGCGGTATATCGTAGGGTTGAAAATTTTGAGCATTTGGATTAAATTCCGTTGCTACATGATGTGTTTGTGAGCGATTTTGATTCTGGGTGTTTGGATTTGTGTGAGCGAATGTGTTTCTATTATTATTCTGTTGAGTGGGTGTGTATGAGTTTGTTTGTAATTGAGAGCGAGGATTATTTGAAAATGTGTTATTATTATTTGTGTTGTGTTGAAATTGGTTATGATTACCTTGAGAGCTTGATTGTTGATTGTATGTATTTGGAAAAGTGTTTGACTGCGAGTATGGTTGCTGATTTGTGTTGCTAAAATTCGAATTTTTGCTAAAATGTAGGAGTGAGTTGTGTTTTTTATGACAAAAATGACACGACTTATTGCTTGGGCATAAATTTGTTCGGTGACTGTAGGCTAAACAATTGAAACAATTGCTAAATTGTCTAACAACTCGTTGTCTAGCACCTACGTCCATTTTTAAAAATTTCGAACATGTTCGTAAGGAATGTACACCTTTTTGACACACCTTACACGTAAAATTCTCTGACGCCTCAGTATTGAGATGAAAAACATTTTTTGGTTGCTTTTTCTGTGTTGGTGTTGTATTTGTTTGGTACTGTTGGTCCATCATCTCTAAGGTTCGGAACCTCGTTTCCAAAAAGTCAGAGAATTCCTTAAATGTAGGGATCTCTTTTTTAGTTCCGAGAGAGTTGTTTCCCATTTCGATTGCACCGTAGCCGGTAATTTTTCAAAAGCCAAAATATTATTATTGCATCCCAGTGTTGGACAGGCAATTGCAGGTTCTTTAAGGCGTGTAAAATTTTTGTTGAATTATCTAATAATTCTCTTATGCCCTTAGCATTTTCTTCTTTAACAACACTTAATTCGTAAAACAACTTAAGTTCGTTGTTAACGAGAATTCTTTTAAAATCATATCTCGTTGTCAAGAGTTCCCAAGCTTTATCATAGCTTGCATCATCTACACTTATGTGTTCTAGTAAAATACCAGCACCTTCTTTACAACTTGACTTCAAATAATGTAACTTTTCTATGTTCGTAAGTGAAGTGTTGTTATGCACCAGTGAAACAAACTGGTCATGAAAAGAACGCCAATTTTGATATTCTCCCGTGAATGTCGGTGGGTGAATTTTTGGCAAACGTACATTGTGCGGCTTGTCATTGGTCGACTTTTGCACCAAAGTTGGAGCAGACGAATCTTTTGCTTTAGCTGCTGCTTCTGCTGCTGCAAACTTGTCTAGCTCATCTAGCAACACTGATTTATAAACTGTATAAATCTCACCAGCTTCATTAAAAAACTCTTCGGTTGAATTTATGTCTTCATCGCTGCAAACAGCGATTTGGTGCTGTTGAACAATGGTTTGCCAATTGTTACTTAGCGTTTCAAGCCGCGTAGAGACATAGTTTTTTGTCCTACGAGTTCCAGAAACTGTCTTTTTAAAATTCTCATAATCTTTTGATATCTGAGCACATATATTTTTTAAAATTTTGACAGCATTCATTTTGATTTATTTGAATTTTTATTTATAATGGGTGATTTTTTTGAGGTTAGGATTTTCATGCATTAGTATTTGACAGATCACGCGGGATTTCAGACATGGTGTCAAAGAGAAAGATGCTCAGTATGCTTTGACATTTCATCATGAATAGACTTACTAACGAGCAACGCTTGCAAATCATGGAATTTTATTACCAAAATCAGTGTTCGGTTCGAAATGTGTTTCGCGCTTTACGTCCGATTTATGGTCTACATAATCGACCAAGTGAGCAAACAATTAATGCGATTGTGACCAAGTTTCGCACTCAGTTTACTTTATTGGACATTAAACCAACCACACGAATGCGTACAGTGCGTACAGAAGAGAATATTGCGTCTGTTTCTGAGAGTGTTGCTGAAGACCGTGAAATGTCGATTCGTCGCCGTTCGCAGCAATTGGGTTTGTGTTATTCGACCACATGGAAGATTTTACACAAAGATCTTGGTGTAAAACCGTATAAAATACAGCTCGTGCAAGAACTGAAGCCGAACGATCTGCCACAACGTCGAATTTTCAGTGAATGGGCCCTAGAAAAGTTGGCAGAAAATCCGCTTTTTTATCGACAAATTTTGTTCAGCGATGAGGCTCATTTCTGGTTGAATGGCTACGTAAATAAGCAAAATTGCCGCATTTGGAGTGAAGAGCAACCAGAAGCCGTTCAAGAACTGCCCATGCATCCCGAAAAATGCACTGTTTGGTGTGGTTTGTACGCTGGTGGAATCATTGGACCGTATTTTTTCAAAGATGCTGTTGGACGCAACGTTACGGTGAATGGCGATCGCTATCGTTCAATGCTAACAAACTTTTTGTTGCCAAAAATGGAAGAACTGAACTTGGTTGACATGTGGTTTCAACAAGATGGCGCTACATGCCACACAGCTCGCGATTCTATGGCCATTTTGAGGGAAAACTTCGGAGAACAATTCATCTCAAGGAATGGACCGGTAAGTTGGCCACCAAGATCATGCGATTTGACGCCTTTAGACTATTTTTTGTGGGGCTACGTCAAGTCTAAAGTCTACACAAATAAGCCAGCAACTATTCCAGCTTTGGAAGACAACATTTCCGAAGAAATTCGGGCTATTCCGGCCGAAATGCTCCAAAAAGTTACCCAAAATTGGACTTTCCGAATGGACCACCTAAGACCCAGCCGCGGTCAACATTTAAATGAAATTATCTTCAAAAAGTAAATGTCATGGACCAATCTAACGTTTCAAATAAAGAATCGATGAGATTTTGCAAATTTTATGCGTTTTTTTTAAAAAAAAAGTTCTCAAGCTCTTAAAAAATCACCCGATATATAAATTTTAATTGAGTTTTCGCAAAGATTCAAAAAAAAATCTTTCTTCCTGTTCTGGGAACAGGGCAACCGAAATAAAAGACCGTTTATATTTGGTTAAAACACTTTTATTATTCAAGCGTCAGATCCCTTACCGTTGGTCGGGGGAAATCATCGGCTATACGTTGAAAAACAACTGAAAACTGAAACTAGAAAGAGATCTGGAGATCCCTTTTATATTATTAATATGCTTACGCAGCAAACCTTTGTTTGACTGCGGATGATACAATGATTCAATGTTGTGATTTACTTTTGATATACATTTGATACTCTTGCACAAGGCTGAAGGCCAAGAAGTGCTGATATGCAATTTATGTTTATGATTGTTGCATCATCTTTGAAGAATTATTACAAAGTATTTAATTGAATTTGAAGTCAAGATTTTGCGTGGGTTTATGTTTGTTTGAAATTTGTCTGGGCGCACAAGTGTGCTCGGATATAACAAAAATTTTGAGCATTTGGATTAAATTCCGTTGCTACATGATGTGTTTGTGAGCGATTTTGATTCTGGGTGTTTGGATTTGTGTGAGCGAATGTGTTTCTATTATTATTCTGTTGAGTGGGTGTGTATGAGTTTGTTTGTAATTGAGAGCGAGGATTATTTGAAAATGTGTTATTATTATTTGTGTTGTGTTGAAATTGGTTATGATTACCTTGAGAGCTTGATTGTTGATTGTATGTATTTGGAAAAGTGTTTGACTGCGAGTATGGTTGCTGATTTGTGTTGCTAAAATTCGAATTTTTGCTAAAATGTAGGAGTGAGTTGTGTTTTTTATGACAAAAATGACACGACTTATTGCTTGGGCATAAATTTGTTCGGTGACTGTAGGCTAAACAATTGAAACAATTGCTAAATTGTCTAACAACTCGTTGTCTAGCACCTACGTCCATTTTTAAAAATTTCGAACATGTTCGTAAGGAATGTACACCTTTTTGACACACCTTACACGTAAAATTCTCTGACGCCTCAGTATTGAGATGAAAAACATTTTTTGGTTGCTTTTTCTGTGTTGGTGTTGTATTTGTTTGGTACTGTTGGTCCATCATCTCTAAGGTTCGGAACCTCGTTTCCAAAAAGTCAGAGAATTCCTTAAATGTAGGGATCTCTTTTTTAGTTCCGAGAGAGTTGTTTCCCATTTCGATTGCACCGTAGCCGGTAGCTTTTTCAAAAGCCAAAATATTATTATTGCATCCCAGTGTTGGGCAGGCAATTGCAGGTTCTTTAAGGCGTGTAAAATTTTTGTTGAATTATCTAATAATTCTCTTATGCCCTTAGCATTTTCTTCTTTAACAACACTTAATTCGTAAAACAACTTAAGTTCGTTGTTAACGAGAATTCTTTTAAAATCATATCTCGTTGTCAAGAGTTCCCAAGCTTTATCATAGCTTGCATCATCTACACTTATGTGTTCTAGTAAAATACCAGCACCTTCTTTACAACTTGACTTCAAATAATGTAACTTTTCTATGTTCGTAAGTGAAGTGTTGTTATGCACCAGTGAAACAAACTGGTCATGAAAAGAACGCCAATTTTGATATTCTCCCGTGAATGTCGGTGGGTGAATTTTTGGCAAACGTACATTGTGCGGCTTGTCATTGGTCGACTTTTGCACCAAAGTTGGAGCAGACGAATCTTTTGCTTTAGCTGCTGCTTCTGCTGCTGCAAACTTGTCTAGCTCATCTAGCAACACTGATTTATAAACTGTATAAATCTCACCAGCTTCATTAAAAAACTCTTCGGTTGAATTTATGTCTTCATCGCTGCAAACAGCGATTTGGTGCTGTTGAACAATGGTTTGCCAATTGTTACTTAGCTTTTCAAGCCGCGTAGAGACATAGTTTTTTGTCCTACGAGTTCCAGAAACTGTCTTTTTAAAATTCTCATAATCTATATTTTTTAAAATTTTGACAGCATTCATTTTGATTTATTTGAATTTTTATTTATAATGGGTGATTTTTTTGAGGTTAGGATTTTCATGCATTAGTATTTGACAGATCACGCGGGATTTCAGACATGGTGTCAAAGAGAAAGATGCTCAGTATGCTTTGACATTTCATCATGAATAGACTTACTAACGAGCAACGCTTGCAAATCATTGAATTTTATTACCAAAATCAGTGTTCGGTTCGAAATGTGTTTCGCGCTTTACGTCCGATTTATGGTCTACATAATCGACCAAGTGAGCAAACAATTAATGCGATTGTGACCAAGTTTCGCACTCAGTTTACTTTATTGGACATTAAACCAACCACACGAATGCGTACAGTGCGTACAGAAGAGAATATTGCGTCTGTTTCTGAGAGTGCTGCTGAAGACCGTGAAATGTCGATTCGTCGCCGTTCGCAGCAATTGGGTTTGTGTTATTCGACCACATGGAAGATTTTACGCAAAGATCTTTGTGTAAAACCGTATAAAATACAGCTCGTGCAAGAACTGAAGCCGAACGATCTGCCACAACGTCGAATTTTCAGTGAATGGGCCCTAGAAAAGTTGGCAGAAAATCCGCTTTTTTATCGACAAATTTTGTTCAGCGATGAGGCTCATTTCTGGTTGAATGGCTACGTAAATAAGCAAAATTGCCGCATTTGGAGTGAAGAGCAACCAGAAGCCGTTCAAGAACTGCCCATGCATCCCGAAAAATGCACTGTTTGGTGTGGTTTGTACGCTGGTGGAATCATTGGACCGTATTTTTTCAAAGATGCTGTTGGACGCAACGTTACGGTGAATGGCGATCGCTATCGTTCAATGCTAACAAACTTTTTGTTGCCAAAAATGGAAGAACTGAACTTGGTTGACATGTGGTTTCAACAAGATGGCGCTACATGCCACACAGCTCGCGATTCTATGGCCATTTTGAGGGAAAACTTCGGAGAACAATTCATCTCAAGGAATGGACCGGTAAGTTGGCCACCAAGATCATGCGATTTGACGCCTTTAGACTATTTTTTGTGGGGCTACGTCAAGTCTAAAGTCTACACAAATAAGCCAGCAACTATTCCAGCTTTGGAAGACAACATTTCCGAAGAAATTCGGGCTATTCCGGCCGAAATGCTCCAAAAAGTTACCCAAAATTGGACTTTCCGAATGGACCACCTAAGACCCAGCCGCGGTCAACATTTAAATGAAATTATCTTCAAAAAGTAAATGTCATGGACCAATCTAACGTTTCAAATAAAGAATCGATGAGATTTTGCAAATTTTATGCGTTTTTTTAAAAAAAAAAGTTCTCAAGCTCTTAAAAAATCACCCGATATATAAATTTTAATTGAGTTTTCGCAAAGATTCAAAAAAAAATCTTTCTTCCTGTTCTGGGAACAGGGCAACCGAAATAAAAGACCGTTTATATTTGGTTAAAACACTTTTATTATTCAAGCGTCAGATCCCTTACCGTTGGTCGGGGGAAATCATCGGCTATACGTTGAAAAACAACTGAAAACTGAAACTAGAAAGAGATCTGGAGATCCCTTTTATATTATTAATATGCTTACGCAGCAAACCTTTGTTTGACTGCGGATGATACAATGATTCAATGTTGTGATTTACTTTTGATATACATTTGATACTCTTGCACAAGGCTGAAGGCCAAGAAGTGCTGATATGCAATTTATGTTTATGATCGTTGCATCATCTTTGAAGAATTATTACAAAGTATTTAATTGAATTTGAAGTCAAGATTTTGCGTGGGAATATGTTTGTTTGAAATTTGTCTGGGCGCACAAGTGTGCTCGGATATAACACCCCCCCCCCCCCCCCTTTAGATTCTTCTAAGGGTCGGAAATTGACCGTTGGAAGACTTACATTATTTATTATCTTCCTTTTTTTAATTTTTAATTTTAGATAAACATAAATTATTACAATTATTAAAATGATTGAAATGATAAAATATATTTTGAAACTTGACTTTTTATGACTATATTTCAATTCTTGTATTTCTTTTAAATTGTTTATATTTTGATATTCAAAAGTTAATTCTTCAATTTTAGTATAATTTATATCCAATATTGTATTAGGAATTATAAGCTCATGCTTATAATTTTTCCTTTCATATGATTTATTGTTTATTTTAACTTTACAATTTTCAAATCTAATAAGGTAGTTACCTTTAATTTTAATTTTTTGATTATTACAATTTTGATTAAGCTCTTGTAATTTTACATTAATTAATACAAGATTATTATTTCCTATTTCTAATATTTGTTCATTTATATTTTTTATAAGTTTACAATTCATTGATTTTTTAAGTACATTTTCTATACAATCATCATTTATTTTGGTTAAATTTTGTACGTGTTTAGTACTGTCATATATTATTTGATCTTTTGTCAGATAAAGGTGTTTGTTTATTTTTAATTGGGAATTACTATCCTTATTTGGAATGGGTTGAACGTATGTATATCTTTTTATACAGTTTATCTGTATATTTGGGTACTTTTATTATAAATATAATATTGGTTTTATATAGGGCTAAATTGAGTTTTAATTCTTCCAAGTTATTTATATTAATGCCGTATTTATCTATTTCTTCTACGTTAAAATATCTCTGCTGAGTATTCCTAATCTTGAAGTCATTATTATTTTGTTTTATTTTTTCTATGTCCTCGTGTAAATATTCGAGGTTTTCTCTTAACTTTATCTCGTACTGTATTTTAGCTATATCTTTTACGTAATCGTAGCTTCCTATAAATGTATTGATTCTTTTAATTATTTTATTAGTTTCATTATTTAAAGTTTCAGTAAGTATTTGGATTTGTTTATTAAATTTTTCATTTATTATTATTTGTTTGTTTAAATTCGTTATCTCATTATGATTGTTTTCTTCAATTATTTTCAAATGTTTTTCGATATCTTGGCGATCATTGTCGTCCATGGTTCCGTATAAAAATTTCATACCTGCTCCTAAAATATTTATTAATCCTCTTTTTTGTCTATTTGATTTGGGATGGGGTAAGAGTACTTCAAACTCTTTTCGTATTTTTGACATTTTTCTTATAAAACTGTCATTTGCTTCTGGAATTCTTTAAACATTCCTTTCCATAATTTCTATATTTTTTTCATATTCAGTTAAATTTATTATATGAATTATAGTGTTGTAACTTTCTATTAGTGGATATTCTTCTAGTTGGATTAAAGTGAATCCATTTCCCTTATTTAAGTCAATGACTTCCAATTCTGCTCGTACTTGGTTGAGGGTTATCATAATCATCATTATTATCATTATTTTCTGCATTATCGCCATGGGTTGCAACATTTGATGCAATATCCTTATTGGATCTGGAATTGGATGATTTTATTAGTTGATATTTTTTCTTCTTCCTAAATTGATCTTTATGAAGAATACGATTAGGAATTTTCTTAAATCTATTTCCTTCTTGTAACGTGTATTTTTTATCAGTTTTATTAATAACTTTCACCTTTTTATGTTAAGGTGCGATTTTGTTTTTTATTTTCTCTTGTTCTGTTACCTTTGCATAATTTTCGTCTATGCTTACATTTTTTCTATTTATGTTTAATTTATTTAATATTTTTATTTTATTTTCTTCAATTCGTTTATAGATTATTTCGTTGTCAATTTTATTAAAGTGTACGTCGATAGGTTTTTCTTTTGTTGTTAAATGAATTACATTATTGTATGTAAGTATTGCATTTGTTGTATGTTCTATAGGTTCAATTTCTTCACCTGAATCTCGAATTTGAGTTAAAATTCGGATATGTTCATTAAGTGTGCTATGGAGGCGTTCTATATCTGAATTGCCTGTATGCCGGTTGGCTGTACAATAATGTATATTTATTTCATTATTCTCTAAGAAGTTTTTTAAAGTTTCGGAAACGAAGGCGTTTTCGTTGTCAAGCGTTATTTGCTTTGGTTTTTTCATATATGTAAAAATTTTCATTAAAGCATTTAAAACGTCTGTATATGTTTTATGTTTTATAGGTTCGATAGCAGCATATTTACTAAACTTATCGATGCATGATAGATATTTCTTTTTGTGATTTAAGAACCATATATCTATGTGGTAGTGTTCATTTGGATTTTTTGGCGTTTCTGTCTTTTCGTATGGTAACTTAATTGGATTTCTTTCGATTTTAGTCATACATAGATGACAATTATTTATTTGCTTATTTATTAATGTCTTGAAGTTTGGTATATAATATTTTCGATTTAAACCAAGGTATACTTTTTCTATACCTATATGGTTATTATTTTTATGTGTCTTTAATATTATTTCGTTTGCTTCGTCTATTTTTAGATCTTGCAAGAGCTTTGTACTTCTATGTAATATTTTATTACTTAACTTGTTCTCTTTTTTCCATATATCTTGGAAATTTTTAAATATTTCGTCATCTTTGACATATATGCAATTTAGTATTGTAATATCTACTTCTTTTATTATATTTATGAAGTCTTCTTCTTTAAATTCTTTGCGCGTAGATATAACTCTTCTTTTTCCAACATGTGGGTAAATAATTTCTTGATGATCATTTTCGTTGATTTCAAGGATTATTTGTCTGTTAAAGAAATTAACAGCTTTCTCACTAATAGGAATTAAATTAGAATTATCTGACTCAGCACTATGTTGAGTATGTTCATCATCATCGTTATCGTTATTTATCATATTTATTTTATTTTCAATTTTTATGCGTGACAATGCATCTGCCACTTTATTTTCTTTTCCCGGTATATATTGTATATCGAAGTCATATTCTTCGAGTCTTATTTTCCATCTCTGGAGCTTACTATTTGGTTCTTTTAAGTTGTGTAACCACACTAAGGGTCTATGGTCGGTTTTTATAATAAATTTTCTACCGTAAAGGTAATGTCTAAATTGAGCTGTAGCCCAGACTAAAGCTAATAATTCCTTTTCTATTGTGCTGTATTTGCACTCATGGTTATTTAAGGTGCGTGAAGCAAATGATAGGGGTCCATGTGTTTGACTTAACACCGCTTTAATAGCAAAATTACTTGCATCAGTAGTTAGAGTAAACTCTTTGGTAAAATCTGGATGTCTATTTATAAGGTCATTTGTCATTAAAGTTTTTAATTTATTAAAAGATTCTATATAGCTTTCATTTTTTATATTTATTTTACTATCTTTTTTAAGACATAGGGTCATTGGTTTAATTATAGCCGCATAGTCAGAAATGAACTTACGGTAATATCCTGTTAATCCTAGGAAAGATTGAATTTCTTTCACTGTTTTGGGAATGGGAAAATTCTTTATTATTTCGATTTTTTTCGGATTTGGTTTAACACCATTTGGAGTCACTATATACCCTAAGAATTCTGTTTCTTTACGTAGAAATTCAGATTTATTTAATGATACTTTAAGATTTGCGTTCTTAAGTGTACTTAAAATTTTATGGAGTGAATCCATATGCTCTTGTAGGCTTGAGGAAAATATTATGATATCATCTAGGTAAACGTAGCATATTTTTCCAATATACATAGTCTTTCAAAACTTCATTCATAAGTCTCTGAAAGGTTGCGGGTGCATTCTTTATCCCGAATGGCATCCGTACGAACTCATAGTGTCCGGATAGAGTACTAAATGCTGTCTTTTCTCTATCTTTAGGTTCTACTTCTATTTGATAGAAACCTTTTGTTAAATCAAGTGTACTGAAATACACTGCATGTCCTAGTTTGTCTAGTATTGAATCCATATTTGGTATTGGATATTTATCTTCTTTGGTTATATTATTTAATTTTCTATAGTCTATTACTATACGCCACTCTTTATTACCAGCGTGGTCTTCTTTTTTAGGTACGACCCAGATTGGGGCGTTATAAGGCGAAGTTGAATGCTGAATTATTTTTGATTCTAACATTTCTTTTATTTGCCTATCCACTTCTTTTTTGTGGATCTCAGGATATATGTATATCCTTGTGTATATGGGAGAATTATCTTCCGTTGGGACGTTATGTTTTACATGATTTGTAAAAGTTAAATCATCACCCTTTTTATAAAATGCTCCGTCGCATTCTTTTATTAATTTATATAATATTTGTTTTTCTTCTTTGTTTAAGTGATCTGTTCGCAGATCCTTTTTCACTTCATTATTTAATATGGAGTCTACAGGTTTTATTTCAATAAAATAATTGATTGTCTTTTCATATTCCTTTTCTTCATTTTCGCTGAAGAATAAAGGTATGATTTCGTCATTCAATTTCAATGTTTTATTTTTGTAATTTATTTCTCCATCATTTGGAATCAAAATATTGTTTCCAATTATTCCATTATACTCTTCATTGAAGGCATGCACTTGGAATTCACAATCATTTTTTACAGATAGTGCGAATCTGTTTTTTGGTATTAATACATCCTTTTTTACTACTATAGGGTTTCCTGCTGTCCGTATTGTCATGGGATTGGAACGCCATTTTGTAAATTCTTTTGGAGAATCTTGTTCCCGCAAAAGACTATTAGTTGCTCCGGTGTCAATAAGGAGTCTTAAAATTGTATTCCCTTTTTCTAATTTCATATAGGGAAGTGAGGTTCCGAGGCAAAATGCCGAAAATTTGCTTGCGTTTGTTCTTTTTGTTTGTCTACGTAGTTAGCTTCATGTGCTCTCCTAACTTGGATCGATATCCATTGGTTCAAATCTTTGAGGATAATGTCTATTTCTATTATAATTCTTATTATTATAATTATTATTATTTGGTCTGTTATAATTATTTTGATTGTTCGGCACATAAGGTTTTGGTTGCCAATTTTTATTATTTTCATTATTCCCAAATGGGTTATTAGGATTTTTAAAGTTATTATTATTATTTTTATTCTTATTCTCATACCTATTTTCAATTTTTTTATTAGTGTTAGTGTGCTTTTGTTTTTCATTATTAAAGTCATTATTTTGTCGTGTGACAAATCCTGCTTGAGTTATTTCATGAAGTGCTGACTCCATGGTTGTGGGTTTTAATGCATATAAAATTGTTCTAATATGCGTCGGTAATCTTTCTTTGAAGATTTTAAGCGCTGTTTCATTATTACGTGGGATATCAGAAATATTATTTTCTTGTAAACTCTTTTGGTTTAACAAGGAAAGGGTATGTTGTATGTAGTTATAAAATTTAAGCGGATCGCCTTTATATTGAGAAGCTCTGAGATCCTCATATAATTGGAACGAATTTTTAAATCCGCCGAAATTTTGCAAAAGCATGTTTTTTATATCATCCATCTAGTAAGATGGGTATGAATTTCGATAGCCTGTCTGGCTCTTCCTATAAATTTACTCTTAAGAATATTTATACACATTTTTTGTGAAATGTCATTATAAGTTAATAATGTGGGGATTATATCATCCACATTTGAAATAAAAATAGGGAGGTCTTCGGTTTTACCGTCAAAATTGTGTAATCTTTCTATATATTTAAGGGGATTTAATTCTAAAGATCTTAAATTATTATTACCTCCTACTAATGGTGGTTGTTGCTGCTGCTGTTGCTGCTCTTGCTGTTGTGGTGCTACTGCTGGATCCATGTTGTCTTCTTGTTCTTGAAAGTTTCTTTGTTGGTTATAGTTTAGCTGCCTTAATTCAGCTCGTTGCGAATCTCTTCTGATTCGGTTTATCAACTTATTGATCTCGTTGGGGCTTTAGATCATGCCACTTACTTCCACGTTGGGTTCAAGTGGATTTTCCACATATAATTTGAACCATAAATTTGAAATTTTTTAGGTAGGTATATTTTTTCTTTTTTTCTTTTAGCTGCACTATTTGTTGCAATTAACCTTTTTGTGTTTGTTTTTTATCGTTCCTTTTGGTTTTTTTTTTATTTTATTTTTTTTATTTGTTTGCACTTTTTATTTTTATATAAAAAAAATTATTTTTTCTTTCTGTTCTTTCTGTTCTTTTTATTTATTTATTTATTAATTTTTCTTTTTCTCACTCACTCATTTTTATTTTATCTTTACTCAATTTTCTGTATTGTTTAATTTAATTTAATTTTTTATTCTTCCACATATAATTTGAACCATAAATTTGAAATTTTTTAGGTAGGTATATTTTTTCTTTTTTTCTTTTAGCTGCACTATTTGTTGCAATTAACCTTTTTGTGTTTGCTTTTTATCGTTCCTTTTGGTTTTTTTTTTATTTTATTTTTTTTATTTGTTTGCACTTTTTATTTTTATATAAAAAAAATTATTTTTTCTTTCTGTTCTTTCTGTTCTTTTTATTTATTTATTTATTAATTTTTCTTTTTCTCACTCACTCATTTTTATTTTATCTTTACTCAATTTTCTGTATTGTTTAATTTAATTTAATTTTTTATTCTTCTTTTCTTTTTTCTTTTCAATTAATTTACTTTTTAATTGTTCATCCGCCTTTAACTTCACTTCCACTTTTCACTCTTCACTTGAAATTATTTCCTCTCTATGAGGTTTCGCAACATTAACCATATTCACTGGCGTTGGTTACTAAATAATTTTCTTTTTAATAATTTTTTAATTTTCGTTCGAAAAATTATTATTTTTTGTCATTAAATTTGGTCAAACGAAACTCACGATTTTCGTTCGAAAATTAATCACTTTTCACTTCATTTAATTATTTTTAACATTGATTTTGATTAAAAATTTTAATTGATGATTTTCGTTCACCAATAAATCCTTTTCTTTTCACTTTCAATGTTTTTTGACGCGATTGCAGTTTCGCGTCGTTCGTTTCACGGATTAACTTTTCGACAAATAGATTTTCGCTCTATTTAAGTTAATCCTACCGACTGCGCCAATTTTAATTGAGTTTTCGCAAAGATTCAAAAAAAATCTTTCTTCCTGTTCTGGGAACAGGGCAACCGAAATAAAAGACCGTTTATATTTGGTTAAAACACTTTAAGTCTGTTCAGTGAGGATTTTTCTAGATCAGAACAGCACAGGACAGCACAGTTTCGTGAGAAACGTCAGATCAAGTTAGAACAGTCAGTTAAACGTCAGTTGTCAAAAAAAAAAAACAAAACAAATTGCAAATTGTGTGAATTTTTCGTTTCTCGCTTATTTTTTTCATTTTTTGTGTTTTTACTGTGAAAAATATTATTAAAAATTATTGAAATGGAAAATCAAGTGATTGCTAAGATAATACTAAATGAAAATGTTAGTGGTTCAGACACCGATAGTGATTTTTCGTCGGATTCCTCTTCAGATGATTGGAATGAAAGTGTGACGAATGTTATTACCTTTTCTTTGATGAAATGTAAAAGAAATTGCATTGAAAGTTATTATATTATATTTTATAATTATTTAATTAAACAAATAAAACAAATTGGCAAAATAACTTTATTTTAATTTTTTTAAATCACGAGAAAAAAAAAACACAAAGCACAGCCAAATCAAAACGTAAACAAAAAAAATGACAACTTCGATTTTGACATTTCTCACGATTCTGTTCTAACCTGATCTGACTCAAAAGCAAGAACAGAAAATCCTGTTCTAAACTGTTCTAGGTTTGTCAATGAACAGGAAAGTAGAACAGTTCAGCACAGAAAAAACCTCAATGAACAGCAAAAAGCTGTACTTTTCTGTCTAGAACAGTCCAGCACAGCGTCACTGAACAGACTTTTTTATTATTCAAGCGTCAGATCCCTTACCGTTGTTCGGGGGAATCATCGGCTATACGTTGAAAAACAACTGAAAACTGAAACTAGAAAGAGATCTGGAGATCCCTTTTATATTATTAATATGCTTACGCAGCAAACCTTTGTTTGACTGCGGATGATACAATGATTCAATGTTGTGATTTACTTTTGATATACATTTGATACTCTTGCACAAGGCTGAAGGCCAAGAAGTGCTGATATGCAATTTATGTTTATGATCGTTGCATCATCTTTGAAGAATTATTACAAAGTATTTAATTGAATTTGAAGTCAAGATTTTGCGTGGGTTTATGTTTGTTTGAAATTTGTCTGGGCGCACAAGTGTGCTCGGATATAACACCCCCCCCCCCCCTTTAGATTCTTCTAAGGGTCGGAAATTGACCGTTGGAAGACTTACATTATTTATTATCTTCCTTTTTTTAATTTTTAATTTTAGATAAACATAAATTATTACAATTATTAAAATGATTGAAATGATAAAATATATTTTGAAACTTGACTTTTTATGACTATATTTCAATTCTTGTATTTCTTTTAAATTGTTTATATTTTGATATTCAAAAGTTAATTCTTCAATTTTAGTATAATTTATATCCAATATTGTATTAGGAATTATAAGCTCATGCTTATAATTTTTCCTTTCATATGATTTATTGTTTATTTTAACTTTACAATTTTCAAATCTAATAAGGTAGTTACCTTTAATTTTAATTTTTTGATTATTACAAATTTGATTAAGCTCTTGTAATTTTACATTAATTAATACAAGATTATTATTTCCTATTTCTAATATTTGTTCATTTATATTTTTTATAAGTTTACAATTCATTGATTTTTTAAGTACATTTTCTATACAATCATCATTTATTTTGGTTAAATTTTGTACGTGTTTAGTACTGTCATATATTATTTGATCTTTTGTCAGATAAAGGTGTTTGTTTATTTTTAATTGGGAATTACTATCCTTATTTGGAATGGGTTGAACGTATGTATATCTTTTTATACAGTTTATCTGTATATTTGGGTACTTTTATTATAAATATAATATTGGTTTTATATAGGACTAAATTGAGTTTTAATTCTTCCAAGTTATTTATATTAATGCCGTATTTATCTATTTCTTCTACGTTAAAATATCTCTGCTGAGTATTCCTAATCTTGAAGTCATTATTATTTTGTTTTATTTTTTCTATGTCCTCGTGTAAATATTCGAGGTTTTCTCTTAACTTTATCTCGTACTGTATTTTAGCTATATCTTTTACGTAATCGTAGCTTCCTATAAATGTATTGATTCTTTTAATTATTTTATTAGTTTCATTATTTAAAGTTTCAGTAAGTATTTGGATTTGTTTATTAAATTTTTCATTTATTATTATTTGTTTGTTTAAATTCGTTATCTCATTATGATTGTTTTCTTCAATTATTTTCAAATGTTTTTCGATATCTTGGCGATCATTGTCGTCCATGGTTCCGTATAAAAATTTCATACCTGCTCCTAAAATATTTATTAATCCTCTTTTTTGTCTATTTGATTTGGGATGGGGTAAGAGTACTTCAAACTCTTTTCGTATTTTTGACATTTTTCTTATAAAACTGTCATTTGCTTCTGGAATTCTTTAAACATTCCTTTCCATAATTTCTATATTTTTTTCATATTCAGTTAAATTTATTATATGAATTATAGTGTTGTAACTTTCTATTAGTGGATATTCTTCTAGTTGGATTAAAGTGAATCCATTTCCCTTATTTAAGTCAATGACTTCCAATTCTGCTCGTACTTGGTTGAGGGTTATCATAATCATCATTATTATCATTATTTTCTGCATTATCGCCATGGGTTGCAACATTTGATGCAATATCCTTATTGGATCTGGAATTGGATGATTTTATTAGTTGATATTTTTTCTTCTTCCTAAATTGATCTTTATGAAGAATACGATTAGGAATTTTCTTAAATCTATTTCCTTCTTGTAACGTGTATTTTTTATCAGTTTTATTAATAACTTTCACCTTTTTATGTTAAGGTGCGATTTTGTTTTTTATTTTCTCTTGTTCTGTTACCTTTGCATAATTTTCGTCTATGCTTACATTTTTTCTATTTATGTTTAATTTATTTAATATTTTTATTTTATTTTCTTCAATTCGTTTATAGATTATTTCGTTGTCAATTTTATTAAAGTGTACGTCGATAGGTTTTTCTTTTGTTGTTAAATGAATTACATTATTGTATGTAAGTATTGCATTTGTTGTATGTTCTATAGGTTCAATTTCTTCACCTGAATCTCGAATTTGAGTTAAAATTCGGATATGTTCATTAAGTGTGCTATGGAGGCGTTCTATATCTGAATTGCCTGTATGCCGGTTGGCTGTACAATAATGTATATTTATTTCATTATTCTCTAAGAAGTTTTTTAAAGTTTCGGAAACGAAGGCGTTTTCGTTGTCAAGCGTTATTTGCTTTGGTTTTTTCATATATGTAAAAATTTTCATTAAAGCATTTAAAACGTCTGTATATGTTTTATGTTTTATAGGTTCGATAGCAGCATATTTACTAAACTTATCGATGCATGATAGATATTTCTTTTTGTGATTTAAGAACCATATATCTATGTGGTAGTGTTCATTTGGATTTTTTGGCGTTTCTGTCTTTTCGTATGGTAACTTAATTGGATTTCTTTCGATTTTAGTCATACATAGATGACAATTATTTATTTGCTTATTTATTAATGTCTTGAAGTTTGGTATATAATATTTTCGATTTAAACCAAGGTATACTTTTTCTATACCTATATGGTTATTATTTTTATGTGTCTTTAATATTATTTCGTTTGCTTCGTCTATTTTTAGATCTTGCAAGAGCTTTGTACTTCTATGTAATATTTTATTACTTAACTTGTTCTCTTTTTTCCATATATCTTGGAAATTTTTAAATATTTCGTCATCTTTGACATATATGCAATTTAGTATTGTAATATCTACTTCTTTTATTATATTTATGAAGTCTTCTTCTTTAAATTCTTTGCGCGTAGATATAACTCTTCTTTTTCCAACATGTGGGTAAATAATTTCTTGATGATCATTTTCGTTGATTTCAAGGATTATTTGTCTGTTAAAGAAATTAACAGCTTTCTCACTAATAGGAATTAAATTAGAATTATCTGACTCAGCACTATGTTGAGTATGTTCATCATCATCGTTATCGTTATTTATCATATTTATTTTATTTTCAATTTTTATGCGTGACAATGCATCTGCCACTTTATTTTCTTTTCCCGGTATATATTGTATATCGAAGTCATATTCTTCGAGTCTTATTTTCCATCTCTGGAGCTTACTATTTGGTTCTTTTAAGTTGTGTAACCACACTAAGGGTCTATGGTCGGTTTTTATAATAAATTTTCTACCGTAAAGGTAATGTCTAAATTGAGCTGTAGCCCAGACTAAAGCTAATAATTCCTTTTCTATTGTGCTGTATTTGCACTCATGGTTATTTAAGGTGCGTGAAGCAAATGATAGGGGTCCATGTGTTTGACTTAACACCGCTTTAATAGCAAAATTACTTGCATCAGTAGTTAGAGTAAACTCTTTGGTAAAATCTGGATGTCTATTTATAAGGTCATTTGTCATTAAAGTTTTTAATTTATTAAAAGATTCTATATAGCTTTCATTTTTTATATTTATTTTACTATCTTTTTTAAGACATAGGGTCATTGGTTTAATTATAGCCGCATAGTCAGAAATGAACTTACGGTAATATCCTGTTAATCCTAGGAAAGATTGAATTTCTTTCACTGTTTTGGGAATGGGAAAATTCTTTATTATTTCGATTTTTTTCGGATTTGGTTTAACACCATTTGGAGTCACTATATACCCTAAGAATTCTGTTTCTTTACGTAGAAATTCAGATTTATTTAATGATACTTTAAGATTTGCGTTCTTAAGTGTACTTAAAATTTTATGGAGTGAATCCATATGCTCTTGTAGGCTTGAGGAAAATATTATGATATCATCTAGGTAAACGTAGCATATTTTTCCAATATACATAGTCTTTCAAAACTTCATTCATAAGTCTCTGAAAGGTTGCGGGTGCATTCTTTATCCCGAATGGCATCCGTACGAACTCATAGTGTCCGGATAGAGTACTAAATGCTGTCTTTTCTCTATCTTTAGGTTCTACTTCTATTTGATAGAAACCTTTTGTTAAATCAAGTGTACTGAAATACACTGCATGTCCTAGTTTGTCTAGTATTGAATCCATATTTGGTATTGGATATTTATCTTCTTTGGTTATATTATTTAATTTTCTATAGTCTATTACTATACGCCACTCTTTATTACCAGCGTGGTCTTCTTTTTTAGGTACGACCCAGATTGGGGCGTTATAAGGCGAAGTTGAATGCTGAATTATTTTTGA
This sequence comes from Eupeodes latifasciatus, assembly GCA_920104205.1. Classification (NCBI taxonomy): domain Eukaryota; kingdom Metazoa; phylum Arthropoda; class Insecta; order Diptera; family Syrphidae; genus Eupeodes; species Eupeodes latifasciatus. Next base: position 57,938,048 of record OV049927.1, read on the forward strand.
TTCTAACATTTCTTTTATTTGCCTATCCACTTCTTTTTTGTGGATCTCAGGATATATGTATATCCTTGTGTATATGGGAGAATTATCTTCCGTTGGGACGTTATGTTTTACATGATTTGTAAAAGTTAAATCATCACCCTTTTTATAAAATGCTCCGTCGCATTCTTTTATTAATTTATATAATATTTGTTTTTCTTCTTTGTTTAAGTGATCTGTTCGCAGATCCTTTTTCACTTCATTATTTAATATGGAGTCTACAGGTTTTATTTCAATAAAATAATTGATTGTCTTTTCATATTCCTTTTCTTCATTTTCGCTGAAGAATAAAGGTATGATTTCGTCATTCAATTTCAATGTTTTATTTTTGTAATTTATTTCTCCATCATTTGGAATCAAAATATTGTTTCCAATTATTCCATTATACTCTTCATTGAAGGCATGCACTTGGAATTCACAATCATTTTTTACAGATAGTGCGAATCTGTTTTTTGGTATTAATACATCCTTTTTTACTACTATAGGGTTTCCTGCTGTCCGTATTGTCATGGGATTGGAACGCCATTTTGTAAATTCTTTTGGAGAATCTTGTTCCCGCAAAAGACTATTAGTTGCTCCGGTGTCAATAAGGAGTCTTAAAATTGTATTCCCTTTTTCTAATTTCATATAGGGAAGTGAGGTTCCGAGGCAAAATGCCGAAAATTTGCTTGCGTTTGTTCTTTTTGTTTGTCTACGTAGTTAGCTTCATGTGCTCTCCTAACTTGGATCGATATCCATTGGTTCAAATCTTTGAGGATACTGTCTATTTCTATTATAATTCTTATTATTATAATTATTATTATTTGGTCTGTTATAATTATTTTGATTGTTCGGCACATAAGGTTTTGGTTGCCAATTTTTATTATTTTCATTATTCCCAAATGGGTTATTAGGATTTTTAAAGTTATTATTATTATTTTTATTCTTATTCTCATACCTATTTTCAATTTTTTTATTAGTGTTAGTGTGCTTTTGTTTTTCATTATTAAAATCATTATTTTGTCGTGTGACAAATCCTGCTTGAGTTATTTCATGAAGTGCTGACTCCATGGTTGTGGGTTTTAATGCATATAAAATTGTTCTAATATGCGTCGGTAATCTTTCTTTGAAGATTTTAAGCGCTGTTTCATTATTACGTGGGATATCAGAAATATTATTTTCTTGTAAACTCTTTTGGTTTAACAAGGAAAGGGTATGTTGTATGTAGTTATAAAATTTAAGCGGATCGCCTCTATATTGAGAAGCTCTGAGATCCTCATATAATTGGAACGAATTTTTAAATCCGCCGAAATTTTGCAAAAGCATGTTTTTTATATCATCCATCTAGTAAGATGGGTATGAATTTCGATAGCCTGTCTGGCTCTTCCTATAAATTTACTCTTAAGAATATTTATACACATTTTTTGTGAAATGTCATTATAAGTTAATAATGTGGGGATTATATCATCCACATTTGAAATAAAAATAGGGAGGTCTTCGGTTTTACCGTCAAAATTGTGTAATCTTTCTATATATTTAAGGGGATTTAATTCTAAAGATCTTAAATTATTATTACCTCCTACTAATGGTGGTTGTTGCTGCTGCTGTTGCTGCTCTTGCTGTTGTGGTGCTACTGCTGGATCCATGTTGTCTTCTTGTTCTTGAAAGTTTCTTTGTTGGTTATAGTTTAGCTGCCTTAATTCAGCTCGTTGCGAATCTCTTCTGATTCGGTTTATCAACTTATTGATCTCGTTGGGGCTTTAGATCATGCCACTTACTTCCACGTTGGGTTCAAGTGGATTTTCCACATATAATTTGAACCATAAATTTGAAATTTTTTAGGTAGGTATATTTTTTCTTTTTTTCTTTTAGCTGCACTATTTGTTGCAATTAACCTTTTTGTGTTTGTTTTTTATCGTTCCTTTTGGTTTTTTTTTTATTTTATTTTTTTTATTTGTTTGCACTTTTTATTTTTATATAAAAAAAATTATTTTTTCTTTCTGTTCTTTCTGTTCTTTTTATTTATTTATTTATTAATTTTTCTTTTTCTCACTCACTCATTTTTATTTTATCTTTACTCAATTTTCTGTATTGTTTAATTTAATTTAATTTTTTATTCTTCCACATATAATTTGAACCATAAATTTGAAATTTTTTAGGTAGGTATATTTTTTCTTTTTTTCTTTTAGCTGCACTATTTGTTGCAATTAACCTTTTTGTGTTTGCTTTTTATCGTTCCTTTTGGTTTTTTTTTTTATTTTATTTTTTTTATTTGTTTGCACTTTTTATTTTTATATAAAAAAAATTATTTTTTCTTTCTGTTCTTTCTGTTCTTTTTATTTATTTATTTATTAATTTTTCTTTTTCTCACTCACTCATTTTTATTTTATCTTTACTCAATTTTCTGTATTGTTTAATTTAATTTAATTTTTTATTCTTCTTTTCTTTTTTCTTTTCAATTAATTTACTTTTTAATTGTTCATCCGCCTTTAACTTCACTTCCACTTTTCACTCTTCACTTGAAATTATTTCCTCTCTATGAGGTTTCGCAACATTAACCATATTCACTGGCGTTGGTTACTAAATAATTTTCTTTTTAATAATTTTTTAATTTTCGTTCGAAAAATTATTATTTTTTGTCATTAAATTTGGTCAAACGAAACTCACAATTTTCGTTCGAAAATTAATCACTTTTCACTTCATTTAATTATTTTTAACATTGATTTTGATTAAAAATTTTAATTGATGATTTTCGTTCACCAATAAATCTTTTTCTTTTCACTTTCAATGTTTTTTGACGCGATTGCAGTTTCGCGTCGTTCGTTTCACGGATTAACTTTTCGACAAATAGATTTTCGCTCTATTTAAGTTAATCCTACCGACTGCGCCAATTTTAATTGAGTTTTCGCAAAGATTCAAAAAAAATCTTTCTTCCTGTTCTGGGAACAGGGCAACCGAAATAAAAGACCGTTTATATTTGGTTAAAACACTTTAAGTCTGTTCAGTGAGGATTTTTCTAGATCAGAACAGCACAGGACAGCACAGTTTCGTGAGAAACGTCAGATCAAGTTAGAACAGTCAGTTAAACGTCAGTTGTCAAAAAACAAAACAAAACAAATTGCAAATTGTGTGAATTTTTCGTTTCTCGCTTATTTTTTTCATTTTTTGTGTTTTTACTGTGAAAAATATTATTAAAAATTATTGAAATGGAAAATCAAGTGATTGCTAAGATAATACTAAATGAAAATGTTAGTGGTTCAGACACCGATAGTGATTTTTCGTCGGATTCCTCTTCAGATGATTGGAATGAAAGTGTGACGAATGTTATTACCTTTTCTTTGATGAAATGTAAAAGAAATTGCATTGAAAGTTATTATATTATATTTTATAATTATTTAATTAAACAAATAAAACAAATTGGCAAAATAACTTTATTTTAATTTTTTTAAATCACGAGAAAAAAAAACACAAAGCACAGCCAAATCAAAACGTAAACAAAAAAAATGACAACTTCGATTTTGACATTTCTCACGATTCTGTTCTAACCTGATCTGACTCAAAAGCAAGAACAGAAAATCCTGTTCTAAACTGTTCTAGGTTTGTCAATGAACAGGAAAGTAGAACAGTTCAGCACAGAAAAAAACCTCAATGAACAGCAAAAAGCTGTACTTTTCTGTCTAGAACAGTCCAGCACAGCGTCACTGAACAGACTTTTTTATTATTCAAGCGTCAGATCCCTTACCGTTGGTCGGGGGGAATCATCGGCTATACGTTGAAAAACAACTGAAAACTGAAACTAGAAAGAGATCTGGAGATCCCTTTTATATTATTAATATGCTTACGCAGCAAACCTTTGTTTGACTGCGGATGATACAATGATTCAATGTTGTGATTTACTTTTGATATACATTTGATACTCTTGCACAAGGCTGAAGGCCAAGAAGTGCTGATATGCAATTTATGTTTATGATCGTTGCATCATCTTTGAAGAATTATTACAAAGTATTTAATTGAATTTGAAGTCAAGATTTTGCGTGGGTTTATGTTTGTTTGAAATTTGCCTGGGCGCACAAGTGTGCTCGGATATAACATATACAGGGTGTCCCGTAAGTAATGGATAACCCTGAAATGCCGCATAGTAGACTTTATGACCGTCCTGAAAACTGATAAAAAAAAGTTCTATCCCAACCACAAGAAAAGTTATATGCATTTTTTTGTTCAGTGCATTATTTTTTTTCTTACTTTACATTTTTGAATACCACGACTACAAGTGAATGAGTTCCATCATTTTTTTTTTGCAGGAATATTTTACATTACTTCGGTCAACACATACGTAGAAGAAAATTATCATAACTGTTGGACTTCTTAGAGAAAAAAATTATTTAACATTGAATTTCAATGCAAAATGTGAAAAAAAATAATTTTTGAAAAAGTTAAATCATAGCTGGTATAAAAAAAATGCATGAATACCTGAGTGGGCAACTATTTTAAAAATATGCGCGTTAAATGCAGATTTCAAAATGGTATTACTTATTATTATATCTGGAGTCAATAGCAAGTTATTGGTAAAAATCTGCAATACTAGAGTAAATTTAGCAAAAACAAAAGTTTTCAAAATTAGCACAGTAAACGTAAAAATAATACCAAGCGTTGAACATAACAGATTTTTGATTTATTGTCTGTTTCTACGATGTTGTTCTTATGATAAATCCAAGCTTTCAACTTCTAGGGCTGAATGCATTCATGATAAAAATGTCAAAAAAGTGCAAAAAATGGTTACATTTTCGAGCTTGTTTTGAATTTTACCTGTTCTATTGGGCTTTAACAAACCCATCAAATATTTTGTTGGTTGCTATTAGTTTAATTGTTATTTTCTCCAAACAAAAAGTCTTCTGATTCAATTTTAATTGGGTTTTTTGAATAGTAAATTGTAAAATCCTGAGAAAGTGAGAACGCATAAAATCGTAAGTTTTTTAAATTTTGAATTAAAGTTTCTGTAATTTGATCCTAATTCATAAGATTAAGACCACGACGAACACTTATTTATATCGTTTTTATTGTTCATTCTTCAGGAGAATTAACGGTCTAAATAGCTGTTTTCCTGAACCTGCTTTTTGATAATTAAGACGTTTGATTGAACTTTTTCGATGCCACGTATTCTGTATTCTGCACAAGAATATGCAAACATGCATTTCATTTATGGAGAGTGCAAAGGCAACGCAAACGAAGCTGCGACTCTGTATAGGGAAAGGTACCCTAACGCACGTCACCCGGATTATCGAGTGTTTATTAGAGTCCATAGCTGTTTCTCGGAAGGAAGGCTGCCTTGTAGTGGTGTTGGTGGTGCTGGCGTGGGACGACCCCCTCGAGGAGATACCGAAGACTTAGTGCTTGCGGAACTTGACCGAGATCCCACAGTATCAATCCGAGCAATAGCACGACGCCTAAATCCACTTGATTTTTTTTATTGGGGATGCATTAAGGAAATCGTATACAGCAAGCCGATCAGGTCTTTAGAGGAGCTAAGAAATCGTGTGGAGGCAGCTGCATTACAAATTTCTGAGAAAAACCTTGCACGTTCACTAAGACGTTCATTTATTCGGAGGTGCAGAACCTGTATAAGAGTGGGTGGAAAACAGTTGCTTTAAATAAAAAAAAATTAAAAAATTATCTATTTTTGTTTTTGTTTTCTAACTAAGTGATCATGTGATTAAAAGCTGGCTCAAAAACTTTTTGTTTGGAGAAAATAACAATTAAACTAATAGCAACCAACAAAATATTTGATGGGTTTGTTAAAGCCCAATAGAACAGGTAAAATTCAAAACAAGCTCGAAAATGTAACCATTTTTTGCACTTTTTTGACATTTTTATCATGAATGCATTCGGCCCTAGAAGTTGAAAGCTTGGATTTATCATAAGGACAACATCGTAGAAACAGCTAATAAATCAAAAATCTGCTATGTTCAACGCTTGGTATTATTTTCACGTTTACTTTGCTAATTTTGAAAACTTTTGTTTTTGCTAAATTTACTCTAGTATTGCAGATTTTTACCAATAACTTGCTATAGACTCCAGATATAATAATAAGTAATACCATTTTGAAATCTGCATTTAACGCGCATATTTTTAAAATAGTTGCCCACTCAGGTATTCATGCATTTTTTTTATACCAGCTATGATTTAACTTTTTCAAAAATTATTTGTTTTCACATTTTGCATTGAAATTCAATGTTAAATAATTTTTTTCTCTAAGAAGTCCAAAAGTTATGATAATTTTCTTCTACTTATGTGTTGACCCAAGTAATGTAAAATATTCCTGCAAAAAAAAAATGATGGAACTCATTCACTTGTAGTCGTGGTATTCAAAAATGTAAAGTAAGAAAAAAAATAATGCACTGAACAAAAAAATGCATATAACCTTTCTTGTGGTTGGGATAGAACTTTTTTTATCAGTTTTCAGGACGGTCATAAAGTCTACTATGCGGCATTTCAGGGTTATCCATTACTTACGGGACACCCTGTATGTATATGTATATATGTGGTGTGTATATAAATTACAAAAGTAAGTCAATTTTACTCACTGCGATTACTTTCAGGAATGGGTAGCTGGACAATTGAACTCTTGGACTGATGACTACGATGGCGTTGGTGATGGCGATGACGACGGCGATGACGATGATGATGATGACGATGAAGATGACTATGATGATGATGGTGATGATGAAGATGATGATGATTATGATGATGATGAACAGCGTTGCCACTTCAAGGAGAGAAGAGTGCAGTAGATCATTACAAAAAAAGCAGTAGATTGGATCTTTCCGCAGTAGATTTTTATCGAACAAAAATATACAAAAAATTAATTTTTTATATATGTATTTTTAAACGGATACATTTGCAAGAATGTTTACCTATATTTATTTCCTTCAGAGATTAAAAATGTGTCGTTCAAGAAGATATACATACGTATTTGAGTGTACTCTGATTGGAATAGATATTTTATTTTTTTTATAATGATAATTCTTGTAAAATGAGGAATTGTCAGTGTCACACAATAAATATACAAATTTAAATAAGCTCTCAGAATCCTGTAGTTTCGCAGAAAACGAGAACACTTTAGAAATAGAGACAGAGATCATTTTGTAGCGTTCAACTAATTTCATATATCATATCAAGTTCACAATGAATTGGCTTCGTTCCGACGGTTTTTACAGCGGTTATTTGTATATATGTTTTTAGACAGCTGTCGAAGAGAAGGTCTATTAAACATAAAAAAGTGCAGTAGATTGAATTTAGTGGCAGTAGATTTAGATTTTGCGAAATGTGCAGTAGATTTACTGCTTTTGCAGCAAAGTGGCATCGCTGATGATGAATATTAAAATGTTTTTATTTAAATTAAATGTTAATTTATTAATGTCTTAAACTCGTTAAATAAACTTTCAAAAAACGACAAAACGTCGGCACACTGTCTTTTTAATTTTAATTGATTTAACCTATCAAACAATCAATATAGGCACAATAAATTTAGGCGATTCGATTTTAAAAGGCTCGCGAAGGACCAAAATGTTCCGAGTTAAATTCAAAAGGGTGAGTTAATTTTGAAATATAATTCTGAATAGCAAAAATGAAAATGGAAGATAAATGAAACACAATCCTTTCAACGTTATAATAGAAGTAATAATTCTTTTATTCGTGACCTTTTGTCACCTTCAGTTTTCTTGACATTATTTATAGAAACATACATAATAATTGATGACATAAAATATTTAACGAAACGCTTCGGGTAGCGTTCTAAGCTACTTCAGGCGGCAGCATCCAACAGGGGTTTTTTGACATAAGAATTTTTGCAGATACGATACAATGGTCTGATGTGCCTAGAGGCGGTAATACACTGATTGTGTATTTATTAGGGTCAGAGGTAAGAAACAAGTCTAGGGTGTTGGCGGATTGACCTGCAACGTCAGGGATTCGAGTTGGCTCATCGACAAGCTGAGTTAATTGATTTAACTCGGCAAAGATCTCAACAAACCTTCCTTCCGGTGTTGACTGTCCAGAATAACGAAACCAAGAAGAATTGTGTACATTGAAATCGCCCGCAATGACGATTTCACTGTGAGGATAATGGGCAACAATTCTGTGAATGGAGTCAGACAGAGCATCAAATTCGTTAAAAGTTGAATTTCCGTCCAGATTTGGACTTCGATATAAAAAACATGCGTGGATGATGTGTTTATTTACCGTGAATTTTAACCACATGAAGTTAAAGTTTGTATTAGAGCACAAACCAAAGATAATAAATTTATACAGATGTCTCATCCCTGCAGGAAAAAATGAAACATTTTTTTCCCTTAACAGATAAGGAGCTTTTAAAAATAAAGCTGAGAAAGCTCTTTTTGCCTTGCATATTTTTTTTCTTTTTAGAAACTTTTCTCTTCTCTTTTGTCATTTTGTTTGCCAATGAATACAAAAATAAAGTTTGGTACATTGCAAACAAATGTAAACAACCCTATTTTTTACAAGGAAGTATATGGGAGTTGGTGTAGGTTATGTCTTATGTATCTTGTTTTTTATGCGCGTTTTGGTGCGTAAAAGAAAAGGACATACGTTCGCGACGAAAAAAACGTTTCGCGACGTTTTTTTCTACGTCCATAGCTCAAGAACCAGAAGAGATATCGACTTCAAATAAATTTTGTTATACAGATAATAAGGCAGAAAGATGCAGAAAGGGCTCAAGAAAATTGCGTGGGTGGTTTTTTTTTACCATAGCAGTTTAAAAAAAGGTGAAAATTTTGGTTAAAGCTAAATATCTCATGAACCAATGATGCTAGAGACTTGAATTAAATTTTATATTATATATTGTAACGTGATACAAAACAATTATATTTTTGGAAAAAAATCCAATTAACGGTTTTTTTTATAAATCAAAAAAAAACTGAAAAAAAAATTTGTCACCTCGAAAATTTTACGACTAAAATATGATTTCACCTCCAAAACAATTTTGTGCAACGAAGAATAATGTTTTTGACATCTAATAAAATTTTGAGAAAACTCTAATGGACATTTTTTTATAAAAAATAAAAACCTAAAAAAAAACATTACTCAAAGTTGGTAAAAATTGAATTTCGACTAAAATATATTTTCAAAAACTTGAGATTAAGGCTTCAAATTTATTTTATCTTATAAGAAATATTGTTTTCAACATTCTGAAAAATGTTGAGGAAAATCGAATTGACAGTTTTTTTTACAAAAAATAAAAACCTAAAAAAAAATTAATAAAAGTTGGTAAAAATTGATTTTCGACTCAAATATCTTTTCAAAAATTTGAGATAATGGCTTCTAACTAATTTTAACTTAGAAGAAACTTTGAGATATTGGCTTCAAACTACTTTAATCTTTCAAAAAATATTGTTGTCAACATTCATTAAAATTTTGAAAAAAATCGAATTGACAGTTTTTTTACAAAAAATTAAAAACCGAAAAAAAAAATTAACAAAAGTTGGTAAAAATTGATTTTCGACTCAAATATCTTTTCAAAAATTTGAGATAATGGCCTCTAACTAATTTTAACTTATAAGAAATATTGTTTTCAACATTAAGAAAAATTTTGAGGAAAATCGAATTGACAATTTTTTTTTACAAAAAATAAAAACCTGAAAAAAAACAATACTAAAACTTGGTAGAAATTTACTTTCGACTCAAATAGCTTTTCAAAAATTACAAATATTGGCTTCAAACTTATTTTATTTCACAGAAAATATTGTTTTCGATATTCAGTATTTTTTTTATAAAAATCCGACAGTCAGTTATTTCATAAAAAAATAAAATCTACAAAAAATAGTACGCAAATTTGGTAGACAAACTTTTAAGCAAGACAAATCGACAGACGGGATGGGAAGTTATCAGTGTGGTCGCATCCCAGCCTCTTTTGTTTATTTTTTTTTAGAATTCATTGCTTTTATTTGTTTTTGATCAAAAACTGAAAACTAGATGATTTTATGTCTTCTAGGTAGTTCTTGAGAAAATTGAAAATTACCAAAAATCGAATATGGATTAAGATATATACCTAGGCTAAATACATTTTTCTTAAATCCAGCTTATTTAAATTCAAAAGAGACTTTGCATGCGCCCACCTTCTACCCACCCCACCTTGCACCCACCCCAAATCCTATAGTGAGTCCAATCAGGGGGTTGCACACATCTCGGTGTGGCATATACCCAACCTCGCACCTACCCCAAATTGCATAATTGCAAGCAAGGGGTGGCGGGGGGTAGTGATATGAAAACACGTCTTTTAAGTTTTACTGCTTTATTAGTTCTCAATCAATATGATAATTATTTGTCTACATGCGGCTATGCCGCTTACATAAAAATGTTCCCACACTAATGGAGCGTGGTTTCCAATGACGAGCAAATAAGTTGTTCGTGGACTGACTCAGCAGAATAGTCAGCGTCGTTTCTAACGAACAACTTAGTTGCCCGTGGGATTGGAATGTGTTATAAATATAGCAAGCACTACACCTCCCTTTTTCAGAGGAATGAATTTATTTTACATAAATTTATTCTTAAGGGCCTATTATGGATCACAACTCAACTTAGTTGAGTTGTAATCAAGACAACTCAATTTGAAGACAACTGCAAAAAAAATTCGTATTATGGGAGACAACTTTTTTCAGTTGAGTAGACCAAATACATTGCCTACTTTTATGTGCTTGTTTTGTGTCAAAATCAGCTGTGTAAAGTAAAATACGTAGGTATTTCAAAGTTTTGAATTCAGTGCAAAATTTTATTAAAAAGACAAAATAATACGAAATAGAGAGTTGTTTTGATTTGTTTCTTGTAAATTCGGAAAAAGAAAATCCCCTCAATGTTGCACTGATGAGAAAAAATATTAGAGATCGCTCCAATCCATTGGAACTTCCAAACAGAAAGTATTTTTTGTAAACAAATTCTTTGATGAGAAGTGTTGATTTAATGACTCCGTTTTGTTGCAGATTTATAAGTTATTTTAGACTCGACAAAGACAAATTTGTTTATTGGCTAAACAAAATCAAAGATTATTTGAAACAACCATAGCGTTCCTCCGCAGTGCCACCAATTCTCAAACTCTGCACTGCCCTACATTTCATGGCATAAGGAAGTTGCCAAAAGTGCAGTGGTAATGATTTTAATGTAGGCCTTGCTCAACCAACAGTTTTGGAAGTAGAAGTGCTAGATGTAGTTGAAGAACATATCTGACCAATTTGAATTTATCGAAGATTTATTTTTACCAGAAAACCAGATTTCCTGGAGTAATAGGATGCATCGATGGAACTCATGTTCGAATCATAGCACCAAAAAAATCTTCAACATCTCTATATATGTACATAGAAGAGGTTACTACAGTCTGAATGTCATGATTGGAAGTGTATGTTTCTGCTGATGAACCTCAATAAACCTCTCAAATTTGGCAGGTTTTTTTATTTTTGTCTAAAAAAATTATTTTCTTACAAGCGTTTATATTATTATTTGTAAAACTTACAATTTTTTCTCCATTTTCTTAATAAAATTGCTTTTCAATTCACTGTTGGTGCGTACCGATATTTTTTTGTACACACAAATGCACTACACAACCGGTAAATAGCAGTTGTTGAATTTTGATATCAATCACAACTGAGAGACAACTCAACTGGCTTACATAATACCCCCAAACACACTTAAAAAGTCAACCATTTCTCGGTTGACTACTGGTTGACTTGTGACAGTCCACTAGTTGTGATCGGTAATACCGATTGCCGGATTACAACTCAACTTTGTTCTTAGTTGTCTTACATAATAGGCCCCTTAAATTCTAAATTAATTTTTTTTTTGTTTTTTTTTTTTTTTTTTTTTATTTTGTGTTTCAAACATTTTGATCTTTAATAAACAGTGAGTTTATATTTATTTTTATGATTTTTGTTTTGATTAATTATTTTTTTTTTTTCGTTGTAATGTCTGAGTCGGTCTTTGTGCACAATTGTCGTCTTGTCGTTGTCGTCTTTTAAGACTACATTGTTTCTATTTTTTATGCTCACTACTTTAAATGGTCCCTTATAAATATTCAGGCTTATTCCGACAGGCGTTTTTTTTTAAACGCCAGTGTCGTTTGTCGTGGCGTCTCGTTTTTTCTTTGGTATTCCGTAACTCAAACGCCGGACTTTCTTTCGCTCTTACATTCCACATACGATCCACTACAACAGCTGACATTTCAAACTTCAAAATTGTTTTTAAATTGAATAATTTCTTTTCTGAAATTTAATTTGAAAAATTTGTTTAAATTTCTTGTAAATACAAAAAGAAACGGAAAAATGTATAGTGTAGCAAGTTATTTTTCGTGGATTCGTAGTGACGACGAAGAGGAAGAAAAAAAAAGCAAGATTTGATAGTGCATAGAAGATATATTCGATCTAAAGCAAATCCTTTTGATTTGCGCGATTCAAAGTATGTAATTAATTAAAACAAATAAATATATGTATTATTGCACAATGATTTTATCGTAATCGTTAACAGATTCAAAATGCATTTTCGTCTGGACAAAGAGGCCTTCAAGTATCTTTTTTGTTTGATCGAAGACAGTTTTCCTCAGCAACGTTCTGTGGCAATTCCAACGATTTTGAAACTAGCTGCTACCCTTAGATTTTTCGCCGGAGGAAGCTACCAAAAAGGGGTTGGAAACGACTTCAATTTGGGATTAGCGCAGCCTACTCTTAGCAAAATTCTTAAGGAAATGTTAAACATTCTCGAGGAAAAAGTTTGCCCCGTTTGGATTAGGATGAATCTCTCAGATGAAGAAAAATCGGAAGCAAAAATAAATTTTTTTCAACAAGCTGGAATTCCAGGTGTTATTGGGTGCGTCGATGAAACACATGTTAAAATTTTCGCGCCTAAGAAAATAGATCAACACAGATATTACAACAGGAAAGGATTTTTTAGTATTAACGTGATGCTGGTAAGCAAGAATTGCCTACACAAGAACATATATAAAAAAACATATCTTAACATATATTTAAGGTCTGTGATAACAGAATGCGTATAAGATACGTATATGCAAGACATGCTGGAGCTAGCCATGATTCACTAGTTTGAAATGCTAGCGAGTTTCGAGGGGTTTTGAAAAGGAATTATGATGGAGGTGAAAGAAATACTTGGCTTTTGGGTATGAGATCGTGATAAATATTTATACGTTTAAAATTAAAAAAAATTTTAGGAGATGCTGGGTATCCACTTGAGCCTTTTCTTTTAACTCCCTATAGAGCCCCAGAAGAAGGCAGTAGGCAAAGGCTGTTTAACAGCAAACACTCCAGAACAAGAAACATCATTGAAAGAACAATAGGAGTATTAAAGAATCGGTTCCGATGTCTGCTTGGTGCAAGGCAATTGCACTACACTCCGGAGAAAGCTACGCAAATTGTAAATGTTTGCGCAGCTTTGCACAATATTTGTGTCCATTACAATTTGGTTCCACCTGAAAATATAGTTATACTTACGAATGATAACACTCCAAATTTATGAGACCAATTAAATGCCAACGATGACCAAGCTGCAGTGCAAATACGCAATGAAATTTTAAACAGCATTTAATAAAATATTTCAACTATGTATCTTAAGGCATTTGATTTATTTTGTAATTCACTCTTTTGTATTTTATTAAAACATATATATATCATTTCAGGTAACTTGAGTTTGCAGTCTCTTGTTTTTTTTTTTTAATTTAACGATAACTTAAAACTATAAAAAAACTCAAATGGTAAAGAACTTATATGTTATTATTTGTTTCCAGAAGCTCCAGTTTACGTTCCTCGAGTTCAAGCTGCTTCTTTCTAACTTCCAAGTCTTTTATTTTTAAATTATTCGATTGCAGTCTTTGCCTGACATCGCGCTCCATTTGTATGTTAACCATTTTAAGATTCTCTTCTCGGAGATGAAAGTTTTTCCTTTCATATCTCGCACATTCATTGAGATGCTTTTCGATGCCAGAAATCGATGTCACATTTTCTCCCAGCTTTTGATTTATGTCTCTCAAGGTTTCTTATATTTTAGAAAATAATTTTTCCTGAACCTCAGTTTGTTTTTTCAGCATAGTTTCAAAAACATTTTCCTTTACCTTTTTTATTGGTCTGGGCTTCGGAGCTTCATCACACAACTCTTCATCATTTTCCTGCTTCTCAAATTCGCCCAAAATGTGTGTCAAATCATCATCGACCCCGCTAATTATTTCAATAGGCATATCATTTACTGGGCACGATGATGCATTTGTGGCTACTGTAATATTTGCCGTTGAAACATTTGCAGATTTCAGCGGGGTCGATTGGGCGATTGGGGATCGGGACGCAAAATGAAATGAACCACCTGCGGCGTATCCTGTCGGATTGACTACCAAGTCCAACGACAATATCCTTATTATGGCTTCGTCCAAGTCATTAAAAGTTTTTTTTTTGTAGGGCCCTCCTCCTGTAGCTTCATTTTCTTTTTTGTTAAACAAGAGCTTTTGTTTAACTTTAAACTTGGCGTCAAACCAGACCTAAGGACAAAAATTAATTTTAACTTAAGTTTAAAAATTCATATACCTCATAGGTGGCCCAAGACTATTTAAAATCTCAGCAACAGACTCCCACCCCAAAGACTTTTCATAACCTCTTTTGTAGTTTTTTGCGAGGTGCTCGTTTTCCTCCATGAGCTCGACCATCCGTCGCATTTGGATTTGGGTTGTAATTTTTACCCTAAATGAACAATTTTAAATTATAAAAACTAAAATAAATTAAAAAAAACTTACATTTTTACTTCTGGCGTCAACAAATTTTCCGACGATAACTTTTGACGTTTTTTATTGTTTTTTTAAGATAAACGCCTACCGGAATAACCAAAAAAGAAATGTGAATGCGTTCCACAAGAGAGAGTCGATAAATTGACGTTTAATTGGCGTTGAACGCCTTACGTAATACCAAGTTCACACTGTCGTTTTTTTTTTGGCGTTCAACGCCTTACGGAATAAGCCTGATTATCTAACTTATGTCCTACTTGTTTCACTAGAACTAAATCTCCTACTGCTGTATCTAAACTATTAGTAATTATATCTGTCGTATAAGACTTTTTCCTTATCTTTCTTGTTTTTTATGACTTCCACAGCCCTTTTATGAGCCGATTGAAGTCGAAATTTTATTTCCTTTTCATACGCGTCCACATTATAAATGGGGTCTGCCTTAGCATTCAAAAGAAATTCGTAATTATTTGGAGATTTACCAAACACTAACTCAAATGGGCAATAATCATGCACCACTGATGGCGTAGTATTGTAGCAATACGTGAAGTATTTTAGCCACTCGTCCCAGTCTGTTTTTTCTATCGAAATGTATGACCGAACATACTCATTAAATGTCCTGTGGTTTATTTCCACAGTTCCTAACGTTTGGTGATGGTATGCCGTTGAAGTGACATTTTCTACTTTCAGCAGTTTACATATTTCATTAAATGTTTGATTTTTATACTCGGTGCCCATGTCTGTGATTAATTTTTTCATTGGACTAGTATAAAATGGTCAAAGATTGCTTTCGCAATTGTTTTTGCACTTTTATCGGCAATTGGTATTGATACCAGATATTTAGACTTATTTCGTTGACATTTGTCACATCCCTTAACGTATTTTATAATATCTCTAGTCATATTTTTCCAAAAATATTTGTGTTGTATCTTTTTTAAGGTACGAGTGATCCCTGAGTGGCCACCACAGATGGGATCATCATGGTACTTTTGCATAATCATTTTTCTTTTGTCATCATTTAATATTTTATAATTGAAGGCGTTAGTGCAATTCGAAGGTTTGTTAGAGCTCTATTTCCTTGTTCTTTATATTCATTGATTAGGATCTTTTCAAAAATATCGTCACTTAGTGACTGCTGCAGCTTTTTTAATCCGTTATCACTTGCTATTTTTTCAAGCAGTAGAAATAATTGATGCAAGTCAATTTTTCCATTAGTAATAAGGTTATTTATTTCTATAGTGATCACTTTTTTATTCTTAATAATTTTTAAACAGTCGCCATTAATAGCTAGCCGGGCGCTGTTTTTTTTACTTCTGCTCCTAAACGCTTCATATATATTTATCTTAGCAGATGACTTTTCTATTTTTTCGGATGCTGATTCGACGTGGTTTTTATTAGACTGCAGTCTAGTTGTGACTTTTAATATTTTGTTGGCTGAAGTTCTTATACTTTGAATTTTTTTAAAATCTATGCGGGACAATGCGTCCGCTGCATACACCCAGAGAAAAGTCGGTGTAAAATTAGCCTATTTCGGGGGCTGATTTCACGTTAGGCCTAAGGCCGTTTTGAGCTAGCTTAGGAATAGGCTACGATAGCCTATTTTCCTAAGGTGATTTGAAAATCTTCAGATTTACCTTATCCCTAACATAAACCTTACCTATTTTACCTATTCCCTAAGGTGATTTAAATATTTCCCCTCCGAAGTTTTTTAAGGCAAATTACCTTATTCCTAAGGCAAATTTTACCTATTTCCTAAGGTAAATTTTAACTATTTCCTAAGTCAAATTTTACCTATTTCCTAGGGCAAATTTTAGCTATTTCCTAAGGCAAATTTTACCTATTTCCTAAGGTGAATTTTACCTATTTCCTAAGGTAAATTTTACCTATTTCCTAAGGCAAATTTTACCTATTTCCTAAGGTAAATTTTACCTATTTCCTAAGGTAAATTTTACCTATTTCCTAAGGCAAATTTTACCTATTTCCTAAGGTAAATTTTACCTATTTCCTAAGGCAAATTTTACCTATTTCCTAAGGTAAATTTTACCTATTTTCTAGGTCAGCTGAAAAAAAAGTTATTTTTAAATAAAATTAAAATTTGTATTTAATTTTATAATAGTATGTTATATATATTTATTTGTAAATATTTATACATATATTATATATATATATATTGATATCGTTAATCATTGTTGAAACAGAAGGAATTTTTTTGACATTAAGAAAGTAATGAATTGATATCGTTAATCAATGTTGAAACAGAAGGAATTTATTTGCCATCGTGATAATATTCACGATGGCAAATAAATTCCTTCAAAAAGATTCAATAAAAACCCATACTGAAAAACATTGAGTAGGGTATTCAATATTTAAAACGTATGCAAGCTTTAAATGAAAAATAATACAATGCAAGTACGTATCCAATTTAAATTTAATGTTGTCCAAGGAAACGACAAAATTTTAGTATTTAAATTTCTCACCAATAACAAATATAACGGGTTGAAGTTTCGTGCCGGATTTTGCACATTCTTCTTGTTTTTGTTTAAGGACCTGTTCAATGTGGCTTGCATTTTCAACTTCAGTAGTGAATGATTGCCTGGAGTCCTCGATTGTAAATTTCTTGAACTTGCCTTTGAACTGCTGCGATAATGGTGGCAGCAATCCATGTAACAAAGTTGCATAAGCAATGTTAACATTATCTGAAAATAAATTAAAGCCTCATAAGAAAAATAGAATAAACATAGTATTTAAAACACAATTGAAAGAAAAGTATTTAATTAAACGAAGTGTTAAAATAGAGTCATTTTACCTATGTCAAGGTCAGCAATATTTTCTTTGACCTCATCGAGGTATGATTTAAGCCCGCTACACTTCACCCTCTCACTGAAGAATTTGATGGCAATTTTTGAAAATTGCTCCCACTTCGAAAAGTCAAACCCGTTGTTTGGCCTTAAGAAATCGAAATCCATGGCAATCTGTTTATAAAAAGAAGAAAACACATTGAATGTTATGTTAAAATTTAATGAATTATTTGTTTTAAGAAAGGTGAAGAAATAAGTTAAAAAAAAAAACGAATATTGTTACCAGTTCGGGCGCCCGTGAAAATTTGTAAAGCGGCCATTCCTGGAGGACTGTCTGAATGTCGTTGTCATTACTCTGGCTTATCATATCCCTCCTCATTGACATAGTTTGCTTCCATTGCTTAATAACGGTGTCCCAGTCGCGGTTTTGTTTTAGCTCATCGCAAATTTTTTGCATCTCGTTAGAATTTAGTGGTTCCACATAATGATCTTCATTGGAATGATCTTCCACTTCTACGACTTTTGCGTTCTTTGATGTTGTGGGACTGTTATAGAGCTTCTTGAGCGACCTGCGCTGTCCTCTATATCGATCGTACAGCTTACCCTTAGGGGGCATTTTGTTACAACCTCTAACAAAGTATGAACTCTGTAATGTAAACAATGCTTTTTAAAGCACATTGTATTTAAATTCTTATATCTATAATAGCTTTAACAGGCAACTTATGTAATTTTATTTTTTTTCGTTCCGAGGACGAACTTTTGACTGTCCAGAGTTGAAGAGCTCTGACAAAATATGGTGGATGAAGTTTTCTGTTGGAAAGCTATTTGTAATTAATATATTATACATAAATTGAGGCCATGAGAGCAGTAGTTTTCTATCTGCTTTTGCAATTTTTTTCGCAGGGTATTAGAAAAATGTATTGACTTGTCAATATAAAAAATGTGTATGCCAAAGTGTTCCTAATACGGCGTTTTCAGTGGGCTGGGCGTTAATTTAGATTATTGTTGTGCGTAATGGTAAAGAAAGGAAAAAGGTGGCTAGAAAATCCAAATGTACAATGGGTTGAAGAACCACATTGCCGCGCCGCGCCACCGGCATCATTGTTTCAACGCAAACCTCAAAAGTAATGTTTTTAATTCATAGAAACCTACATATTATAGTGACCATACGTCCCGGATTGTGCGGGACTTTCCCGCATTTCACATAGTTATCCCGCACCATAAATTGTCCCGCAAAATGTCCTGCATTGATTAATTTGTCCCGCAAAGTCCCGCCAAACCAAAATATTCAAGAATATCTAATGAAAAAGTTGCTCATATGCACATCTGCACATCTCAACTCTTCGTCATATTTTGTATCCCTTGACAAATGTCCAAACGTTTTAAAACATTTTTTTGAAGACCCAAAATCAGAGTTATGGTTGATATTCTTGCATAACCAGTCCTCTTTGTTCCATAATGCAATTTTGCAGGTAGAAGGCGATAACAAAACCATCATGGAAACAAATTGCGAGCCTAAAGTTCAAATTGAAAGAAAGAACTGAGGAACAGTTCATTTCAATCACAATGACACAAATTTTAAATAATTTGGAAGAATGTGGTGCCATTAATAGAACGTGGTTCACTTCTCATATTAAAAACTTTTACAAAAACTGCTTGCAATACCTCGAGAAGTGGACTTCTCAATGTAAGTACGCCGAATATTTTCAATGGGTATGTCTCCAAAAATCAATTGAGTGGCAGGAAGTTCAAAAAGGACTGTCGTTCATACTAGAAAATGCAAACGATTCAATTGCTGAGAACGACTTGGTTGACGAAATTTCTTATTTACAAAAAATATTTTATTCCGCAAAAGTCGAACAATGGATCGACCATGCTTGCTCAATTGATTTAAGGTGGCTGGAGATATTTAAATATTTCGGCGAAAGTAATGTACGAGTACCTTACAAAAATCAATGGTTATCGAATATATTTTGAGTCTTCCTGGAACAAATGCTTCCATTGAACGAATATTTTCGATAATAAATCATTTTGTGGATGCAAGAAAAAACCCGAATGTAGTTTTTTTTTTATGATTCTATTAAGAATAATGGTGAAGTTTTAGAAAAAATTGACACCAGTGAAAAATATAACTAACGACCTGGGCAAAAAATATTTTTTTACAGAATATTAAGTATATTTATGTTAATTTTTTTATTTTATTTTATAAAGAAGAAATTTGTTTAAGTTTTGTGATTTTTTGTATCTTAAAGACTGATTAGTTATATCAACCTATGAAATATGTTGTACATGTTGATGTATTTTTTATTATTTATTTATTGTAGTACTTAAAAAGAAAATAAAATACTTTCATAAATTAAAAAAAATTGTGTCCCGCATTGTCTTAAAAAATATCTGGTCACTATACTACATATTAGTTAATGAAAAGGTGAAACGTGTCCCAAAAATAACTTAATTGTAAGATAGATACAAGTAAAAGCAGGATTGAACACGTTTTCCATAATTAAAATACTCAAAATGAAGAGTTTTATACTTTTTTTCTACGAGCGAAATAAAAACGCAAATATATTGTAAAATATTGTAGGTAAAAATACTTACTTTGATATAATATTTGTACTGCTTGTTTTTATATTTTCTTTTATATTCACTTTTAAAACTTTTAACACATATAAGTATAACATTTAATTAAAGAGATGAACTGCACGCTGCACGCCACGAAGTGTTGGAAGTAAATGATGAAAAGCACGTTTCCAAAGCAACCAGACAACGAGTTTACCTTAGGACTAAGGCAATTTTAATTAACTAACATAAAATCACCTTAGGAATAAGGTGATTTTATGGCGTCACCTAGAAATTAGCTTAGGCCTAAGGCAAATTTATGTTAGCTCCTAAGGTAAATTTATGTTAGCTCCTTAGGTAAATGGCGTCACCTAGAAATTAGCTTAGGCCTAAGGTGATTTTACCTTAGGAGTTAACATAAATTTGCCTTAGGCCTAAGCTAATTTCTAGGTGACGCCATAAAATCACCTTATTCCTAAGGTGATTTTATGTTAGGTAGTTCTTTTAAATTGCCTTAGTCCTAAGGTAAAATAGAATAATTTTGGATGGAAAACATCACATGAGCGTATCCTTTAAGGGTATTTTGTTCGTTTTCTATTGGAAAGAGTAAGAAAACAGCGTCAAATAGTCATCCAAAAATGAGGATTCCTTTTAATAACATTTATTAGATCTTGGTAAAATTAGATATAGCGTAGGTAAAATTAGCTAAGGCCATGGTCAAATTTTATTTGGTTAAAGTTACAATGAAATAATGTGGGTGATGCAAAATCAAACATGAGCGTATCCTTAAAGGGGCATTTGAAAGGAAAATTGAAGTAAAATTCAATCATTTTAATGATCTTACGTTCTTATTACATTTTTCACATCATTATCTCTTTTAAAATCAGTTTTTTTTAAGGGATTGTTTCTAATTACAAGTTTCCCTATTACATGTTGGAAAAAGAAAACATCTGACTTGTTTAATTGAAATTTTGGAACATAATATCATTATTTTCATATTGATTTTACATGCTAAACATGCTAAAAAAATCCATTTAAACAATCCAATTATGCTTTTTCAATGATAGCTATAATTTTCCCTCCAAAACTCGAATCAGGGTTGATTTATTTTATGAAATAGAATCTTATATTAAGAAAAACAAATCAAAGTGTGTTTTGTTTTATACTTAATTTGCATTTGGCTGAAGTTAAAGGCTTTATTCATTATAAGGCGCATATTATATATAGCTATCGCATTGAAAAAGCAAAATTGAAATGATTGAATGGATTTCTTAGCATGTTATCTTTTGCCAAGAAATGCGAATTTTGTACCAATCGATCTGAAATTAACAAAATAATTGTTTGCCATTGAAAAAAGTTCAGACGGAATTTTTTTTCGGAAAAAAAAATAGAAAATCCCAATTTAAACAAGGAATAAATGCGGAAGTGAAATTTTTTTTTCTTAAACAAAATTATTTGACTAATTTCCCATCAATTGGAATAACATTTGCATTCCTGGCCAAAAGAAAACATGCTAAAAAATCCATTTAAACATTCCAATTATGCTTTTTCAATGATAGCTATAATTTTCCCTCCAAAACTCGAATCATTGCTTATGCGTGGGAAAATCACCTTAGGCCCTAGGTAAAATCACCTTAGGTCCTAGGTAAAATTTATTTCAGCAAAAAAAAAAAAATTTACCTAGGGCCTAAGGTGATTTTACCTAGGGCCTAAGGTGATTTTCCCTCCAAAACTCGAATCATTGCTTTTTGGGCTTTCGGTGGGAAAATCACCTTAGGCCCTAGGTAAAATCACCTTAGGCCCTAGGTAAAGTTTATTTATTATTTTTTTCTTTGCGGAAATAAACCTGTGTAATTAACAACAAAAATACAAAATTTCTTAAGGGTAAAGAAAAAAAAACATTTGTATATTTTTTAAAACTATAATAAATGTTTTTTTTTCCTTTATAATGACATTTGAATCGCTAAGTTATTGAAGCATATTTCCTTTTTTTTTAGGAAGAATTCAAAACTTTTTGCCGAACAAAAAAAAAAAAACGTTAAATTAACTTAGGCAAAATAATGTTATAGCAAAATAACATTTCACCGAAAAAATTCCCCAGGAAAAAATTAGCTTAGGCCATAGGTAAAATTGCCTTAGTTCTAGGCAAAATTATTTTAGAAAAAAATTATTCTAGCAAAAAAAAAATCCTAGGAAAATTTACCTAGGCCTAAGGTAAAATTACCTTAGTCATAGGTAAGAGTCTAACATAAATTGCCTTAGTTCTAGGCAAAATTATGTTAGGAAAATAACATTCTAAGTAAAAAAAATTCCTAGGTAAAATTTAGCTTAGGCTTAGGTGAAATTACCTTATTTCTAGGCTAAAATTTTACAATTAATTGCCTTAGTCCTAAGGTAAATTTATGTTAGGAAATATTTTCCATACAAAAATATTTACCTTATCCATCTAAATTTAGCTTAGGATTTTCGAGCATAAATTGCCTTAGAACTAAGGCAAAATTATGTTAGAAAATAACTTCCATACAAAAAAAATTCACCTTAGGCAAATAAGGCAATTTTACACAGTTTTTTTCTTTGGGTGTAGTTATCTTTTCCCCTCAAGTACTCTACAGTAAAATCGTATTCCTCGAGATCTAGTCTCATGCGTGTTAATTTAGAGGAAGGGTTTTTCATAGCAAATAGATACGATAGTGGTCTATGGTCGCTTTTAACCAAGAATTTAGTACCATATATGTAGGGTCTAAATTGCTTAATTGCCCAATGAATAGCAGCTAGTTCTTGTTCAATAGTGGATTTGTTACTTTCACCTTTGGTGAACGATTTTGAAGCATATGCTACTGGGAGTTGGTATCCATCATACTCTTGACTTAGTACAGCACGCATGCGTATTTGCTTGCATCGGTTGTTATGCAGAATTGCTTCTGAAAGTCTGGATACTGGAGAATGTTAGGGCTTAATAGTGACTGTTTTAAGTATTGGAATGCACTGTCACATTCTATTGTCCATTCAAAAGGGATATTTTTCTTACATAGTCTCGTTAAGAGCCTTGAATGTTCAGCAAAATTTGGAACAAATCGTCTATAATAGTTGCAGAAGCAACGAATCGCTTTACCTCATCGGCATTTTTGGGAATTGGATAGTCTAATATAATCTGAAAATTGCTATCATCTGGAAGAATGCCTTGGTCTGTGCATTTATGACCTAAGTATGTCACTTTGTGACTGAAAAATGTGCACTTATCAGGATGTAGTTTTAGATTGTATTTTCGACACGTTTTGAATACGTCGGTTAAATTTTTCAACATATGCGATTCTGAACGGCCCAACACAACTAAATCATCCATATATAAGAATGCTTGTGTCGGGGATAAACCAGAGAACGCAATAGTCATCATTCTTTGAAATGAGTTTGGTGCTATCTTTAGGCCATAGGGAAGACGCTTGAATCGGTATGAACCTTTGTCAGTTGAGAATGACGTAATGTCTCTCGAATTTTCATCTAATTCGATTTGATGAAATCCTGACGTTAAATCGAGGCAAGAGAAATATTTAGTTTTGCCTAGTTGGTCAAGAATATCGTCTATTCTTGGCAACGGAAATTTATCTGCAATTAGTTTTTTGTTTATACTTCTATAATCCACTACTAATCTCCACCGTTTTTGGTGATTACCCGGTAAAGATTTTTTCGGTACCAACAGTATTGGACTGTTGTACTCAGATGCGGATGGTTCCACTATATCGTCTTGTATCAATTTTTCAACCTGTTTTGTGATCTCACTTTTATGAGTGTGCGGTATTCTATAGTTTTTAACATAAGTTGGCTCGTCGGTTTTTAAACGAAGCTTTTGTTTATAAAAGTTATTAAACGTTATTTTATCTGTTTCAAGCGCAAATATATCAATACTCCGAGCAGAGTTTATGTAAATCAGGCTTTATGAAGGCCGGACAATTTTTTGACAATTTTTGTAATTTAACGTCATTGTTTTGGAAGCTTTGTATTGATAAGTTTTCATAGTCGTTTAGACTTTCTGTTTTCAATTTAACGTCGTGTATTAATATATCTTCACTTGTTGTGTTTATTACACGGATAAATGCTCTAGTGCATTTTGTAATTGTATTTGCCACATATATACCCTCTTTAAGTTGTTGCTGTGGTATAAGCACTTCTTCTTCCTTGCATTCGATGTTTACCTGTCTGATAACTTCAGATCTTGCTGGTATTGCTATTGCATTATTGATTGGTGAGCAGGACATTGATATTTCAATTTCGTTAAAATTATCTGGTCTTAGTACTAGGAAATCTTGGTTTTTGTCATAGTTAAGTGTACAATTATATCTCTTGACAAAATCAAGTCCAATTATTCCATCGGATGGAATTGGAAAATCATCACTAACGACATGAAATTCATGACCTATTAGTAGGTTTTTGAATTTTAAATCGATGTGAACCTTTCCTAGTGTATTAGTTGTTCCCTTACCAATGCCGTGTAGGCTTGTCGTTTTATATGTGTTAATTGTATTGAATTGATCAATTTGTCCTTTCTTTACTATAGAAATATCCGCGCCCGTATCTACTATAAATGATGTTATATCATTATTTGCTGAAGTCTTTAATCCTACGAATGATGTTAAGTTTAGCCTAATATTATAGATTTTACTGCTTCTTTTCGTGTTTTCTAATGAGTACTTGGGGCTGGTTCGTTTTCCGTAACCTGTTGTGTCATTCTAACGTTTCTATTGCTGTTGTTTCCAATGTCATTGTTATTTCTGGACTGGTTATAATAATTTCTATTATAGCGGTTATTATAATGTCCGCGTCTAAATCCACGACCTCGTCCGCGTTCACGAAAGTTATTATTTTGATTATTATTATTATAATAACTGTTTCTATCTCGATTGTTTTTTAAGTGCAGTATGAATTGACCGGACTCCATAATAAGTTTAACCTTATCATTGCTAGAGTTCTTGATCATTGCTTTTATGGCTGCCTTGGTGGAGTATGTCTCAGCTAATTGAGGCATTAGTCCGTCAGAAATATAAGCGCTTTGTAATTTTTTTGTGAGGTCTTCAACCTCTTTTGCATATGCATTCGCTGGCTTGCAGCTTTGGCGGACGTTCATCAACTTTGCAGTGATTACGTCTACTGATTCGCCTTTTACCGTAGTTTTTAATTTTTGAATTACTTCTGTTACTGTTCTTTCTGAACCAGATATCAAATTTATAGCGGTTCCTTTTAGCTTTGTTTTTATTAGATTAATAGCAATGATGTCGTTGCCATCGTTAATGCTTTTAACCAATTCTAATGCAGCTAAGAAGCTTTGAAGGTCGTCTGCATTACCAGAGAAATCCGGAAGGATTTTTGATGCAATATTTAAAAATTCTAAAGGCGTTTGTGGCATTTTGTTTGAATTTAAAATATTGGTATTGCTACTAGTATTTGGTTCGTTCTTATAATTTATATTTTTAGTAGTGGAGTCTATATCTATTGATACTTTTTCATAGAGCGAAACAGGTATTTTAATGTCTATTGAATGTCGCGATGCTGCTGTAGAGACTTTGTCTCTACAGTCATTAAAAATTTCATGAGCTTTGTCTTTATGTTGATTGGTAAGCCTTGAGTAATTAACGTTTAGTATTACTCGAATATTTTATAGGCTGGTTACCAATACATCTAAATGTTTATTTAATGTTTCTCTACCTATAGGTCTATCTTGGTTAATGCATTTGTAAGATTTGTAGAGTAATTCTTTATTTTTTCTTACTTTATCGACAATATTTAGCCATTCCATTTAATTTGGCCCTGATCTTAATGTGAAAAATTGGAATAAGTAAAATGAAGAGATTTTCAAATAATAAAATCAAATTATAAAGTAGTATAAAATAGTAGTAAAGTATTGCTATACTGTATTGTCATTGTTTAATGTCATTAAAGTCGTATTTTATTTAATTTTTGTATGAATATTTTCTTCAAATTAAATTTGTGCAAGAGACTGTGCTCTTCCATGTAGGTTTTTTTTAGAGACTTTTTATGCATTGAATACAGTTTTATTGCTAAATGAGCAGCCAACAATACAATTATTATTATTAGGTACATTTCGCTATTCGATTTTTGCTCGATTACTTCTACCTCATTAATTACGTTTGCATTTGGCTTCTCTATTTTGGACTGTTGCTTGCCCATTGTTGATATACATGAAATGTTCTTCGAAGTTGTTTTTCAACACGCTATGGTTCACACTGGCAATGGCAATTTACATTTTTATTCTACTTAACATTAATTTTACACCATTACGTATTGAATACTACATACATTATTTTCATATTTTTTTTTTTCTCTATAACTATTCTAAAATCTCTAGCGCACCCAGCGTAAACGCAATTAAAGTGCATACAAAAAAAAATTCCACTGCAAATTACTGCACCATTATTTGTTCTTACGTCTCCTATGCAGCAGGTTGTTGATGTTACGCAGTTCTTCTCGAAGTCTCAGTTCATCTGCAACTTGTTGTCCTTCTTTAAGTAAAGATATGATTATTGTTCGTCGTCTTTGGTAGCGGGCTCTTGCGCCGCCGCGTCTCTTCGGTGGTCGACCTGACTCTGGAATTCTTGTTAGTTCTTTTTCCTTGGCTCGCTGTTGGCGAGCATGGTATGTCTCTATTGTAATTGCTTTCGGTCCAGCTGTCTTTTTTGAAATTCAATTTTATTGATGTCTATCTGTTTTGTTGACATCCCGGTAGGTTTTACTTATGGCAGACGAATATCTCTGTCATTTTTCCGACTGATATATAATTTGAGATTACGATGATTATTATAAAAGTAAATGGGACTACTAATCTCTACCACATTTCTTATCACTTCAGTTCATAATTTTAATTTAATTTCAACTTGTGAGAGGCAAATTATATCCGAATATTTTATTATTATTTTCGAACAATTATACTAGCCACGCTGGCAAGATAGCCATGATATGAAAACACGTCTTTTAAGTTTTACTGCTTTATTAGTTCTCAATCAACATGATAATTATTTGTCTACATGCGGCTATGCCGCTTACATAAAAATGTTCCCACACTAATGGAGCGTGGTTTCCAATGACGAGCAAATAAGTTGCTCGTGGACTGACTCAGCAGAATAGGCAGCATCGTTTCTAACGAACAACTTAGTTGCCCGTGGCATTGGAATGTGTTATAAATATAGCAAGCACTACAGTAGTAAGCCCGCATTTATACCTCACCTTTCAAACTCCACCGTAATACTCGGTGATTGCCCTATATTTATGTAAGCAAGGAAAAAAAGAAAAGAAAAGTAAAGATATAATATTAAGCTAACTCTTGATCTTAATGAATTCACTTTCCAACTGAAATTCCGATCTGAAAAATCCTTGCATTCCTGAAAGAGGCGTGAAATGCAATCAAATAAAATGCCAAAGAAAAAATAGAAAACACAGAAACAGAAACCAAGTCATCTGCACAGTGCACAAAAACACTCTATATGAAGATATAAATCCTTCATACGTATCTCCCTCCAAAACCCATTTGTTTACATTGTTGTATTTGTAATGTGGACGTATTCAACAAGAAAAATTGACGTGTTTTCACGCATGCATAGACACAATTACTGAGTTTTTAGGGGAAATTTCATGAATTAGAGGAGAAATTACACGCACACTAAGAATAGTTTTATGAGGCTGGTTTCCGGTTTAGCTTGTAGGCAAACCAAGATGTCTACCGAGGATTTATATCTTCATATAGAGTGTTTTTGCATCTGCACATTCACTTGCCCCTACTTGCCCACACAATTCTCAGATATCAATACACAAGCAACTTTTTCTATTCTCCTTACCGGACACCTAACAATATAACATTCACAAAAAAAAGATCCAACATTAATAATACCCCTTTCTTCTTTTACGCACCAAAACGCGCATAAAAAAAACAAGATACATAAGACATAACCTACACCAACTCCCATATACTTCCTTGTAAAAAATAGGGTTGTTTACATTTGTTTGCAATGTACCAAACTTTGTTTTTGTATTCATTGGCAAACAAAATGACAAAAGAGAAGAGAAAAGTTTCTAAAAAGAAAAAAAATATGCAAGGCAAAAAGAGCTTTCTCAGCTTTATTTTTAAAAGCTCCTTATCTGTTAAGGGAAAAAAATGTTTCATTTTTTCCTGCAGGGATGAGACATCTGTATAAATTTATTATCTGTGGTTTGTGCTCTAACACAAACTTTAACTTCATGTGGTTAAAATTTACGGTAAATAAACACATCATCCACGCATGTTTTTTATATCGAAGTCCAAATCTGGACAGAAATTCAACTTTTAACGAATTTGATGTTCTGTCTGACTCCATTCACAGAATTGTTGCCCATTATCCTCACAGTGAAATCGTCATTGCGGGCGATTTCAATGTACACAATTCTTCTTGGCTTCGTTATTCTGGACAGTCAACACCGGAAGGAAGGTTTGCTGAGATCTTTGCCAAGTTAAATCATTTAACTCAGCTTGTCGATGAGCCAACTCGAATCCCTGACGTTGCAGGTCAATCCGCCAACACCCTAGACTTGTTTCTTACCTCTGACCCTAATAAATACACAATCAGTGTATTACCGCCTCTAGGCACATCAGACCATTGTATCGTATCTGCAAAAATTCTTACGTCAAAAAACCCCAGTTAAAGAAAAAACTCCTATGGCAATATGAGAAAGCCAACTGGGACGGTCTCAATGAATTCTTCAGGAACTTGAACTAGTCACTATGCTTCCTCGATAGTGACGTGGATTCCAGCGCAGATATGGTAACAAATTTAATTCTTTGTGGAATGAGAAATTTTATCCCGAATAGGGTGAAATCTATCAAACCCAAAGAGAACTCATGGTTTGATTCGAGCTGTAAAGAGGTTATTAGGTTCAGAGATGTAAGTTTCCGTTGTTATAAAGCCAACCCGACTGAGGAAAACCGGAATAAGTTCAAACAAGCTAGAAAGACCTGTAATGGTCATATTCGACGAACCAAATTTTTGTATGATCAGAAATTAAGGCAAAAAATACTACAATGTCCCAAAGGTAGTAAAAATTTCTGGTGATTTGTAAAAAACGTACGAAACACCACGTCATCCTCGGTTCCAACGCTCGTCCACAATGACACTCCCTATGTGAGCTCGATCGATAAAGCCAATTTGCTTGCAGCACAGTTTGCTGTTAATTCGACGCTACCGGAAAGTGTCATGAGTCCCCCTGTTCTTGAGAGCGTAAATGATTCCATGGGACGAATCTTCTTTCGCACTCGTGCAGTTGCAAGAGTACTGAAAGACCTTGACATACACAAATCCGCTGGCTCGGATAGTATCTCCCCAATTGGTCTGAAGAGTTGTTCTTCAACGCTGGCAAAACCACTGCGTAAACTTTTCCATCTTTCCTACTCTACAAGTATTTTTCCGAGCGGATGGAAAATAGCATTTGTCCAGCCTGTCCCTATAAAAGGTGAATCCTCCTCTCCCTCCAACTGTCGTCCAATAGCACTCACGTCCCTTCTTTCCAAGGTCATGGAAACGCTGATTAATTATCAGCTTAAGAAATATCTTGAAGAACGGAAGCTTCTTAATGACCGACAGTATGACTTTCGTAGCAATAGGTCTACTGGTGATCTCATGGTTTATCTGACCGAACAGTGGAACAACTTTTTACATCGTTTTGGAGAAAGTAAAATTATTGCACTTGATATTTTAAAAGCATTTGATAGATTTTGGCACCAAGCTCTCTTATCGAAAATGCGTGATTTTGGTATTGATGAATCTCTTCTTCGTTGGATTAGAAATTACCTTTCTAACCGTTCAATACAAGTTGTATTGGATGGTTTCAAGTCTGAAATTCATAAAATAAATGCTGGTGTCCCCCAGGGCTCCGTTTTGTCTCCGACTCTCTTCCTTATATTCATAAATGATCTTATGTCTGCCACTTCTAATCCATTAAACTGTTTCACCGACGACAGTACCCTCAGCTTTTCATACTCGTTTATAGATTCACATCCTTGTCCTTCGGATGTGGAACTCAAACGGCAGCGTATGATAAGCTCATTAAATTCTGATCTTGACAGCATTGTCCAATGGGGAGTCAGAAATCGTGTAGAATTTAATGCTTCGAAAACTCAATGCTGTCTCCTGTCGTTAAAGCGTAACACACCCCCGATGCCACTATCAATGAGTGGCACTTGCATCCAGGAAACTAATCAACTGTCAGTACTCGGTATGCGTATCACAGATCACCTTTTATGGAATGATCACATATTTGATATTGCCAAAAATGCTGCCAGGTGCTTAGGATTTCTCCGTCGGTGCAAGAAATTGTTCACCCCTTCTGATCTGGCTGCAATTTACAAAGCCTTCATCCGTCCAAAGCTTGAATATAATTCGCATATCTGGGCATGTGCCCCTAAAACAAGTTTAAATCTCTTGGATAGAATACAAAAAAGGGCTTTAAAAATGATAGGTGATAGAACTATAATCGAAACATTTACATCGCTTCAACACCGCCGCAATGTTTCATGCCTTTCGTTGTTTTATCGATATTTTTACAAACAATGTTCTGTTGAATTAGCCAGTTGCATTCCTCCCCTTAAACGATTCAGCCGTAATACTCGCACTTCCAGAAATGCTTATCAGTTTACCCTTGAGCTCAATTTAGGGCGTACTGTCAAGTATAGAGATTCTTTCTTAAATCGCACATCGAGAATGTGGAATGCTTTGGCCAACTCTGTTTTTCCCTCCCATTTTGATGTTCAGAACTTTAAGTCCAATGTGCATCGGTATCTCATCTTAAATCCTTCCCTATTTTCCTAATGCTCGCACTATGTTTAAATATAAACATATAAAGGGCACTAATAACCCCTTGAGTGCCTGTATATTATACGTAAAAAAAAAAACACAACCCAAGCCCGCTTCCAAAAACACAGGAGCGGAGCAAATTAAAAAGACGTCATCAGCAGTGGCAGGCCCAATGTCTGAGGGCCCAACGACTTCGGCTAAGGCCAAACAGCAGCAACAACAACAGCTACAACCAAGGCAGCAGAAGCAGAGCAGCAACAGCAACACGAGAAACAACCAAAGCCCAAGAAGGAGAAGGTGCTACCAATAAGGACACACAGAGTTGATCTGGACGACATAAAACAAGTATGTAAGTCGGCCACTAAGGGCAAATTTCTTAAAAAAATTTTAAACGAAAAAGAAAAGAATTATTCAGTCCAGTGTTTCAAAGCCAACTGCAATATGCAGTTGCGCTGTGTCAGGTGCTCAGAAACCTACATCGAAGGAGAATGCAAGCTGGGGAACGAGCGGGTTGAGGATTTAACCCTGCTCAAGTGTGTCCTGTGTGGAAACCAAGGGCACCCGGCTAGCTATAGGGGTTGCCCTAAGGTCCAAAAAAATACACAGAAACAGGCCAGTCAAAAAGCCGAAAAAAGTCGAACAGTTCGACAGGCTCCAACACAAAAATTCGTGGATCCCAAATTTTCCTACGCCCAAATGGTGTTAGGGAATGGGAACACGAGACAGGCTCCACCAACGGTTGCCCCAAAGGCCCATGTGCCTAAGGCACCAGAGGCGCTACCTGACATTGTAGCCTTGTTGTTAAGCATTCAAGGTCAACTAACAGGGCTGCAAAGTCAGATAAAGGAGCAAGGCAAAAGGGTAGATCATCTCTACTCTTTGTTGCCTGGCCTGGCGCAATTTAGACCATAATGGGCGCCCTGCCGTAGACGCGCCTAAAAGTCCTAGCTGTGAATCTAAATTCACTGATTAGGATTGAACGAAGAGCCAACATGTTCCAATTGTTGAAAGACTACAGTCCCGATGTGTTTATGGCTAGCGAAACCAAGCTAAACCACAAACACAAATTGACTCATAAAAATTACAATATCGTAAGAAGAGACCGGCCCGACGCCACTCAAGGGGGCAGTGTCGCTCTCTTTATACGAAAAGGCATTAATTATAAAGTCATATACAACAATGAATTGCGAAAGCTCAAGACGCTAGACGTTTGCGTTGTATGCATCTCTCTCACTCAAGGGAAGCGGATGTATATGATTGCGGCTTATGCGGCTGGAGTTCCGCAGGTTCTTTGCTGTACGACACAAGACTGACAGTTA
This sequence comes from Eupeodes latifasciatus, assembly GCA_920104205.1. Classification (NCBI taxonomy): domain Eukaryota; kingdom Metazoa; phylum Arthropoda; class Insecta; order Diptera; family Syrphidae; genus Eupeodes; species Eupeodes latifasciatus. The sequence goes on from OV049927.1 coordinate 57,970,338, forward strand.
CAGACAAAGTGGGAAATCACCCTCGAAACTGCTTACAGACAGTCGAGTACGACAGTGATCACTGCGGACTGGCTGCTGTAATGCACGAACGCGTGGAGTTGGAGGAATACGTTGCAACGCACTCTTACAATTACAGTAAGATGCGTTGGCCTCGTTTCACCAACGCCTTAGCGAGAGAACTTCGTTCGAGTTACATAGCCCCACCAAACAACAGAAACCTGACAAATACAGAAATTTACCAACATTTATTTATTTATTTATTCATCAATGGATTTGACTTAACAATCTGCTGATAACAAAAGGTTGGTATTTACATTAATTACAATTTACTTATTCTAGCTCAACTCAAGAATGAAATATATTTTGAACAATATTTTTAAAATTAACCCTATTCATAGAAAGGTCGACTTCACTACAGATAGAGATATACAATGTTAACGAACGAGTTACAGGACTATTTAAACCATAATTTGTACGATGAATGGGAACATAGAACAGATCATTACGAATTCTTAGATTTCTTTCTGGAACATACCAAGAAATTTGTGCAAGTAGTTCTTCAGATTTTATACAATTACTTAAAATGTCTTTAATAAAAAGAACGCATTGAGCTTGTCTGCGGCTTTAAAGAGTTTTCAAATCTAATAACGCACATCTTGAAAAGTAAGCAGGCATTCCGTCGGACCATCTCAAATTCCTTAACGCGAATCGCGAGAACCTTTTTTGTATCCTTTCTATTCTTGCAATAGCATTTTCGTAAAATGGGGACCAAATCACACAGCAATACTCTAAGATAGGCAACACTAATGAAAAAAAATTGCCTTCAAAGTATACACATCCTTAAAAACGCTTGAAGTTCGTTTGAGGAAACCTAACATGGAATTAGCTTTCGAAACAATAAAATCGATGTGGGCAGAAAATGTGAGTTTGCAATCAAAGATAACACCAAGATCTTTCACCTCACTGACCCTTGAGAGTGTTACCATTCCAAATTTATAATTAAAAGTTAACGGAGTTAAAGTTCTGTAAGCACTAAAAATTTTACATTTTGATGTATTGAGTTCGAGATGGTTATACGAGCTCCAATTTAAAAATAAATCAATATCATTTTGAAAGTTTAAACAATCACTATCTGAAGATATTTGACTAAACAATTTAACGTCATCTGCAAACATCAAACAGTCACAAAAATTGAAAACGCCAGGAATATCATTTACAAACAAATCGAACATAAGTGGTCCCAAATGACTACCTTGGGGGAGACCCGACTCCACCTCTATACAAATTGATGCAAAACCATCAATCTGGACGACCTGTTTACGATTTGACAAGTAGGACCTCAACCATTTCAAAAAATTCGTATTGAGTCCCAGTTTTCCAAGTTTATGCAATGAAAGTGCATGGTGAACTCTGTCAAACGCCTTAACAAAATCTGTGTATAGGACATCGACTTGCTTTTTGCCTTCCATAGATTTTGAACAAAATTGGGAAAAAAGGCACAAATTTGTCGAAGTTGATCGGCCACTAATAAATCCATGTTGTTTTGACGTTATTGATTCCTTAACACCAAAAAATAGCCTCTGGGTCACTAATTTTTCAAATAACTTTGGTACAGCGGAAAGTTTTGATATTGGCCTGTAATTTTTAACGAGGTGTTTAAGGCCACTTTTGTAAATCGGATTAACAAACGATAATTTCCAATCATCAATAAAAACACCAGATGATAAAGATTTATTGAAAATAATTTTAAGAGCGTAGCAGAGAGATAATGTTGAATTTAGTACTTACAAAATGTATACTTAACATATAACTTATATTAACTTAAAGTGGGAACACTTTTTACATATATATTCTTTGAGTGATTTGCATATATATAAATAAAATGGAATCGAAATGTACCTTGTAAAATCATATGAAATCAAATGCTAAGTTAGTTGTCGAATTAAACTTTTAAAGCAAACTTGAATTTGTTTCATTTATTCCCAACAAAGGTTATGGGCCCAGATTCCCACACGTTGAAAAGTCTTTAAAGTTTTTTTTTTCACATTCCTTTAAAAATTAACCTATCGAAGATGAGTTCTGGATCGGGGTTATATCAAATTGAGAAATTGTGTGACGACAACTACGATGCATGGGCAATACAAATGAGATCTGTTCTTATTCATAGTGGACTATGGACCTATGTATCTGGTGAGACGATGGCGCCAGAGCCAACTGAGCCTGCAGCATCAATATCGGAGTGGCAGAGAAAAGACGAAAAGGCATTGGCGACCATAATTCTTTCTGTTAAAACCTCTCAACTTTTGCACATTAAAAACTGCAAAATTTCTTATGATGCATGGAAGAAATTGGGAGACATTCACCGCCCGAGTGGTCCAGCCAGAAAAGTATCTCTTTTCAAGCAATTACTGAATCTTAAATTGCCTGAAAATGAATCTATTGCAAATCATTTAAATAATTTTTTCAATTTGTTTGAAAAATTAACTGAAATAGATATTAAATTGCAGGATGAGTTGTTGGCTATCATTTTGTTATCCAGCCTACCAAAGAGTTATGACAACTTCATCATCGCTATTGAGACCAGAGATGAACTGCTGTCAACAACTGTTCTTAAAACTAAGTTGATGGAGGAGTGGAAAAGGCGAGAAGGGGATGCTGTGACTGTACCAGAAAACGGAGAATCTGCATTTTTTTCCAAACAAAGACATGACACACAAAAACAACGGAGTAAGCCGCACACAAAAACAATTCGCGGTAAGTGTTATAAATGTAACAAGAGAGGCCACTATGCATCGACATGTACAGCAACAAATGTTGCCGCAACAAGTTCCTCGCGAAACAAGTTGACAACATCTTTTGCAATGCTAAACACCGCACATTTGTCAAAACTTGATAGAGACACATGGGTTCTTGACAGCGGAGCAACCTGTCATTTATGTTGTGACAAGACACTATTTATCGAGCTAAGGGATCATAGGGAAAGAATTGAATTGGCAGCTGATAATTTTATTGAATCGAGGGGTTTAGGCAACGTTTTGATTGAAACATCGAAGTTTAAAATCATGCTGAAAGACGTTTTGTTTGTGCCTAATTTAAAAGCTAATTTCATATCAATGAGTAGAGCCACACAAAGTAAGCATACTGTAGAATTTAATCACAAAACAGCTATAGTTCGAAATGAAAACTCCGAGATCGTCATGAGCGCAGATAAAGTTGGGAATCTGTACTTGTTTAAGCTAGATAGATCGAAATTATTTTATCTTGATAAAGGAAAAGTTGATATGGAATTCTTAAAATGGCATGAGCGATATGGGCATTTAAATGCCAAAAGCTTAAGCTCGTTATGTCATATGAATATGGTTAGGGGTTTGAATTTGCCAAAGGTTGTCGATGCTTTGGAATGTGAAGTTTGCCTAAAAGGTAAAATGTGCGCTATCCCGATGCCTAAGCAATCCATTTATCAAAGCAAAGATGTTCTTGAAGTTGAAGAAGGGGGCTCTAGGTTTTTCGCATTATTTATTGACGACTATAGTAGGAAGATATTTGTTTATTTCTTAAAGCATAAGAATGAAGTCTTTGATGCATTTAAATCTTTTAAGTCGTCAGTTGAACTAGAAACGTCAAAGAAAATGGTGGCGAATACCTGAGTAGAAATTTCAGTCGGTACTTGGAAGAGGCAGGGATTAAGCATCAATTAACAGTTCCATACACCCCACAACAAAACGGAGTAGCTGAACGAGGTAATAGAACTCTCGTTGAAATGGCAAGGTGTTTGCTATTAAACGCAGATCTTCCGAGTTCACTTTGGGCAGAGGCAATAAACACGGCTGTTTATTTGCGCAACCGATCGCCCACAAAGATTTTAAACGACAAAACACCATATGAGGCATGGAGTGGACGAAAGCCAAATGTATCGCATTTAAGAATATTTGGATGTAAGGCGTTTATGTTGGACAAGCGCCCGTCGAAATCAAAACTTAAAGCAAGAGCTACAGAATGTTTTCTGGTGGGCTACTCTGTTGAATCTAAAGCGTATCGCCTTTATGAACCAAAATCAAATAAGATTTTTAAAAGTCGCGATGTTCGTTTTCTAGAACAGGTAAATAATATTTTATGCAAAGAGGTCGATTTGATTCTTCAACAAGAAACAGAAAAACCAAAAACAAGTCTCCTTGAACAAGAAAAGGTTAAGACTCTTAAATTTGAGGCCGATTTTCCAGATGTGAAAAAATCTGTAAACGTGTTGGATGTGAATGACGATGTTTTTGCCACTGATGTTGTTGCTGCTAATGAGGATGACTCAGATGATGTTCCTGTTGCGCATGAGGATGAAATTGAAAACGATGATTTTGAAGATGCCAACAGTATGGGTAACAGTCCTTTAAGTGAGCACGTTAGAACAGATGATTTCGATCGAAGTGTGTTTTATGTGAGTGATGATGATGTTATTGCCGATGGAGTCAGAAATGATGGGTCGAGTGTTGCTGTTGGTGGTGAAAAAGTGGTCGAGCAAAATATACCAAAAGAGAACACAAGGAAGTGGTGGTTGCGGTCAAGTAAACGAAGATCTAGTTCTGCTAATTTTTTGATAAAATCTAATGAGTTTCTTGTGAACCCAACCACAGTCGAAGAGGCCCTTAACCGACACGATAGAGACCAATGGAAAAAAGCTATGCAATCAGAATACAGTACTCTTTTAAATAACCATACTTGGGACCTAGTCGATTTACCAACAAATAAAAAGGCAATCAAATCAAAATGGGTATTCAATATCAAGCGCGATAAGAATGGCAACGTAGAACGCTACAAGGCTAGGCTGGTGGCAAAAGGCTGTAGTCAAAAATTTGGACTTGACTATCATGAGACGTTTTCACCTGTCGTACGTTATTCCTCAATAAGGTTGTTGCTTGCTATTGCTGTAGAATATGACTTGATAGTACACCAGATGGATGTTGCAGCTGCCTACCTAAACGGCGAATTAAAGGAAGATGTGTATATACTACAACCAGATGAGTTCGTGGATCCGGATAACGCAAATAAAGTATGCAAACTCAGAAAATCCTTATATGGACTTAAGCAGTCAGGGAGGGAATGGAATGCGAAGTTGGATAAAGTTTTAAAAACTATTGGGTTCCAACAATGCAAGGCTGATACATGTGTTTACATTATAAATCGAGAAGGCGTAATCACTTTAATAGGCGTTTATGTGGACGACTTATTGATAGCGTGTTCAAGTCGGCGGAAATTAGAAGAAATAAAGTTTCTCATCGGACAGAAGTTCGAAGTGGTTGATAAAGGTCCTGTTGACTACTTCCTTGGAATGGAAATATTCAGAGACATCAAGACCAATGAAATCAACTTATCTCAGCGTCAATTCATCCTGGATTTGATCGAAAGATACAACATGGTAGAGTCGAGGAAATGCAGTACCCCCTTAGAACCTGGATTTAAATTAAGGAAGTGCAGCGATTGTTCGGAGTGTCGTAAGGTGGACCCTAAGTTGTATCAGTCACTAATTGGTTCTCTGATGTATCTGGGTATATCAACTAGGCCAGATATTTTGCATTCTATAAGTAAACTTGCACAATTTAACATGGATCCTCATGCAGAGCATTTGGTGGCTGCTAAACATGTTCTGAGGTACTTAGCTAACACTATAAATTTCAAAATATCTTTCAGAAAAAACACCGAGTGTTTAAACGCATATGCTGACGCAGATTGGGCTGGGAGCTGCGATGACCGGAAGTCGTTTACTGGCTTTGTGTTCTTTCTAAGTGGTGGTGCAGTGTCCTGGGAGTCACGAAAACAACCGTCAGTGGCTCTAAGTAGTACGGAAGCCGAATATATGGCACTTTCATCCGCATCAAAGGAAGCTGTGTATTTGCGAAATTTCATCAAAGAGCTTGGTTTTTCTAACCTAATTGAGGGTGCTACTATTCTTAATGGAGACAACTTAAGTGCACAACAATTAGTTAAAAACCCTATTTATCATGCTAGAAGTAAGCATATTGATATTAGAATTCATTATATACGTGAAGTTTATAACCAAAATATTATTAAACTTAATTATGTGCCAACTGGCGATATGATTGCAGACATATTAACAAAAAATCTTAACAAGACTAAACATATGCAAAATTGTGAAAAGTTAGGATTATTATAGTTATTTATTTTTGCATACATTATTAAATTTATATTTACATATGTTATATAAAAGTATATATTTTTGAGGGGTCGTGTTGAATTTAGTACTTACAAAATGTATACTTAACATATAACTTATATTAACTTAAAGTGGGAACACTTTTTACATATATATTCTTTGAGTGATTTGCATATATATAAATAAAATGGAATCGAAATGTACCTTGTAAAATCATATGAAATCAAATGCTAAGTTAGTTGTCGAATTAAACTTTTAAAGCAAACTTGAATTTGTTTCATTTATTCCCAACAGATAAGGCACATTTTGACAATAAGAGCGGGGGAATTTTATCCGCTCCAGCTTTTTTAGTCGAATCGAGTTCATTCAGGCCATCAAGAACGTCTTGTTCTGAAAAACAGTTTAAATCGAAATCAGTGATAGGGGAAATATTTGAGTAAAAGTCATTAATATTTAAAATAACATCAGTATTATAATTCGATTGGAAGTATTTTGCAAATAGATTGCAAGAAGATTGAATATCGCTTGACTTTTCGTTATCAAGTTCCATTGCTGTTGGCACAAATGAAGTTTTTCGTTTGGAATTCAGAAAGACCCAAAAGGATTTGCTATTCTTTTTTATATTGCTTTCATTAGCACTAATGTACTGATGATACAAAAATTTGTTCAAAAAATCAAATTTTCTCCGAAGCTGAAGAAAGCGAGCACGATCCTCTGAAATATTTGATATCTTTGAACGCTTAAATGCCTTATTTTTTACATTTTCTAAATTTTTTAGCCTTTTATTAAACCACGGAAGCTTAAAAGAAGATTTTTTATTAAAAACCGGGACAAACTGTTCAATGCCATCAAAAATAACTTCTTTAAAAGAGACATACATACTATTTAGAGATCTATTGCAAAGTCTTTGTTCCCAGTCAGTTGAATTGAAGAAATTATTTAATCCAGTGAAATCTGCCTTTTGGAAGTTATAGTTCAAACAATTATATTCAGTTGAAAATTCTTGGTTAAACTCATAAAACTCAAAAATTACATAAACAGCTTTAAATAAGACATACATACTATTTAGAGATCTATTGCAAAGTCTTTGTTCCCAGTCAGTTGAATTGAAGAAATTATTTAATCCAGTGAAATCTGCCTTTTGGAAGTTATAGTTCAAACAATTATATTCAGTTGGAAATTCTTGGTTAAACTCATAAAACTCAAAAATTACATAAACAGCTTTGTGATGAATTTGATTGTTTACTAAGGGAAAGTCTGATTCATATAAGAAGAATTTCATATCATTATTACAAAAAAAAGATCTAATGTTCTATTTAATAAATTTCTAGAATGGTTTATTTGAAATAAACCCAGTGAGGCTAAAGAGTCAACAACTTCAGTTTCGATGTCAGTGGTGACATTAAATGGGACCAGAGATTGTTCTGCAACCATAAAACGCCAATTTACATTACCGATGTTAAAGTCACCTAACACACAAGGAAACTGATTAATTGTCAACCCTTTCACCATTAAGTTAATGTTTGAAATAAGTTGAGCATATAATTCAAAACAAAACAAATTTCATTATTATTAGTTGTAACGAACACACAAAGTTGTACAAAAAATAATGATTTTGAAGGTAAATCGCACTGCCGGCTAACTAATGTAGAACGTATAGCGATTAAAACTCCACCTCCTCGTTCCATTCCAGATTCAGTTGAACGATCCACACGATAGACGACATAATATGAATCAAATAATTCAGCCGATAGAAAGCTTGCATTTAACCAGGTCTCAGTTAAGATTATCACATCATGTTCATGCAACGAAGAGTTTATAAAAAGCTCATTTGTTTTTGTGCGTAAACCACCAGCATTTTGATGATAAACATTCAATTGTGACGGACGAAGGGACGATGATGGAGCACAATTTATGTTTTTAAAACCTCCTGCTGAACAGGAGAAACCTCGTTTTTTGGGTAGTTGAAGAATTTTTTGATTTGAACACCGATAGGCCAAATAGCTGGATTTAGTGCGTCATTGAAGACATGAGCTGGAATTCCAAGTTTAAAATTAATGAAATGTAGCGAAGAGATATCAGCATCATTTTTAACCAGTTTATTGCATTGAAGCACATTTTCTGGAATGTTAAGTCTGCTTGCGGCATACGAAACTATATTGCTTTCGCTTACACATGTGTCCAGACGGGAGAGGTGCAAGAAACGGAGTCTAGGAACTGATGGCAAGTTTGTGTTGGCAGTCATACTTGCTGTACCAAACATTTTTGGGGTTCGCCGAAACTTCCGATTGTTCTTTTGTGTTACCTGCGCCCTTTCAAAGTCAAACGAGATTGTATTTAGATTTAGAACATCGTTGTTGGTGTTATGATGATCGTTCTCTTTCTCGATTGTAATTGTAAGCTGTTGTTGGGATGACGTAGGTTCTGTTAGCGCATATTCATTAGAACCATCTCCGGGGGATATGGCATTGCCTTCTTTTTCGATTGTTTGTAATTTTTGTGGTGACAAACTATTAATCGAAATAGGTGCAATCTTATCATCTTCGGAGGTATGATGACGATCTCTCTCTAGCACGATTTCAATTTGTTGGTGTGATGACGTTTTAGCTGTTTGTGCATTTAAAGCATCTTCGGTGGTTCGATGGTCACTCTCTGTCTCGGTGTCAAGATGGACGAAATAATAAAACGAACGATGGAACGGACAATACCAAAGTACAAAGAACGGGACCAAATGGACGCTTACAGAAACACGACTATTGACGCACTACGTAAGCACAAAAGTGGCTTACTGACAAGACTCAAAAACTTGTACAGATGACTTACAGACCCACACGACTTGGAGGTTAGGACACTGAAGTCGTCAATAAAAAATGTGAATCTGTTGATTAAGGAGAACTACAGGTTATCAATTAACAAGTACTGGGACCGTAAGATCCGGTCAGTTAATTCCAGTGACCCTAGTATGTTCCCTAAGATCAACAAATATTCAGAAAAAAGAACGATAATGACCTTCTGTGTCTGAAACTCCAAAGAACTAAAGAGAACAGAGAAGTACTCAGGACAGCGCAAATAGATCCAGAAGAAGCCATCTTTGACGATGACTTTTACATAATTGAAGATCCAAAGGAAAAAGTGGAGGCGGTGGGAGCTGCTTTCCAGCAAGTGTACATGGTGAATGTTAGCATTCGCCCCAACCACGACCTAGAAAACAGAGCCTTACTTAATCACTTTTACCTCCGAAATGAAATGACACAATGGCGATCTGAGAACCGCGGTTTCATGCGGTTCGATGACGATTCCTTGGCAAATGCCATAATCGCCGAGCAAACGGGAGCAAGTCCCTTGTTAGTGACGAAGGTTGAGCTTCAGAGAAATGAAACAAATGTATTTATTTTGTATTTTTAATTTTTGTCAATGAAACAAATGTATTTATTTTGTATCTTTAATTTTTGTCAATGAAACAAATGTATTTGTTTTGTATCTTTATTTTCGAATCAACTCTAAGACTTTATACGAACGAAGCCTTTATACGACCGAAGCCCCGACGAATCAATTCCAACTTACTTTATCATTTATTATTAAGTCACCACGAAGTATACAAAATGCATATTTTGCGATAATTAATTAGTTCTTCGAACCTCAATATAAACAAAATATGATGAACTCAGATTTTGTTTAATTTGCAGTTCATATCGATTGCTAACTGTTTATTTACTTTGCGCGTGCGATTGTGAAATACAAAATATGCTGAATGCATATTTTGTGGAAAAAAAAGAAAAGAAACTACAAAAAGAATTAAATGATATTATTATGAGGGGTTGTGGTTGATACTATAACTGTGGAGGGATCGCACCAGCGACCACTTAACTAATTGCCGCCAAACAATTAAGAATACATTCAACCTGCTTCGATACTTGATACTCGGTTTCCCGTCCATATCCATCGCACATACTTTGTCCCGTCGCGTCGGTCACCGCGTCGGCTATAGCTATAGCTATAGAGCCGAATCATAATAAAAAAAGGTATTCATATTTCTATTGGCACACTTTGTTTATAATATACTCATATAGTTCCATCGGCACCTTCAGTGCATGAACTATAGGAGAAATACAAAATAAACAAAAATACTCATATGACACTTTTAGTGCACGAGTATTTTTGTATTTCCAATTTCAAGTGTCGTTGATTTCTGAAGCAAATGCATGGTAAGGTCAAATGCTGACTGTGCATATTGAGGAATATATCGATAGAACGTTATCGATTATCGAAGTATGGTTGGATGTATACGAAGTTAAATAATTTTGTGTATAAATAGGAATGATAAAAATATATTAAAACACTTCAAACTCTGAAGCCAACAAAGTCGATTTTTTTATTTAGCAACTCGCTGGAGGTTCGATTGAGTTCAATTCAGTAGTTCAGACGCCCTACAGAGCTATCCGCTTTTGGGTTAAGGTATACTTGGCTACTCGCCGGGACCAAGTCTGCTCTACGGAAACGACTCACAATCAGGGGTACAAACATTACATGGCGATCTTGCCAGGAGCAGCAAAACATTGTCTATTAGATGTCCCGACAAACCCAACTGGCCCTAGCAGCCAATTTAATTAAAGAAGCCCAGGCACTACTACTAGAACCGACAAGGCCCAAAGAAACCGAACAAATCAGAGTAGGCCCCAAACCCCTAACCATCGAAAAGTATTTGAGGCGAAATACTACCCGTGCTGCGGAACCAATTCCAGTACCCCCAACTCCAAAGGTACGAGCGGGAAAGAGGGTGCAGCTCAAGAAACACCTAATTGAACTGTATCGGTTGTCAAACATACCTAGCCAACCCAGCGACGTGAGGCGAAAATACTTGCGCCAGATCCAGCAAGTGAAGGGTGCAATCCGCTCCAACAAAGCAGCTAAACGGAAGCAAAAGAAAGCCGAAGAGCAAGAGTTCCACAAGCTGTTCCAGTCGATGATGACAACAGCAAAAAAAAATCAGCAAGAGCAAAAATTAAATTTGTTTTCATTTTTTCCGTTCGCAAATTCAATTTTCAAAATTTAAATTAATTTTTATCTCAATTATTATTTTATTTTTCAATTTCTGTAACGGGTAAATCCCAGTCTAAAGTAGAAGAGGTCATCGTTAGCAATAGCGGGCCTCAAATTAATAAGTCCAATAATAAATATGAATATGGAATAGATGTAGCGTCTATCATAATTATAATTATTATTATTTTTCTCGCCAAATATATTAGACTTAATCGTAAGGAAATTTAATAAGGCAATTAGAAAAGAAATCATCCAAAACAGTACAACCAGAAGCATGTCTGTATAATTTTTTTTTAAATAAAAAATACACCCACAAATTGTCTTAAAATTTTTATATTGGTTAATGGATTTCTCGACTTTGGAAGAAGCTTTAGGCACACTAAAAAACTGTTATCTAAACCTAAAAAAATCCCCAAATCGCAAAAGAAAACTCGAAGGGGCAAACAAAAAATTAAAAGAAATTTTGCAATTGTGGAATATTTTCATTGAACACTTCACAATTTTTAATCAAAAAAATCTTACAGAACAGTTTCCAAATGTGGAGACAAAGATACAATAGAAAGCATTCAGTCCAAATTAGATAGGTCGCGTCAAAGAAACCGACCTATGCGAGAATTTGTTTCCGAAATAGAACAATTGATATCAAAAATGACTGAACTGGAAATAAGTTTGCAAGGGGAAGAAGCTCGAGAAACACTTACTATAGCAAATGAACATAGAGGATTAGCTTTTCTCAAACAAGGAGTTAACGATAGATATAGAACCATTTTCGATAGTGCAAGACATACTAAAATGCAAGATGCTATAACCCATTTGCTAGAGTTAGCTCCCACTACTGTACCAATAACGGAAACTGTCAGGTATGCCCACAATACCAATTATTCCCAACACCACAATCGAAGGTATTTTCATAATTGCTATCAGTCAGGTTGTAATAATACTAACTATCCCAACAAAAATTTTACGAGACAGAATTATTTAAGTAGTAATAACTACTCTCCCAATTCCCCAAGACAAAATAATTTTAACAATAACTATAATCAAGAATTTTCTCAATCACATCACGGAAATCCGTCATTACAAACTAATAACAATCGTCTTAACACAAACCGTCGTAATGACAATAGAAGTATACAAAGTAATAGTAGGAATAATGTTAATACGAGGACTAATTTTTCCCGAGACAGAAACCCCAGTAGAAATAACACACCTACCGGGACTAACAATAGCCGCGTTTTATTATCACCATGATCTGATCCGGATCAGATCATGATAATAAAACAGCATTGGATCATCATATTTTTTGTTATTTAAAGTTTGGTAGCAGTGTCAAATTCGTTCCTTCAAAAGTGACATTACGAAGCAAAGAAAAAACAAACACATACCAAAAATGGAAGCTCCACAAATTTTGAAAATGTTTCCGCAAATCACCATTGCACTCTCAAACTCAAAGCATCCAGGAACGCTTTTGTCTCACATGTAGTCCAGATTCTTTTTGACCTTTTAATAAATGTGACACTTAAATAATTTTATTTAGAGATTACTTACAATTTATTTGAACATCTTTTCTCCCATTTGTGCTGCAGCTTTCTCGATTTTATTTATATTTTTTGACATTTAAAGCAGGGTTGCCCAAAGAACATTTTGCTCAATGATTTTTTTTGTTCCTTTTTTCGGGGAAAATAATACCCATAAATTATGTCACATATACATTTTTTTGGACTTAATTATTTTAATTTCACCAATTAATATCTAGTTTTGATAAAATATCTAATTATTTTATGGATTATATACCAAATTAATAAATATAAAGCTTCTCGCTTTCTATTTAAAAAAATATTTAATTTCAGTCAAATGGAAATGTTTATATGGCAATACAGGTTTTATTTAATTTGTTTGCAATGATACCAACATTTACATGTGAAATAACAATAATAAAGCGCTCCTTGTTGTGAAAAAAGAATTAAATTTTGGATCTCAAATTGAGATCCAAACACAAAGCAGGATCTTGTGTTGTTGTTGTAATGCATGTAAATTCAAGATCCGGATCAGATCATGGTGATAATAAAACGCGGCTAATAATGGTCACAGAGTATTAGCATTGGGAAACGATCTACCCACCGTGGGGGAAGCCGACCCACCGGAGGGGAATTAAATAATCCACCAATGCCAAATGCCATTTGCACTGCTGGAATATCAAACGGCATTTACGTTCATTTAAAACTAGACTACGATCAGCATATAAGATTTTTATTAGACACAGGAGCTACAATTTGTGTAGTAAAAAAAAGTTCAGTAAATACAAACATACCCATATACAAAAATAAAAGCACAAAAATTCTAGGCATTTCAGGAGATTTACAAACAATAGGAACATGTAATATTCAAATCCATTTAGAAAATTTTATAGTTCCATACGAATTTCACGTAGTACCCGATAATTTCCCAATCCCGGTTGAAGGTATTATAGGGGCTAACTTTCTGTTAGAGTTTAACGCAATACTTGACTTAGAGAAATTCCTATTAACAACCAAAAAGGGAAGTAACATTATTCATCTGCCCATATGCTCCCACGAGAATATTAATACCATCTCAATAGCCCCACGATGCGAAGCCACATATTGGCTAAACACAAAACACACCGAAGCTCGAGTATTTTACCCACAGCAATTATGCGAAAACGTTTTTATGGCAGGATCATTATCCACTGCCATAAACGGAAAAATACCAATAAGAATTTTAAATGCACGGGATACAACAGTAACTCTCAAATGGGCTGAACCATTGTCCTCCCCAGCTTCAGAACACTACATTTTACGTTACAACCAGACAGATAAATCAATAAACGCTCGAGTTAACAAAATAATTAACGAAATAAATTTTGACACATTAAATAGCGAAGAAAAAGCAGAAATTGAAGCCATATGTACCAAATACCAAGACATCTTTCACGTTGACGGTGACAAACTCACGTATACACATATTGGCAAAGCGGATATCTCGCTTAAAAAGGATGTATCACCAAAATATTCAAAACCATATCGTCTCCCACACACACAGAAACAGGATATAAAAGAAGAAATACAAAAGATGTTAGAAAACGACTTTATAGAACCATCTGTTTCGCCTTGGAACTCTCCAATACTAATAGTACCTAAAAAGAAAGACCATGTTACCAGTCTACAAAAATTCCGTATGGTGATCGACTATCGTCACGTGAACGAGCGAATTGAAGATGATAAATTTCCACTATCCAACATAACCGACATCTACGATATGGTAGGAGGAGCAGCTTACTTCACATGTATAGATTTAAGCCAGGGATACTAAAAAATGGAGTTGGATGCAAATAGTAGACCAATCACCGCGTTCTCAACAGAAGACGGTCACTACCAGTTAAAACGACTACCCATGGGCTTGAAGATCTCACCCAGCAAATTTTCCAGAATGATGTCTATAGCGATGTCAGAACTAACATATTCACGATGTTTTGTATATCTCGACGATCTCATAGTCTTTGGTAGAAGTTTAATAGACCACAATAAAAACTTAATACAGGTGTTTGACCGGTTAAGAGAAGTTAACCTAAAAATACATCATGGAAAATGTTCTTTCTTGCGAAAGAAAGTGTTATACCTAGGACACGTTATTTCCAATAATGGCATCCTACCCGATCCCACTAAATCCTCCGCAATGAAAAGCTACCCCACACCCACCAACGCTGATGAAGTAAGAAGGTTCGTTGCATTTGCCAACTACTATCGTAAATTTATACCTAATTTCGCTACCATTTCCATCCCACTAAACCGATTGCTGAAAAAAGATGTCGAATTTAATTTTAATAAAGATTGTGAAAAATCTTTTGAATTGCTTAAAGAAATCCTAACTAGTAATAAAATTTTACAATTCCCAAACCTTAACGAAGAATTTATTTTACGTACAGATGCCTCAGGTTTCGCTCTAGGAGCTGTTTTTCCAATTTCGACGATAAACCAATTGCCTATGCAAGCAAAACTCTTAATAAAGCAGAGAAGAACTATAGTACATTTGAGAAAGAATTATTCAAATTTTCAAAATTTTAACAGACCATAGACCTTAGTGTACTTTTTCTCACTTAAAGAACCTAGTAGCAGACTAACCAAATTTAGACTACTACAAGAAGAATATAATTTTTACATAGAATATTCTCCAGGAAAGGATAATTGTACAGCCGACGCACTGAGCCGCATAAAAATAGACTCCGAGGATTTGAGACAATTGTGCATCTGTGTTGTAACAAGAGCTCAGTCAAAAATGGAAAATAAAAATCATGAACAAAAACAAATAAATGTAAGGGATACGAAACTGACGAACAACTCATAACCGAACTGCTTAAATTACCAGAAAATGGACTTAAAGTCATAGAGCTGAAGATTGTTGACAACTTCGAGGAAGATTTAGTTAATTTCAAGGATACGGACATTATCATTGGTCCCAACAAGGTTTTGGCTTATATCCCAAAAGAGAATTGTTTACTCCTAAAGAAGTCCAAGGACAGCACTACAAGCCAATCGACAGTATTTGGCAAAATATTGTCGAGGGATGTGCAGAAACTCTGCGGATTGAACTGTATTAAAAAGATATATATTACTAAAAATGAAATGAAGAAGCTCGTATGCGGCCGCAAAGAGAGCAATATTAATGAATTAAAAAAATTATTAGGAGAAATATTTAAAGAAAGTAACATTAAAGTGCACATTATGAAAAAAAAAATATTGAAATAACTAATCCTTGTAAAAAGAAATTAATACTTAATGACTACCATATTCTTCCAACCAGTGGACATGCAGGAATAAACCGCATGCTACAAAATATAAAGAAAAAATACTTTTGGACAGGTATGCAAAACGATGTGACGACATTCGTAAAGCATTGCCCAATTTGTCAACGAAATAAATACATTCAGCCAAAAAAGCAACCAATGACTATCACATCAACAGCCGAATCGGGTTTTGACAAACTATTTTTAGATCTCGTAGGATAGGACCCTTAGAAGAATCAGAAGATGGATTCAAGTATATCTTAACTATACAAGATGAACTAACCAAATTTACGGAAGCAGTACCCATTTCAAACAAAGAAGCAAGTACAGTGGCAAAAGCTCTAGTAGAAGGTTTTATTTAAAGATACGGAGTACCACACACAGTAGCCTCCGATGAGGGAACTGAATTTCTGAACCAGGTTTTCCAAAAAATATGTAAATTATTAAAAATAGAACAGTTGCAATCCACTGCGTATCACAATGAAAGCATAGGAGCTTTAGAGAACTCCCATAAAGTCTTAGGAGCATATCTGAGAAGCTACGTTTCAGAAAACATACCGATTGGAGCACATGGCTACCATACTACGTTTTCTGTTATAATACATCAGTACACTCAGAAACCGGATATACACCTTTCGAACTAATATTCGGAAGACAGTGTAATTTACTATCAAATTTGGTTAAGCAGGTAGAACCTGTGTATAACTATGACGATTATGTGATTGAGTTAAAACATACAGTCAGGCACAAAAGTAAGTACACAGGGTCAATCATAAAGAAGATTACTAAAAAACAGTTATATTTTTTCTCATATTTATAAAAATGTATACAAACTCTCTTGCAAAGCATGTGTGTAATTATTTACCACAAAAAAACCCCTTAGGTAAGTTAAACCTCAAATTTTGCGGTAAAATTTGAGTGGGGCAAATATTTACATCACAATAGTAAGTACACAGTCATCACGTGCTAACTGAAATCCTAAAACAATAACTATTTATCGCCCAAAGTGCGTTTCTTTTTTGTTTAAATAGTTTTTTTTATTAAATTTGTGTAAATTTGTGTGTATTTTTCTATAATTTTTTCCTTTTAAATAGAATTTTTGCAATATGGCACCTCGGGGAAAACAACTTTCCGAAGATTTGAAAATTTTAATTATTAAAAATTATAATGAACAAAAAAGTGTGAGAGAGATTGGCAAAATTATTGATAAGAGCCCCTTTACCATCCAAAAAATTATAACAAAATATAAAACAACAGGAAGTACAGAAAACAAGGCTCGTAGTGGACGTCCAAGAATTTTCACAACAAAAGATAGTCGGCAGATCATCCGAAAAATAAATAAAGATCCAAAACTAAGCGCACCTGCAATCCAGAAGCAGACGGCCCATGAAACTGGAAAAGAGTGTAACCCCCAAACTATTCGCCGTATCCTATACAGTGCTGGTTATCACGGTCGAGCTATTAGAAAAAAACCTTTTATAAACAAGACCAATCGGGTAAAACGAATTACGTTAGCCAAAGAGCACATAAAAAAAGACGCGTCTTTTTGGAATAGCGTTATTTTTAGTGACGAGAGCAAATTTAACATCCATGGCTCTGATGGACGTGGCAAAGTATGGAGGAAGGCAAACATGGAGTTAGATCCGAAGAACATGGCTGGCACTGTTAAACATGGTGGAGGATCGGTAATGGTTTGGGGGTGTATGGCAGCTTCTGGAGTCGGGAACTTAGTTTTTATTGATGAGATTATGGATCGATACGTTTATTTAAATGTCCTTAAGGACAATTTGAATCAGAGTGCAGAAAAGTTGGGCTTAACTGGATCGTTTATCTTCCAGCAAGATAACGATCCCAAGCAAACTTCACTCTTGGTCAGAGAGTGGTTACTGTATAATGTGCCAAAACAGCTTCGAACACCTCCTCAGTTTCCTGATTTTAATGCTATTGAGCATCTCTGGGAACATCTTGAGAGGCAAATTAGAAAAAGAGAAATAAAGTCAAGGGCTGACCTCAAATTAGTTTTGCAGGAGGAGTGGTCAAAAATCGGCCAAGATATAACATCAAATCTTGTTAAATCAATGCCTTCAAGAATGTCTGCCGTTGTTAATGCAAAGGGGTACGCTACGAAGTACTAATCCGAAAAAAAAATTAATTAATATATTTTTCTTTAAATTTACTTTTATATTTTAATGTTGTGTACTTACTTTTGTGATATTGTTTTTGAACTTTTTTAAATTTTGTTTTGAAATTAAAAACAATTTTCAAAACTTTCAAAAAAAACCTTGTGAATTATAAAATACTATTATAAAGAAATAAAATTCATTTAATTTTTGTAGCCAAAACATGATTTCGTAATTTTAAAGACGTTTTTGTTGCGAAAAACAGAATGTGTACTAACTTTTGTGACTGACTGTAAATTAAAAATCGCTCATAAAGATGCTCGAGAAACTCTGATAGGCAAAAAGATAGCAAGCAAAAATAGATTTGATCTAGAGGAGCGAACAAAAAGCTCAAATTTTAAAATAGGATGTTTAGTTTTACTTAGAAACGAAAATAGAAAGAAACTTGATCCAATCTACATAGGTCCATACGAAGTTTTGTCCCAAAAAGGTGTGAATTGCGATACGAAATATGAAAACAAAAGGATAACAGTTCATAAAAATAGACTAAAGCCATTTTATATATATTTAACTCTTATCTAAATATTAAAAGTTGACAAGAAACTTTCTAGACTCAGATGAATTCCATTAAAATAATAAAAACAAACAACTTATAAAAACTTGTAAGCACGATTGTACTAAAAAAAAAAAAGGGCGAAGAGGTCTACTGTAAATACCAAAATGTACGAACAAAAAAGAAAAAATAATATTAATATGATATCATGTATAGATAAACTTGTAAATATAGATTAACATAAACTTATAAATACCAAAATGTACGAACAAAAAAGAAAAAATAATATTAATATGATATCATGTATAGATAAACTTGTAAATATAGATTAACATAAACTTAGGTGCACCTAGAGACAGAATAAAAAAAAAAAAAAAACTAGAATAAAAAAAAAAATCTAAAATAGGTACTATATCTTTAAAATGTAAAAAGCTTAAATAATTTAAACATAACTACATATTGATAAGCAATTTGAAAAAAAAAAAAAAAAAAAACAAAAACATATAATATTCAAGGTTGAAAATCATAAACAAAATAAATCAAAATCCCCATTGTACAAGTGTCGCATAAAAAGAAGAAATCATAATATGCCATGACTTCTCCTTTTTCTCCCTGAAAGGGTGATGTGAAGGGATCGCACCAGCGACCACTTAACTAATTGCCGCCAAACAATTAAGAATACATTCAACCTGCTTCGATACTTGATACTCGGTTTCCCGTCCATATCCATCGCACATACTTTGTCCCGTCGCGTCGGTCACCGCGTCGGCTATAGCTGCTATAGCTATAGAGCCAAATCATAATAAAAAAAGGTATTCATATTCCTATTGGCACACTTTGTTTATAATAGCCGCGTTTTATTATCACCATGATCTGATCCGAATCTTGAATTTACATGAATTACAACAACAACACAAGATCCTGCTTTGTGTTTGGATCTCAATTTGAGATCCAAATTTAATTCTTTTTTTCACAACAAGAAGCGCTTTATATTGTTATTTCACATGTAAATGTTGGTATCATTGCAAACAAATTAAATAAAACCTGTATTGCCATATAAACATTTCCATTTGACTGAAATAAAATATTTTTTTAAATAGAAAGCGAGAAGCTTTATATTTATTAATTTGGTATATAATCCATAAAATGATAAGATATTTTAACAAAACCAGATATTAATTGGTGAAATTAAAATAATTAAGACCAAAAAAATGTATATTTGACATAATTTATGGGTATTATTTTCCCCCAAAAAAAGGAACAAAAAAAAATCATTGAGCAAAATGTTCTTTGGGCAACCCTGCTTTAAATGTCAAAAAATATAAATAAAATCGAGAAAGCTGCAGCACAAATGGGAGAAAAATGGTTCAAATAAATTGTAAGTAATCTCTAAATTAAATTATTTAAGAGTCACATTTTCTAATGCATCTTCACTGTCCATTGTTCCGGCTATAAATTTGAGTCCCTTGCCTACAATTTCGAACAGAGCTCTCTTAGTTTTGGTATGTGGTTTTAAAAAATCTATTTTATTTTCTAACAAATTGTAATTGTGTTTTATGGTATTAAGCATTGGTCCTATGACACTTGATTTTGCTTCTAATTTTTCTATATTCTTAAAGATCTGTTTAGATGTTACCTCATATTCGGTTATATTAATTATATGTAAGATTTTGACATATTTTTTAACTAATTTCCTGTCTTCTAGTTTTATTGGTACATATCCCTCGTTGTGGCTGATGTCTTGAATTTCGATCGATTGTGTTCGTATACATATGTGATAGGATGTTAATTGTGAAGTAGGCCAATATCAACAGTCGCATATTTACCTGTAATTAATTTATTATATATCATAATAAAAAAAGGTATTCATATTCCTATTGGCACACTTTGTTTATAATAGCCGCGTTTTATTATCACCATGATCTGATCCGAATCTTGAATTTACATGAATTACAACAACAACACAAGATCCTGCTTTGTGTTTGGATCTCAATTTGAGATCCAAATTTAATTCTTTTTTTCACAACAAGAAGCGCTTTATATTGTTATTTCACATGTAAATGTTGGTATCATTGCAAACAAATTAAATAAAACCTGTATTGCCATATAAACATTTCCATTTGACTGAAATAAAATATTTTTTTAAATAGAAAGCGAGAAGCTTTATATTTATTAATTTGGTATATAATCCATGAAATGATAAGATATTTTAACAAAACCAGATATTAATTGGTGAAATTAAAATAATTAAGTCCAAAAAAATGTATATTTGACATAATTTATGGGTATTATTTTCCCCCAAAAAAAGGAACAAAAAAAAAATCATTGAGCAAAATGTTCTTTGGGCAACCCTGCTTTAAATGTCAAAAAATATATATAAAATCGAGAAAGCTGCAGCACAAATGGGAGAAAAATGGTTCAAATAAATTGTAAGTAATCTCTAAATTAAATTATTTAAGAGTCACATTTATTAAAAGGTCAAAAAGAATCTGGACTACATGTGAGACCAAAGCGTTCCTGGATGCTTTGAGTTTGAGAGTGCAATGGTGATTTGCAGAAACATTTTCAAAAGCTGTGGAGCTTCCATTTTTGGTACGTGTTTGTTTTTTTTTTTTTGCTTTGTAATGTCACTTTTGAAAGAACGAATTTGACACTGCTACCAAACTTTAAATAACAAAAAATATGATGATCCAATGCTGTTTTATTATCATGATCTGATCCGGATCAGATCATGGTGATAATAAAACGCGGCTAATATACTCATATAGTTCCATCGGCACCTTCAGTGCACGAACTATAGGAGAAATACAAAATAAACAAAAATACTCATATGACACTTTTAGTGCACGAGTATTTTTGTATTTCCAATTTCAAATGTCGTTGATTTCTGAAGCAAATGCATGGTAAGGTCAAATGCTGATTGTGCATATTGTGGAAATATCGATAGAACGTTATCGATTATCGAAGTATGGTTGGATGTATGTGTGTTATTACACCCAGACTGTATGGTGCGTGTTTCGCATATTTTCTTTTGAACTCTCATCCCGTCAATCTCGCATTATTACACTCGGATTGTTTTCGGTTGCGTGTTTTTGACACTTCTCTTTCATTTTTTGTTCTCATCCACAAAGTCAAAGTGTGAAAATAATTAAAGAAAACTGCACTTTTTACTACAGCAATTGTTTTTTGCCCAACGCTGGTACTTACCGTATATCGACGAAGTATCAACAAATCAAGCAAAATTTAAGAAATAAAAAAATTTGGAATTTAGTGATATGTAAATTAATATGTTTGCTTTTATTGTCCGATTTGACTTACTTTCTACTAACAATGTCTACTTAAAATATTAATATATTCGAAAGATGTTCGCTTGACGTATATGCCCGTCTAACGAGTTCCAATCGAAAGTTTGGTATTCCAAATAAACAAATTAGTTCAATTATTTTCTAAAAAGGTTTTTTATCAAAATTATGTTCGAATGACGTATAAAGTCATCAATCGATTTCAAAATTGATTTTTCCTTTCTACTACTTATAATTATATGTTAATATAAAAAGGTATCAAAATATATTTGTTCAACGTATAAATCGTTGGACAATTTCAAATTGATTTACTTGGACTTGGTGTTATCTGGACTGCTTCTGGAGTTGAAAGAGACTGATTGTTGATTTTTCCGGCCTTTTATACCCCATTTCGCGCAGAAAAATGCTTCCCGCACTTTATTTGAGTGCTTCCCAGTGTCAAAATTTTCGCATATGAAACTCACCACATGAAACAAATAATAAAAAAAAACATAAATTAAAACCCTTTATAATTAATTATGTTAAATTAAAATCTAAAATTCACTTAAATTTGTCTATTTTTATTATTTTAGACATTTATCATGCAAGATAATGAATTTACAAACGATAAGGTGGTGAATAAATTGCAATATTGATGCCAACAATTTTCATTTTGGCAGCACTTGTCCTTTGCTTTAGAAATTTCGCGCAGCTTTGTTTACGCCATTTTGTCCTTGTCGCTTATTTTTTGTCTCTTTTTATCATTAAGACTAAATCTAAAGTTTTAAAATCAAAATATCTTTAAAATTAAAACTTATTTCAACAAAATGTTTTTTAAATTGAATTCGGCATGAAAAGGTAAATTGACTGAACGTATTCAATTTGTTCGGCCCTTAAAGTTTAATTGCCAAATTGACATATTATTATATGCGCATGACCAAGTGACATTTGTGCCAATTTCTTGTTTAAATTTGTGAAATTCTTTGTGTTTTTTAATAAATTCAGTGTATTTAATTAAACAACTTATAAATCAAGTGTTTACTTATTGTTAATTATGAATTTCGTGTCATTATTTGTCTAATAATATGTGATGTGTTTTATAGGTTATAATTATAACCTGTGTTTTCTAAAAGAAACAAAGTTTTGTCCATAAATGTGCTAAAAATAGTTTGTGTTTTGTTTTATTTTGTTAATTGTTGATTAACTACTTATATTGTTACACTAAATTTGTTTCCTTATGTGTTTTTACAGATTCGTTCATTAACCATTGTCACCGGGACTCCGTAGGACACCTGCCAAACTTCTTTATTAAGTCGCAAGCCCACACCCAATGGTTTGTATGTATGTATATTTACCTTTATGTTGGCTTTACCTAATTACTTTCCCTTTTTTTTGCAGATTGCAACTTTAATCTTACAATTTAGATTTAAGAAATAACAACATATGTATTGTACATAAGTTTTGTATTTTATTTTATTCAATAAAAAGGCAAAAAATGTAATTTTGACTGTTGTTGTCATTGATGGTTCAACATTTTCCCCCCGTAGAACGATTGTTGCGTTCTATTATACGAGATTTGATTTTTTCAATCCCTCTTCGGTGGTGGTGATGAAAAACAATTTTGCCAGCCTTGTTTACGTTCACCTTAGCCTGGTATGAATCCGGTAAGTTGACAGTGAACTGTTTTCTTTTGCTGTTGCTGATTCGTTTAAAATCCACTCTTTTCAACGTATCACGATGAATGAAAAGATCCTCACCTTCGCGTGTTACAAACCTTTGGAAATCATTTTCTATCCTCATGTCCACTTCTTGGATTGTGGTCGACGGCTTTAGACGTTCCAATGAATAGGTCATGGATCCATTGATGGTTACCGGGATAGGATTTCCTTCGGTGGATGCTTCATTGGCCTGACTATTGTTGGCCTCGGAGAATCCTTCATCGTTCGACACATTCAAAGATTCAATGTTCGACCTTATCAGTTCTTGCAGAGGAGTTGAAAATTGAGGTGGCGAGAACCGTATATCCTCTAAAATCGTGACAATATCGAGATCATCCCATTCAGCTTGCATATTGGCTATAATATAAAAAAAAAGGTAAGTTTCCCCCCTTTTGGTTGATTTGGACGCTACTCTACAACGTGTATACACAGGACTACTACAGACAACACATATACAAGATCTAATTAATCGATTTCATGTTGTTATAGTAGCTTCGGTTCGTTCGATTGGTAGACGACAAATTTTAACCACTGGCCTTTGACAAGTGTTATGCCTTGACCGTACTGTCACCACTCGTACTAATCCATCCTTTCCAGGATGAGTTACTTCAACAACTCCTAATGGCCACACGGACGGTGGAGTGTTTTCATCCTTAAGAAGGACCACATCTCCAACCTTTATGTTTTGTTGACTAGTGCACCACTTTGGTCGTTGTTGTAGACGATGTAAGTACTCTGTTGACCATCTTTTCCAAAAATGTTGGTTCATCTGTTGGATATGTTTCCATCTTTGACTATATGTAGAATTTGAAGATCTTAGATTAGGTTCGGGAATTGAATTTAGTGCTTGGCCGATAAGGAAATGACCTGGAGTTAGAACAACTAAATCATCTACATCATTTCTTAAAGCACACAATGGTCTTGAATTCAAACATGCTTCAATTTGAGTAAGCAAGGTTGTTAACTCTTCAAACGTGCATACTGATGTACCTAAAACACGCCGTAAATGATATTTGATTGACTTTACTCCAGCCTCCCATAATCCACCGTGATGAGGAGCAGCTGGTGGGTTGAAATGCCAATTAATGTTTAAGTTTGAAAGATAGTTTGTTATGTTTGGTGCTGCTTCCTTGATGGCTTGCATTATTTCGCGGTCCAGAATTGCCTTTCCTCCTTTGAAATTAGTTCCGCAATCTGAATATATATCCGAGCATAATCCTCGTCTTGAAATAAACCTTTTTAATGCTGCAATGAAAGCCGTTGAAGTTAAATCCGAGACGGCTTCTATGTGGATAGCCTTAGTTGACATGCACACAAATATGCAGAAGTATCCTTTATAATGTTTCGCATTTCTATGAGTTGACATCTTCAGCTGTATTGGTCCAGCATAGTCTATTCCTACATGTGCGAACGCTCTTGTTAGATTAACTCGAGGTGCTGGTAAGGTGCCCATCATCTGTTGCATTGTGGCTGCTCGTTGCTTAGCACATATCACACATTTATGTATTACTCGAGTAATGACTCGTTTTGCATCGAGGATCCAAAAATTGTTACGCATGGTGTTAAGGACCAATGAGGTACCTCCATGTAAAGATTCCTTATGTATCTTATTAATGATTAGGTCGCAGATTTGATGTTCTCGTGGTAAAACAACAGGATGCTTCATATCATATGGGATGCTTGCATTCCCGAGTCTACCACTGACTCGTATCAAACCTTCTTCGTCTAGAAACGGATTTAATGTTATCAATTGACTTTTCTTGGATAAAGGCTTATTGTCCTTGAGTGTATCCAACTCAAATTTGAATGCTGATGCTTGGACTGTTTTAAGGATAATTGTGCTGGCAGTGTTTAATTCCTTTACTGACAATTCGTTTGTTTGTTTCTGTGAAGGATTACGGCAATTTGTAATAAAACGCAACATCATTGCTGTAACTCTGATGAGTTTCGTATATGATGAATATTTAGATATCCATTCACTTGATGCTGTTGATAATAAAGT
The DNA here is from genome assembly GCA_920104205.1 of Eupeodes latifasciatus. NCBI lineage: Eukaryota > Metazoa > Arthropoda > Insecta > Diptera > Syrphidae > Eupeodes > Eupeodes latifasciatus. Next base: position 57,996,016 of record OV049927.1, read on the forward strand.
ACTTATGGATGGTGCCTTGGCTTCTAGGTTTGTACCTTCTAGCTGCTGTGGACCTTTAGGCCACTGTGTTGGATCCTTGGTAAGCCATTCAGGACCATGCCACCATAAATCATTCGTGAGTAATTGCCTAGCGGTTGTTCCCCGTGAAGCTAAATCTGCTGGATTATCCTTTGTGGGAACGTGATGCCAATGTTCGGTCGGTAGAACCTCCTGAATCTCTGCGACTCTATTCGCAACGTAAGTTTTCCATTTTGATGGATGCTCCTTGATCCATTGTAAAACAATTGTAGCGTCGGTCCATAAATACACTGGGACCTCCTGAAGTTCCATATCTTGAATAGTAGCCTTTGCGAGTTTCGCAAGTAGCAATGCTCCATTTAACTCTAAGCGGGGTAGAGTGATTGGTTTCACTGGAGCAACCTTTGATTTTGCAGTTAGCAATTCGACCCTAACATTACCATGACTATCTTGAGTCCGTATATAAAGGACCGCTGCATATGCCTTGATAGAGGCGTCACAATACCCATGGATCTGAATGGTCTGATTCGTTTTAGAGGTTCCAATCCATCGTGGAATTTTGACATGATTCAAGTTTTTTAAATCGTTTTTAAATTCATACCATTGTTGTGAGATATCTTGAGATACCTTGCTATCCCAAGAATAACCACCTATCCACAACGTTTGAATAAGCATCTTGGCTACAATTATGACTGGCGATATCCATCCAATTGGATCATACAACGATGCTATTTCCGATAATATGGCACGTTTGGTGTTTGCCTGCGTGTTAGATAAACCTTGAACATTGAACGTAAAAAAATCTTCTGCCGGATACCATCGAATTCCTAACGTTTTTAGGGATTCAATTTCTTGTAAGTCAAGTACACCTTTGACTTCTTTGTCCTCCGGTGGCAAATGAGAAATGAGTTCAACTCGATTACTTGCCCATTTTCGGAGCTTGAAGCCGCACTTAGCAAGCATCTCCCTTAATTGCCTTTGTAGTTCAAGACATTCTTCAATGGTTTCTGCTCCACTTAATAGGTCGTCTACATAAAACTCTGATGTTGTAGCCTTGACTGCCAAAGGATAATCTTCTTGTTGATCTCTTGCTGCCTGTTGTAATGTACGAACAGCTAAGAATTGCGCAGGTGCTATACCAAACGTAACGGTTTTGAGACGATAATCTTGGAGCTCTTTCGTTTCTGGGTTTCTCCAAAGTATTCTCTGGAAAGTGCGATGATGTGGATGCATCCATATCATTCGGTACATTTTTTCGACATCAGCTGTGATTACAATCTTATGTCTTCTCCAATTAAGCACCGTGGAAAATAATTTTGGTTGTATGGTAGGCCCAATTAGCAGTTGTTCATTCAACGATAGTCCATTTGTTGTCTTAGCGGACGCATCGAAGACCACTCTTAATTTGGTTGTAGTACTTTGCTTAAAAACTGCATGATGTGGTATGTAATAATGTGGTTCGTCATTTAATGGTGGACTGCATGGCTCCATATGACCCATGGTTATGTATTCGTCCAAACAAGCTTCATACTCACGTTTAAGTTGCTCGTTCTTTGATAATTTTCTTTGTAGGCCTTCATAACGCCTTAAGGCCAGTTCCCTTGAGGAACCTAAATTTGGTCCGTTGGGCTCCAAAAATGGTAATTTGACCATATATTGGTTGTTTGGTAGCCTTTCATAGTTAGCTTTATATAACTCCTCACATATTTGATTTTCCGGAGTTTGATTGTTGAAAGTTTGCACTTCTTCCATCTCCCAGAATTTTTGCAACTCAAAGTTGGGATTGTTGACTGGATTGACAGTTAAAGTGAATACCTTAACTGACGTGTTACCTGAAGAGGAATTATTCCCTAATATCACCCATCCAAATATAGTGTTGATGGCTAAGGGAGTCCCACTTGGACCACAATGAATTCCTTCGCGAATAATGTGTCCGTATACATCCGCCCCAAGCAAGGCATCTATTGGACCGGGTTTCCAGAAAGTTGGATCTGCCAACTCGAGATTCTGAACATGTGTCCATTCTTGCTTTGTTGTTTCCTTGGCTGGTAATAAATCAGTGATTGTTTTCAATGTAAACATTTTTACTTCCAAGGTAGGGGATGTGGTTTTTATTGGTTGAATTTTTAGCTGCACTTGTTGGTTGGAATGCGCAGTTTGATTCTTGCTTAGACCAATAACTTCGATCGATGTGGATATGCCACGTAATTGTAGCCTCTGGCAGGCGTTTTCTGTTATAAATGATGTTTGCGATCCTGTATCTAAGAGGCATCGCAAGATTATTGAGCGACCATTGCGGTCAACTGCTGCCACCAACGCTGTTGGCAGCAAAGCATTATAATTTTCCTTTGCAAAGAAGCTGCTTGTTTTTTCCACATTACTGTTGACTACTTCCTGGCTTGCCTCCTTTGGTGAGGATTCTTTGAAGTGAAGAGTGGTGTGATGTGGCTGTTGACATTCTCTGCATCGGTTCTTGTTTCGGCACTTAGCGTGCGTGTGTTTGTTCGAAAAACAATTGAAGCACCTGTTGGCTGCCTTGATCGTTTTCCGACGAGTTGCTACATCCATCTGGATGAATGTTGGACAGGTTCCAACGTAGTGTTTTGCCTTGCAAGCAGGGCAATGATTGTTGATGGTGGTATGATAAGTTTGAACACCTTCCCGTTTAATAGTAGAAGTGACTGGTTTTGCACCAATAGTACTTCCAATGGATTCCAATACGCGAATCCTTTTGTTTAAAAATACTAAAAATGTTTGGAATTTCGGAAGCTCTTGACTATCTCCGAGTTCCTCTTCCCAGATACGCAATGTTGCGAACGGCAATTTCTGTACCAGCAGATATACCAAAAGGGCATCCCATTGATTGGTATCTACCTTCAATGCCTTGAGTTGTTGCAAGCACTCTTCCGTTGTGTCTACCAATATTTTTAGGTTCTTTCCTGATTCCATATTTATTTTTGTTTGATTGACCAAAATTTTAAGATGAAAATTTACTAAAGTTCTAGTGTTTTCGTAACGTTCCTTTAATTTTTTCCAAGCTGGCTCATAATCCTGGTTTGTGATGGGAGTGTGCTTCAACACTTTCTCCGCTTCACCAGTTAAACATCCCTTTAAATAGTGAAGTTTTTGCACTGGTTGTAGTTGTCCGTCGTTATGTATTAGCGATGTGAACAAATCAGAGAATGATCGCCAGGAGTTATAATCGCCATCAAATTTGGGCAAAGTTATTTTTGGTAGTTGGGTCGGTTTGAACTGAGAATCGCCTTGAATTGTGACGTTATGGCTGAGATCTTGATTGGTTCGATTATGACCATCTTCAAGTTCACCTACGTATTCACAATACTTGACCTCCACATCATCAAATTGTTGCCTTTTTATATAGGCATGATCACATTCCGTATCGGAACTCATGATGACTTCATTGATGTGTCGATCTTGTTGAACGAACTCGTGCCATAAATCACGAAGATCTAATATTCTTTGCTTATAGAAGCCTGCAGTTCGTTTTTCGACCCTGGTTTTTCTACCATTTTCGATCGTTTTCTCAATTTTCGCCTTTAAAACGAGTTGTTTCACAAGCAACTTCTCAAGTTCACTCATGATTAAATTGAATTTTATATGATTGATTTATAGCCCGGTCAAAAAAAAAAATTAATTGACAGAAACAAGTGAACAACAAATAAAAATAATAATAAATCAAATACGGATTTAGCAAAAATATTAATTAATATCACTAATCCTGGATGGAACCACCAATGTTTTTTGCCCAACGCTGGTACTTACCGTATATCGACGAAGTATCAACAAATCAAGCAAAATTTAAGAAATAAAAAAATTTGGAATTTAGTGATATGTAAATTAATATGTTTGCTTTTATTGTCCGATTTGACTTACTTTCTACTAACAATGTCTACTTAAAATATTAATATATTCGAAAGATGTTCGCTTGACGTATATGCCCGTCTAACGAGTTCCAATCGAAAGTTTGGTATTCCAAATAAACAAATTAGTTCAATTATTTTCTAAAAAGGTTTTTTATCAAAATTATGTTCGAATGACGTATAAAGTCATCAATCGATTTCAAAATTGATTTTTCCTTTCTACTACTTATAATTATATGTTAATATAAAAAGGTATCAAAATATATTTGTTCAACGTATAAATCGTTGGACAATTTCAAATTGATTTACTTGGACTTGGTGTTATCTGGACTGCTTCTGGAGTTGAAAGAGACTGATTGTTGATTTTTCCGGCCTTTTATACCCCATTTCGCGCAGAAAAATGCTTCCCGCACTTTATTTGAGTGCTTCCCAGTGTCAAAATTTTCGCATATGAAACTCACCACATGAAACAAATAATAAAAAAAAACATAAATTAAAACCCTTTATAATTAATTATGTTAAATTAAAATCTAAAATTCACTTAAATTTGTCTATTTTTATTATTTTAGACATTTATCATGCAAGATAATGAATTTACAAACGATAAGGTGGTGAATAAATTGCAATATTGATGCCAACAATTTTCATTTTGGCAGCACTTGTCCTTTGCTTTAGAAATTTCGCGCAGCTTTGTTTACGCCATTTTGTCCTTGTCGCTTATTTTTTGTCTCTTTTTATCATTAAGACTAAATCTAAAGTTTTAAAATCAAAATATCTTTAAAATTAAAACTTATTTCAACAAAATGTTTTTTAAATTGAATTCGGCATGAAAAGGTAAATTGACTGAACGTATTCAATTTGTTCGGCCCTTAAAGTTTAATTGCCAAATTGACATATTATTATATGCGCATGACCAAGTGACATTTGTGCCAATTTCTTGTTTAAATTTGTGAAATTCTTTGTGTTTTTTAATAAATTCAGTGTATTTAATTAAACAACTTATAAATCAAGTGTTTACTTATTGTTAATTATGAATTTCGTGTCATTATTTGTCTAATAATATGTGATGTGTTTTATAGGTTATAATTATAACCTGTGTTTTCTAAAAGAAACAAAGTTTTGTCCATAAATGTGCTAAAAATAGTTTGTGTTTTGTTTTATTTTGTTAATTGTTGATTAACTACTTATATTGTTACACTAAATTTGTTTCCTTATGTGTTTTTACAGATTCGTTCATTAACCATTGTCACCGGGACTCCGTAGGACACCTGCCAAACTTCTTTATTAAGTCGCAAGCCCACACCCAATGGTTTGTATGTATGTATATTTACCTTTATGTTGGCTTTACCTAATTACTTTCCCTTTTTTTTGCAGATTGCAACTTTAATCTTACAATTTAGATTTAAGAAATAACAACATATGTATTGTACATAAGTTTTGTATTTTATTTTATTCAATAAAAAGGCAAAAAATGTAATTTTGACTGTTGTTGTCATTGATGGTTCAACAGCAATGATTATTGACATCATGAATACGGATAATAATTCCGAATAATGTAAAAATAGGAATTAGATTGAAATCTGGAAAGAATCCTTCATTTTCTTGACAAAAGAACTAAAATCAAATGATGCACCATCGTTTTTAATTTATAAAAGGATGAATGAAGAAACTTTTAACCTGCTTTTTATTGAAAACGACATAAAAAAATACAATTTTGAGGGCCAGAAAAGTTGGCTATCACTTTGTTTCAACGGGTGAAACATTCCAAAGCTTAAACTACCAAGCTAGAGTATTTCAATCATTCCTTCATTTAATTTCATTATAAGGTCTTTGCTCCACTTGAATTTGTCCGGCGGAATATTTCTTGTTTACTCGGTAACAATAGAAAGAAAAATAAAGCAACGCCAAGAAACAAAGAAAGGCAAGAAAGAGAAACGTCAAAAACAATCCAAGAATCCCGAACCCAGAACTCTGCGGATAGAGACTTTAAAGTATTTCTATTTCACCTACTTTCTCTTTCGCACTTATTTGAGTCTTTCCAAAAAAGTCTGGGTGTAATAACACACTATACGAAGTTAAATAATTTTGTGTATAAATAGGAATGATAAAAATATATTAAAACACTTCAAACTCTGAACTCGTTTTTTTTATTTAGCAACTCGCTGGAGGTTCGATTGAGTTAAATTCAGTAGTTCAGACGCCCTACAGAGCTATCCGCTTTTGGGTTAAGGTATACTTGGCTACTCGCCGGACCAAGTCTGCTCTACGGAAACGACTCACAATCAGGGGTACAAACATTACATAACTCCCCCTGCGTTCGTCTGAGGCTCCGACGAAGTTTGTTTTACATTTGTTTTTACAATCTTCGTTTTTCTTTTATACATTATAAAGAGTAAAGTAGTTAATATAAATAAAAATACAAATTGGGTGACCCATGTTGATATGTGCTTTGCATGGTTTTGATATGTCATTAAATCAATTCTATCTTTGTTTTTTATATTATTCAAATTTAATTTTTCTAGATCCAAATTGTAGAAAGTTACTTTTTCTTTGATTTTTGTAAGAAAATTAGGTAAGATTATATGGTCATGAATCTTTTTTTTTGGTTTTCAAATAACATATTGTTAATATTTATTTTACAATTTTCTATTTTAATAAGTTTATTTCCTTCAATGTTTATTTTTAAATCGTTACAATTCTGAATAATTAATGTATTTTTAATATTCTTTGTTAGAATTATTCCTTTCGTAATTTCACTTATTTCCTCTTTTTCCTGAAATTGCATGTCACAATTGGCTTCTTCTATTTTGACTTCTATAAGATTCTTTTTAAGATCATCTTTTACTGTACTGTAAAAAATATTTTTATTTTTGTCTACAAGTATGTATTTTTCTTTTATGTGTAAAGATTTATTTTGTTTATTTGGTATAGGTTAAATAAATATCTTAGAAAGGGGTGTATCTGTTAGCTGCGGAATTAATAGAATTATAACTATTTGATTTTTGTAGAATGTTACCATTATTTTAATATATTGGGATGCCTCAACACTAGGGATCATTTCTATTTCTTTAGGAGTTAAAATATTTCTTGTTAGTATACCTAATTTACTTGTCATTATAACTTGCTCTATATCATCGATATCATTTTTCAACAAGTTAATATCATAATTCAGTTGATATATATGTATATATTGTATATATGTTATTTCTTCTTCTAGATTACTTATGCGTTTATTTGTTATATTAGTGAAGTTATTTAAGTATGTTTCTTATACTGTTGAGAAGTTATATGATTTGTTATATTTTTTATTTGGTCGGATATATCTTGATTTATCTTTACTTGTTTGTTATCTTCGTAGATTATATTATTTATATTTAGGTTTATATTGTCTGTATTTCTAATGCATCTTCACTGTCCATTGTTCCGGCTATAAATTTGAGTCCCTTGCCTACAATTTCGAACAGAGCTCTCTTAGTTTTGGTATGTGGTTTTAAAAAATCTATTTTATTTTCTAACAAATTGTAATTGTGTTTTATGGTACTAAGCATTGGTCCTATGACACTTGATTTTGCTTCTAATTTTTCTATATTCTTAAAGATCTGTTTAGATGTTACCTCATATTCGGTTATATTAATTATATGTAAGATTTTGACATATTTTTTAACTAATTTCCTGTCTTCTAGTTTTATTGGTACATATCCCTCGTTGTGGCTGATGTCTTGAATTTCGATCGATTGTGTTCGTATACATATGTGATAGGATGTTAATTGTGAAGTAGGCCAATATCAACAGTCGCATATTTACCTGTAATTAATTTATTATATATTGTTTGGATGCTTCTGAAATTTTCTTTTCTTTTTGACATGAGTTTTGTAATATTTTAATTGTGTCTTAGTGTCTTTCAAGTGTTCCCTATCTATTAATTCTGCGTTTATTTTCCTAAATTTGGAATGATTTTTTCCTTCCTTATTTCTTTTATGTAATTAACACCTGGTTCTAGCTCTATGTCATGCCTATCTTTGTTTAAAATGTTAATTGCTTTCTCCTTCTTCTCCACCATGCGTCTGAAAATACCAACATATTCTTCGTCCTTTATTTTCCTTGTATGAAATCTAAAGGCTTATGGTTTGTGGTAGAATGTATAGTATTATTATAGAAACCATTTATTAAAATCATTTGTTCGTTAATAGTATTATGTAGTCTCTCTATGTCTGCATTACTGTTATGGTTTGAGTTAGACGAAAAATGGATTTCAATATTTTTTTCATCCAAAAATTCTTTCATTAGTTTTGATTTCATCCCCAGTTTGTTGTCTGTTACTATTTTATTTATATTTCCATAAACGCTAATATATTTAAGTAAGGATTTTCTGAATTCTGATTCTTTGCGGCTGTTCATTTTGACGAACAACGCAGTTTTACTAAACTTGTCTATCATTGCATTGTGGCAAAAATGGTTTTATTTATAGTATAAAACACATCTAAATGAATTATTTCGTTAGGTCTCTCCGGAGTTTCTGTTATTTTAAACGGAACTTTAATTGGCTTTCTTTCATACTTTTCTAATATACATATTTCACAATTATTGACAAATTCTGTTATTTTATGTTTCATATTAGGATAATAATAGTCTCTTTTTATTTCCTCATATAATTGATTTATTCCTCTGTGATTATTTTCGACATGTTTTTCTTTAATGATTAATTCTAATTCTTTTATATCCTTTATATCTTTTAATAGTTTGCAACATCATATTAATTCATTTTATTAGAATTAATTAATTAAGTAATTCATTTTATTAGAACAATTATTTGGTTACAAAATTTAAGTATTATGGTTATGAATTTGAGATAGCTTTGGCTTAGCCGTCAGCTTGAATGGCAATATATTATAATGGTAATAAAAAGTTATATAAACATAATAAAAAGGAAAATTTAACTTCAAATATACTCAGTCATTAACAAATTTCTGTATTTAATAATAGATTTAAGAAAATTACACAATTCTTTCCAGTTTCTTACGTTTAAAATTTCTAATGTTTCCATCATTGTAAAACGTTCCTTTCCTTGATATGCAAGTCTTAGGTGTTTGAAGATTGGACAAATGCTTATAAAATGAAAATTGTCTTCTTTGGCCTTCATGTTGCACAGCGTGCAAAATTGGTCGGATGCACCATTGTATGGACTGCCGTTAAGGACTTAAGGTAGATGAGCTCACATCTCGATTTAAATAGCAGCGATATTTCTTCGTAGCTAAGGTTATCCTGAAAGTAGTTGTTACTGCCGAGGTGATAATTTAATTGTGAATATATAATTCTGCTTTCAGATTGTCGTGCTTCTTCAATCAATGCGTTACGAGTGTAGTCTTCAATTATTTGCATTAAGGAGTAAAGTTGTTCTTTTAAGGAGTCTAGGTTACTGAAGTTCCAGTCTAAATTAATGTTGTGATAAGAGGCAATATTTTGCCATTTCATCATCCACCAGTCGATGTTTCTTTGTTCGTAGAGCAGCAATTTTTTCGTTAGACGAGTATCAGAATGTGAAGCAATTTTTAAAATGTAGTCTGCTTGAAACTTAAGGGTATTAGTAAAAATCTTAGGCAACCCTGTTTTAAGATATAATGCATAATTTGGGGTGTTCCTTGGTAGGTGAAACATTTTTTTCAGAAAATTTCGATGAAATTTTTCAACCACTTCAAATTCATCTATTCCCCAAATTTGAGCAGCATAACAGAGTGTTGATTTTACTACGGTTTCGAAAACTTTATATTTAGATGAAAGAGTGATGTTTTGGTTGTAAAATATTTTTCGCCACGTCATGTTGACCAAGCTCTGGGAAGCAGCAGCTTTTCCTTGAAGGTGGTTTTTAAAGTCTATAACCGTATTCATTTTTACTCCCTGGTATTTATATTCTTTAGTAACTTCAATATCGTTGCCTTTGTAGTACCATTTATTTCTATTTAAACTTCGGGAGCTATGAGTGAAGACCATAATTTTCGATTTTTCAGTGTTTATAGAGAGACCCCAGGTTTCACAATAATTTGAAAGACGGTTAATCATCAATTGCAGGTTTTCAGGTGATTCCGATAGTAAAACTAGGTCATCCGCATACAAAAGCACATTAACATTAGTGTCAGCAATATGAATTCCACCGGGTATACATGAGACTATGTCATTTATAAAGAGCGAAAATAATAGAGCACTTAACAGGCAACCTTGTTTAACTCCTGAGTCTGTATCAAACCACTGAAGTAAGCTGAACCATCCCATACTGCTGCTTGCGTCCCCGTGTACATTTCTTTCAGGTCTTTGATAAATTTTGTCGAAAGACCTACTTGTGACAGCTTGTATAAGAGTGCATTTCGGTTAACAAGGTCATACGCTGCTTTTAAATCGACGAAAAATGAGTAAACTTTCTTTTTCCTAGCTTGAAATGCTTTTATCATTGAAGTGAGACAAAATATTTGGTCAACAGTTGAGTAATTTTTTCTGAAACCGGCTTGAAGCTCCGTAAGAATTTCATGATTGTCAACCCAATTTTCAAGCCTGCTCACAAGTATACCGCAAAAGATTTTAGCCATCGTGTTCATGAATGAGATTCCACGGTAGTTTTCAGGGTTATTAGAATCACCCTTTTTATGTATTGCAAATATCACGGACTTTTTGAATGAGTTTGGTATTGTAGCTGTTGTTAATATCGTATTAAAAAGGTGCTTTAAATTAGCGTTGAAGGTTGGGCAGGCGTTTTTAAAAAATTCATACGGTATACCGTCTTCACCGGGCGCTTTTCCATTTTTTGCTTTAATAATAACATTTTGGATTTCATTAACTGTTATTTCCGAATCTAGAATTTCGTCCAAGACTAAAGGTTCTGCATATGCGAATGATAAACTTGATTTGTTGAAAAGTAACCCTTTGAAGTGCAAAGCGAGATCATCTGCGGATATAGTTGCGCCTATCACGAAGTTGGACCCGTTTATTTCCTTGGCTGTTTTCCAAAACTCTTTTGAGTTTTTAATGAGGCCTAGCGATCGTACTTGGTTGTTTTGAAATTCAACTTTTTTGAGGAAGCATAGTCTTTTATACACAGAATTTGATTCTAAATACAATCCCTTCAGTTCTTCTGTGTAGCACTTGCGTAGAGAATGTAAAAAAGCGAATGATTTTTGCCTTGCTTTAACACATTCATAATCAAACCATTTCTGTTTAAATTTAACTGAGGGAGTATGATTTTGGGTTTGTGAGGAGCTTCGTATGCTTGATGTTACTGCATTTGAGAATTTTTCGGTAGAATCAAGGTTTGTAGGAATTTCGGACAGATGTTTATTTAATTTGTTTTGAAAAGAAAATAATTCATTACATTTCCATTTAAGTTTCGGTAGGAGTTTAAGTTCTTTTTGTCGAGTTACAATTTCATTAGTCCACTTCAACACTACGGGCATATGGTCGGAGTATGTTTTACACTGTACTTCAAAAGTTGTAACTAAGTCTATCCAGTCACCATTTACTGCACCATAGTCAATCACTGATTTACCCTGTCCTCCAACAAAAGTGTAGTGGCCTTCATAATCTCCGTTTGTGCATCCATTTAAGATGATGCAATCGTACATTTGCAGCAGTTCCAAGAGGTTTTCACCATTTGTGTTACAAACATCATCCTTTGATGTCCTGAAGGATGATGGTATTTGCGGGTTGTTGATTGAATTTACTGTTGAAATTTGTTTATTGCATGTTCTGGCGTTAAGATCTCCAATTACCAAAACGCTTTCACCGGACAGTTGACACATAACGTCGCTCAATTTTTCATAATCTTCTTTCCACTTATTACAATTGATGTACGCAGTCACTATGAACAATTTTTTTTTTTGTATAACTCTGACTACTGTTACTTCTTCATATTGAACAAATTCATATGTTTTAAGTAATGTTGTTCTTATTCCATATATACTACCGTCGCTTGCCCTCCCTTTTACTGATGTTTTGATTGCATCTTTAAAAAAAAAGTTTGTATCCATTGAAGTAATTCATAAATTTGTTTGTGTTTTCATTGGTTATGTGTGTTTCGAAAAGAAAAAATAAATCGAAGGTTTTTATATAATTGAAAAAATCAGGAAAAAGTAATTTATTATTAAGACCTGATATATTGTATGCTAAAATATTTGAATTAAAGTTTATTATTGTGCTGACGGCTGCTAAATCTCAATTCCGTTCTAATGTGCTACCTGATACACTTTTATCAGATGACATCCCTGGTGAAATAGCATCTGGTAATCTAGTACGATCGTTTTGACGTCTATTGTAGGATGACATTGTCAGATCTTTGACAGCATCAAAATTCATTTTCATTCCAAACATTTCTTGCAATGCTTCTTCTCCATCAAATTGATCATATTTAAGAACATAAAAATTGTTTAAATAAAATGTTTTTTTTTTTTGAACAATAATATTGTTGTTTTTTATTTGTATGTTTTCATTCGGGTAGTGTTTTTTTATAACCTTTCTATAGAATAGAAGGACTCTGCGTTTCGTTTGCATTAGTTTGGATAAATCACGTTGGATATATACACCAGTGCCTTTTAGTTTGGAGGAATTGTTAATCATTTTAAAAGCAATTTCATTAGAACCAGTGTCGATTTTAAGTTTGACGATATTTTTGTTTTCACTTAATTTCACTGCATTCGATATGTTCTGCGAGTTAACGTCTCCAAGCAGGATTCTCATTGTGCTTTTAACCTTTTCCTGTGGTTCGACGTGATTTTCATTTGGGATCGTTATAATAATATTTTTTCCTCTAAATTCACGATTTCGGGACTCAAGTTCCTCTTCTAGTGTATTGCACCAGGCTTCAAACTGATTTATTTGTCGCGTTAGGACTTCATTTTGAATTCGAAGAACGTTAATTTCTGTGTTCAGTTTGTTGACATCTTCTTTTGTCGCCAAAAGATCGATTGCTTTCGCAAGTTGAGTGCAAAGTGAATCGTCTATAATTGATTTGATTCTTTCAAAATCAGTAGATGAAATCGACATGATTGAATTTATTCTAGATATTTTTGAACAATAATATTGTTGTTTTTTATTTGTATGTTTTCATTCGGGTAGTGTTTTTTTATAACCTTTCTATAGAATAGAAGGACTCTGCGTTTCGTTTGCATTAGTTTGGATAAATCACGTTGGATATATACACCAGTGCCTTTTAGTTTGGAGGAATTGTTAATCATTTTAAAAGCAATTTCATTAGAACCAGTGTCGATTTTAAGTTTGACGATATTTTTGTTTTCACTTAATTTCACTGCATTCGATATGTTCTGCGAGTTAACGTCTCCAAGCAGGATTCTCATTGTGCTTTTAACCTTTTCCTGTGGTTCGACGTGATTTTCATTTGGGATCGTTATAATAATATTTTTTCCTCTAAATTCACGATTTCGGGACTCAAGTTCCTCTTCTAGTGTATTGCACCAGGCTTCAAACTGATTTATTTGTCGCGTTAGGACTTCATTTTGAATTCGAAGAACGTTAATTTCTGTGTTCAGTTTGTTGACATCTTCTTTTGTCGCCAAAAGATCGATTGCTTTCGCAAGTTGAGTGCAAAGTGAATCGTCTATAATTGATTTGATTCTTTCAAAATCAGTAGATGAAATCGACATGATTGAATTTATTCTAGATATTTTTTGTGTTCTTCTAGATACGCAACACGAGTGGTTTAAATCTTCAGGTGAAGTTTGGTGGATGTTTCTTTTATTTTCGGTCATGTGACCTGTAAAATGACTCAGGGCAGCTGATTCCCTTTATTATAATTAAGATTACCTGGATATCTGTCGATTTCAGCGTAGATTTTTGAAACAACTGTTTAATAAATCACTTGAAATTATTTGGTAATTTTTGTGTGACTTTTAACTGAATTCATTTGAAAAAAGACTAAGGAGCAATTTTATATGACTTCTATCTACTTGCAAAACAGTGTTGCCACTCATCTTATTATTTTATAATTCTTAAAATGCTTTGAATTTAGAGTCTGGATTTTAGCGAAGATTTCATTACTAACTAATATCGCATTCATTGATTCTGGGCTAAAATGATTCTTAATGATTTGGACTAAGCTTTTATCATCTGTTACAGATTTTATACCGATCACTTTACGTTTCTTGTCATAAATATTATAATTCCGTATATATGATGAACCAGACGTTTCTTGATTAAATATGATTTGATTTTTATATAGATTAATTGGGGTTCCCGTTTGTGTGATTGAATTTATTTTCGCTAAATTTTCACACATATTAATTTCTATTCTACTTAGAAAATCGGCTCCTTTGTTTTCGTTTCTCTTTTTGTAAAATATTTTATAATTATATTCACCTAGCTGGAGCTTCCACCGAATTAGCTTGCCGTTAGGTTCTTTTAAATTGTCTAACCAAACTAAAGGTTGATGATCTGTAAATAGTTTAATTTCGCTTCCAAAGATATATGGCCTAAATTGTTTTAAACACCAAACTATACTTAGAAATTCCTTTTCAATGGTTGAATAGTTAACTTCGTGCTCGTTAAGCGTTCGAGAAACGAATGCAATTGGTTTGTCTTGCGACAAAACTCCTCCTATAGCATACTGACTTGCGTCAGTAGTCACTTCAAAAGTTTTGTTGAAATCCGGGTATATTAATATGGGTGATGTTACCAATTTATTTTTGAGAATTTCAAAGCTTTCTATATACTTTTCATCGTTAATATCGATCCTTGCATTTTTCTTAAGAAATCTTGTTATAGGTTTTGCAATTTCAGCGTAGTTTTTAATAAACTTTCTGTAATAACCTGAAATGCCTAAAAATCTCTTTATTTCCTTTTGTGTTTTTGGGATGGTATAATTCTTGATTATTTCTATTTTCTTTGCATTAGGTTGTATTCCTTCTTCATTAACCACAAGGCCCAAAAATTCTACTTCTTTCCTTAAGAATTCACATTTATCCAATTGGATTTTCAATCTAGCTTGTCTGAGTTTTGCAAATATACACTTAAGGTTCTTGATATGTTCTTCTAGTCCGTTAGAAAAGACGATTATATCATCCATATAAACTAAACATTTTGTTCCAATATATTCCCTCAATACCATATCTATAAGTCTTTGAAATGTACTTGGGGCGTTTTTAAGCCCAAAAGGCATTCTGCGGAATTCGTAGTGCCCGTGTTCTACCGAAAATGCTGTTTTTTCTATGTCGGTTTCGTCCATTTCGATTTGGTGGAATCCGCTTTTAAGATCGATTGTGGAAAAGTAATTACTTTTTCCCAATTTGTCTAATATTTCATCAACATTAGGAATTGGACAGCGATCATCTATTGTTTTCTCGTTTAATCTTCTATAATCAATGACAAGCCTCCATTTGGTTTCCCCTGACGCGTCTTGCTTCTTGGGTACAACCCATACAGGACTATTGTAAGGACTGGAGCTTGGCTGAATTATATTATTTTCCAACATTCCTTGAATTTGTTTTTGTATTTCGACTTTATGAATATATGGATATCTATAAATTTTACTTTTAATTGGCGTGTTGTCTGTGGTTTTTATTCTGTGTTTTACTTCGTTAGTGAAAGTAAGTGATTCTAAATTATTAAATATTTCTGGGAATTCTCTTATTAGTGTTTTCAGTTTCTGTTCTTCCTCTGTATTCAAACGTTCTACTCTAATTTGTTGTTTAAAACTGTTCTTCGAATTATGTATGGTTTCATAAGGTTCAGAATTATTAAACTCGAATATATCTGAAATTTCTGTACATTTAAAGTTTTTATCCAAATTTAAAATGTGTGATTTATTAGGTATCTGTATTTAAAATTTGTGTTCTTGCTCTAAAATTATCAACATCACAAATACCTCCTAAAACAGTAATATGTTTGTTTAAATTTATTTCGTCAATTAATGTATGCCCCAATTTTTGTTTTACTGGAATTCTATAATAGTGTTCACCAGGGTATATTTGATACAATGTATTTTCGTTAAAATGATTAAAATTTAATTTAATATCCGTATTATTTATTTTAATGTACTTGTTTTTATAGTTTATTTCTGTATTATATTTTAAAAGATATCATTACCTATCAACCCATCATATTTGTCATGAAAGTTATAAACGAAAAATTCTAATTTATCTGTTGTGTAGGCCACCTTGAAACCACTTTGCAACTTTGTAGAGTACTTTTCTGTCTATGCGAAATTCCGTACACCAAGTTACCAAGTTACCTAATATTCGAACATTGTTTTCACAATTTCGAATACGTTCGAATTTCCTTTTTGTCTGAAAGCAGACGTAATTTCCGCGAATCGTTCTTTTCATCTCCAGCTTCAGACCGATCCACATCCAAGGTAAATTTTTCTCCTGCCTTGTAATCTATTGATTTTCGATCCTACAACCTTCTTTTTCTATATATATATATATTAGAGACTTAACAAAAGTCATCATCATCTTTCCTAACAACCGTGAAAACTCCTAGAAAAGAAAATTAAGAATTTCCATAGTTTTACTTAAATGAACTTAGGATTTTCATAATTTAATTGGCATCAAGTATTTGAAACCAAAATACCCAAAAATCTTCCAACAAGGAAGTACGAAAATTGCTAATAAAAGCTCAATCAGGTAATTCATAATCGCCTACGAGTAAATTAAAAATTCTTATAAAATTTACTTATAGAATTTTATTCTTAACTTCTTTCTTCTCAGACATAATCTCAAAGCAAGCGAGATTCTGGAGACCCATCAACGGAGCTTTGTGGAGAGTCTTACTGTCCACATCGCTCCTGATCAAGAACTTTCACTAAGCAAATCTGAACAATCAGTCAGTGTCGGAATTTGACCGGGTTACATTCCCTAAAACAAATTCTAGAAACCAACATGCTACATACAAATCAAACTCAGCCATAATCCCAATCTAAAATCCAAACAAAAAAAAAATGGTTTCTAAAAAAATCAGTTTCTATTTTATTAAAAAGTGGTAAAATTAAAATAAAAGAAAACATGTAATTGTAATTATTAAAGTTTACAAAAAAAAAAAGAAAAGTTAATAGAGGAGGAAACAGAAAAACAAAAGCAAGAAAATGAATTAAAAAGGAAAATTAAAAAGATAAGTTAAAGTATTGTTTAAAGTTTTTTTTTTATTGAAAAGTTTATATTAATTAATAAAAGTGTACAGTGAAAGAAAAATAGAGAGAAAGAAAAGAAATTAAAACAAAGTATTTAAATTTGTAATGACGTAGCCTAATCGTGATAAAAGCGCGCGAAAAATTCGTTCAAGATTAAAATAAATAAATTGTTCACAGCTTAAGTATAAAAGAAATAAAGAGAAGAGAATATACGAGTGACGTCAAAAAGCTGTTGTGCACATCAACTTCAGGATGTCGGTAAGTCTTCATTTTAAATTTTAAAAACCTTATTTATTTTAAAATTGAACGAACCAGATAAATGCATCTATAAAATACAAATTCCAAGTTCCAAGAAAATAAATTAAGAAAAGAAAATTTACTCTTTTAAATTTAAAGCAAGTGTGAGTGAAAAAAGTGTAAGAGAAATTTCGAGTGCAATACCTTAACAGAAAGTGATCATATCGCATGACAGTTTTTTCACTCTAGCTCAAATTTGCCTAGATCTTGACCTACCTCAATTTTTTTTAGTAATTATGTATGAAAGTTCATTGCACTTGCCTATCGAATGGACCAATATGAAATTGGAACATTTTGTTTTATTTTTCTTTCTTCGATTTTCTTTGAGCTATTTTGTTTTCATACGACAACATTAATGAATAAATTTAAATGATTAATATTTTAATTATATAACAATTTTTTTTAATGAAATCTAATATTAAATAAAACCAAGAATGATTATAAAATCTTATCCAAGAATTATATTTTGAATTTAACATGAAAATTAAGCTTTTTATTGTCTCTGATTGAGATCCTTATTATGAACAGGAAGTAGTTTTTTTATTAGTGCTGAGGGCTAAGGGATGTGATGCTGCCGCACGAAGGTGATTTAACTATTAGTGAATTGTATTAAAATACATTCATAAACATTAGGGTTATCGAAAAATTAATTGAGTGGCTCGATAATTTTGAGTTGTTTTGTTTTCTTTTGTTATAAGAAATGAGACCAGGGGAGGGCAACACTCGGAACCCTTCAAAACACCTTTGGGGTTTCCAATAAAGATCAAGTTATTATTTCCAAACAAAAGTTAAATTACATTTAGAAAGTTTTTTTTATTCTTTCGAGTCGGCGTGTATAATATGTGCGGTTGTTCAGCGATTAGTACAAGATCCCACCCCAACGACGAGCTAGGCCATAATTGCAAGCATGCCAAACCGTACTACTTCGATCTGAACGCTTATTATCTGTCCGCGATTGTTTTAGAGGGATCCTGTGGACTTCAGAGCAGTCCGGTAAAGTAAAAGATATATAAGTCCAGCTAAATCCGTTACACAGGTGGCACCCAACGTTTGGCACCCGAAAGGAAACGTAAAAAAAAAATTGAAAATTTAATTGAGTTTATCTTCAGCTAAAGACCTTGTTACTTTAAGCTCATAAAATGCGTCCATTACCACTATAAGCTAACGTCCGTACTAGCTTTGGTCATTTGATCGTGCATACGAAGCGTTTGCTTAGTAGTTTTTTTTGTTTTTGCCACATTCTTTCTTAGGAATTAACGACCGCGAGATAAGTTGTAAGTTTCAATGTCTCTGTTCGTTGCGTTGATTTTCTTTTTTCAGAATGGTACGTTATAGACAATTGTTGTATTAGAGTTTTTGAAATCATGGACGACCGGAAAATTCACGTTCTATGAAACATATTTTCGTCAGTTGCGTTCAAGATGGATATAACTTTATTATATAATTTTTTATAAGCTAAACAATACAAATTTTTAACTTTTGAATTATTTTATGAAAACAAGCATATTTTGAGTTTCAAAATCTACATCTACACCAATAATATATACACTTATATCTGAAACGTCAGTTTTAAACGTCATAAGAATAAGCAGTTTCAAATATCGGATTCTTATTCGCGTCTTGAATTCTTCGACAGATATCAGTAAAACTAAATTAAATAACTACATTTTGGAAATACTAACTCAGCTCTTTTATCATTATCATCGTTTTTATGCACATCATAATTGCTTAGCCCAGCACAACATTATGATTGATTATAATGGGTGATTTTTTTGAGGTTAGGATTTTCATGCATTAGTATTTGACAGATCACGCGGGATTTCAGACATGGTGTCAAAGAGAAAGATGCTCAGTATGCTTTGACATTTCATCATGAATAGACTTACTAACGAGCAACGCTTGCAAATCATTGAATTTTATTACCAAAATCAGTGTTCGGTTCGAAATGTGTGTTGGCAGAAAATCCGCTTTTTTATCGACAAATTTTGTTCAGCGATGAGGCTCATTTCTGGTTGAATGGCTACGTAAATAAGCAAAATTGCCGCATTTGGAGTGAAGAGCAACCAGAAGCCGTTCAAGAACTGCCCATGCATCCCGAAAAATGCACTGTTTGGTGTGGTTTGTACGCTGGTGGAATCATTGGACCGTATTTTTTCAAAGATGCTGTTGGACGCAACGTTACGGTGAATGGCGATCGCTATCGTTCAATGCTAACAAACTTTTTGTTGCCAAAAATGGAAGAACTGAACTTGGTTGACATGTGGTTTCAACAAGATGGCGCTACATGCCACACAGCTCGCGATTCTATGGCCATTTTGAGGGAAAACTTCGGAGAACAATTCATCTCAAGGAATGGACCGGTAAGTTGGCCACCAAGATCATGCGTATTGACGCCTTTAGACTATTTTATGTGGGGCTACGTCAAGTCTAAAGTCTACACAAATAAGCCAGCAACTATTCCAGCTTTGGAAGACAACATTTCCGAAGAAATTCGGGCTATTCCGGCCGAAATGCTCGAAAAAGTTACCCAAAATTGGACTTTCCAAATGGACCACCTAAGACGCAGCCGCGGTCAACATTTAAATGAAATTATCTTCAAAAAGTAAATGTCATGGACCAATCTAACGTTTCAAATAAAGAATCGATGAGATTTTGCAAATTTTATGCGTTTTTTTTTTTTTAAATTCTCAAGCTCTTAAAAAATCACCCGATAGCAAGTTTTTTTTAAATCTTTATCCTTGATTTTTATAAACGTAACTTTACAAGAACGAATCTTTTAGTTCAGATTTTAGAATTTTTTTTTTCCATTCAACAAATTTAATATCCTCAACTGAATTGACAGTGTGAGTTATATTTGAACCTAGACTTTTAAAATGCCGCCTAAAAGAGGCAAATCTCCAAATAAAAAATCAAACTCCAACTCTCGTAATACACGTTTGATTACGAATACAGTAAATGTTGGTGATATGGCTTCATCTTCAAATAACATTCCTGATGACGACAGTCACCATACTGAAATTCAAAATCCTGTCGACAATAGACAAGAAACCCAAGAACAAACTAATGAAAATTCAGAACGGGTTCCGGCTAGTGCTTCTTTGAATGATAGTCTTCAACGATATATCTCCAACATCGTTACTGCTGCCATTGGTTTAAGCAGATCTGAAGACTTACGCACTAGGAAGGCAGAGTATGAGGAGGAAAGAGCTCGAATTAGGGAGGAAGTTGTTCACACCATTCGTGATACGCTAAGGGCACCAACTCCACCTGTTAATGATCCTTTTTCAAACCAACATATTCCACAAAACAGTAGCACCGCTCAACGAGTTAGATCTGATGAAATCTCGGATCCAAACCAATTGGGTGCAAATGCACAAAATTTTCTAAATCGTGTTCAGGCACTTGACATAAATGCTACATCACATAACGTGAGTCATAATCACAGTGAAACTCGTTCAAATTCATCTCGAGCTGTAGAATTCCATAAATGGGGTCTAAAGTTCGATAATGTTAGGATAACGGTAGATGACTTCATTATAAGATTGAAGAGATTAAAAGAAAGTTATAATGCTACATGGGACGATATCTTCCTTCATTTTCATCTGTTTGTTAAAGATAGTGTTGAAAGTTGGTTTTGGACCTTTCTCAAAACTAACCCTAATGCCAATTGGCAAAATTTAGAATTCGCTTTGATCGACCAATATAGAAGCATCGAAACTGACTCGGAACTTTCGAGGAAAATGTTTGACCGACGCGTCCCAGTGGCCCGTTTATGCAAAACTGCTTGCAATATTCATTTTTCGAGTGGGTCTATAATGCAAAACTTTTTAGTTCACTGGACTCACAAATATTTGGAGCTTGAGTAATCGAAAAAAATATTCAATTTGGGTTATTGGTGTGCCTTATAGAGCAGGCCAAAGTTGAACATTTTTTATGATGATCATTTTTTTTTATTTTTTTATTTTTTTTCTTAACTTTGAATGAAAAAACTAGAAAAAGGGCTTCCAAACGCTTTTCGTTTTTGTTTTTATGATATGCTTTGCCATTATTTAGATCGGTAGTTAAAACAAAAAAAAAAAAAAAAAATTTTCTTAATTGTTTAGTTTAATTTTTTTGGAAACACTACTTTTTGCACACTTTTTCGACTTCAAATTGGATAGAAAAAAAAGGTTCAACGAGTGGTGCTAAGATCTCAACTGATTCAAAATCCTTATATATTCCTTTACATAAATCCAAAAGATCAACTGCGTCATTTTGCATCGAACTGAGCTAGGGAGATTTGAAGTGATGAAGTCAGTCATTTTTTCCCCTCTTTTTTTATGGACATTTTTTTTTTATGGTTTTCTTTGTTTTGTGTGTGGTGGATTTACAAAAGATGATTTTATTTTAAAAAGGTAAATCATTTTTATTTTTTGTTTATTACATAAGATTTTCAAGAGTTTTAGAACTAATTTTTTTAATCCTGTTATAAAATTTTAAATAACGCATTTGTTTTCGGGTACGATTGAATTTTGATCAGGTACTTTTATTGATAAGGATTAAGATTAAGAATTTATTGATAAGATTTAAGGATAAAACGATTTTGGAATATGTTAGTATACAGGTAGACAGACAGGTAGTTTTATTGGGGTGTCTTTAAATATAATTAATATAAGGATTAAAGCGACTTGAGTGCAGGTATTTACTCTAAGGTATAAAAAGAAGAAACATTTGACTAAAATAATCATTTAGAATTCAAACGAGCGTTCGAGCAGTTGCTTTTATTTTTCAAAACAATTTAAAATGGATATTCCGAATAAGGATTTGTTTGAACTTTTTGTCAATGTTACCACTTGCAATGAGTTTATATCTGCCGTGGAAATTGAATACCAACTACCAGATGCAAATGCAATCAAACAGATATTAAAACAATTCTATTACAACCTTGATAGAAAATGGATAGCAGCCAAAAGATCGAGAAATAACTTTAAAAAGAATGCAGAATGGCTTTCCTTATCTCTGCATATCAATACCGGACAAACAGAAGAAGCGGGTGATCTCCCAACTACATCCAGAGGAAGACCAAGAAAGACAGTCAATGAGTGCGCAACATTTACTAAAAAACAAAAAATAATCAAAGCTACAAAGGAGATATGTACAGAACATCTCTCTGAAGCTTTGAGTATAAGATACAATAAGGCCCATGAAAAGGGGAAGAGTGATATAATTCAGGCAATATCTTCTGCAAGTCCACTTCGTGTCAAAAGAGTCAAGGAAAGCATTCACACTCCCCAACACAATCCCATAAAATACACCAATGAGAACGCATTAGCTTTGTTTATGGATTTGGGACTCTCAAAAGAAAAATATAAAATCCTGAGAACTTCGTTAAGACATCACAACATAGATGTCTTGCCATCCTACAATATGATTACAGTTGCGAAAAAAAAAAGCAGTTCCCGACAACTGCGAAGTCACGGAAATATTAACTAGAGTGAAACTTCGAAGCATGATGGATCATACAGCAATGCGGCTAATAGAAAGCAAAACGGAGAGTCAAATAATTGCACTTCCAAGAATATCATCGAATATCAATCACTACCACTTGGAGAACTGTCAGAAGAAGCCCAGGAATGCAAAAATAAAGACTACAAGAAATATCGATATCAGAATACGTGTAAAGTTTCAAGGATTCGGCAGAATGAGGACCTATTTAACATGCTTGCAACCTCTTCGGATCCACTTATTTCTTCATTAAGGCATGTGAGAAGCCAAAAAGATCTGAAAGAACGATACTCTCCAGAAATGATGAGTTTATTACACATTTCCCCGGACTTAGATGCCAGTTTTCAAGAAATTTAGTGTTTATATATTAATTTGTTTTGTCTTTATTTCTTTTTACACTGACTTTTGATATATGTATAACCAAAATACATTATGTACTCTTGAATACTGGAAAATAAAAAAAAAATGCCTTAAAATTAAAAAAAAAATACTTTTTTCCCCACTGTTTCACTCGAATTGGTTCTTTTTCTCTTTGCTCCACTGTTTCAATTCACTAAATTACTTAAAAAATTGATTTTGATGATTGCATATTAAAATACCGCTACGTTTATCACCTTTGTTAAAACTTTTAATTTTAACACAAATTTCTGAAACACCCTGTAAACAGTTTTTTTTGCTCTACTGTTTCAATTCACTCAGATTACTTAAAAAAATGATTTTGACGATTGCATATTAAAATAACGCTATGTTTATGACCTTTGTTAAAACTTCTTATTTTAACACAAATTTCTGAAACACCCTGTAAACAGTTTTTTTTTTGCTCTACTGTTTCAATTCACTCAGATTACTTAAAAAAAATGATTTTGACGATTGCATATTAAAATACCGCTATGTTTATGACCTTTGCTAAAACTTCTTATTTTAACACAAATTTCTGAAACACCCTGTGAACAGTTTTTTTTGGAAGTCACAATTTTTATAGCCTTAGAAATTTCCTTCAAGATAAAAAAAAATTAAAGCAATATCTTTATTCGTTTAGGAGATATGATTTTTGCAACCAAAAAAGTCAAAACGGGCCACTGTGCGACGTCAAGGTCAAAACGAAAGCTTCAACAGTTTTTACAATGATATCCTAGTCATGAATGCTCGTCTTCATACCCCCAAATCAAATCGCGAACTCATCGATCTCATAAAGCAAAATGTTAAGAGAAGATCCGGAGAACTTCTTATTACTTTCAGAACACAAAGCTTGGCTGAAATGGTTTATGTGTGCAGATCGATCGAGAAGCATGCACAAACCCAAAATGACATTTTCAAGTCCAAACAGCTACCGCTTAGCCATTCAAAAAAACAAGTTAGTGAATTGGAAGGGGATTTCTCTGAAGAAAACACTCTTGATATCAGTGCCTTAAACAATTCACATATGAAACAAAACCAATCACATTATGTGTGTTGGAATTGTAAAATCAAAGGACATTCTTTTGTCCAATGTCCTAGCGATCAACGCAATCTGTTTTGCTACAAATGTGGTTTGGAAAATACCACAACTCCAAACTGCATTAAGTGTTCGGGAAACTGAAAACGGGGCAATTCTACGACCGGTGAGTTTTGTCAACCGAAGAACCCGGAAACAAAATAATAAAAAATAAAAATAATACGTATACGCCAGAGTGTACCCTACAATCAGATTTACCCAAAATTTCAATTTTAAAACGTGAAATACCTGACCATGAAAAACCTTTATCTTTACCTGTAATTGAGACACCTGTTACTTTACATGAACGATTGTGTAAATATTATGAAGCTCGTGATAGAATTTTCGCCAAAGTGCCAAGCAGTATCAAAAACTTAGAGAGAGATTCAATACGAAAAAGAGAATTCATCGCGAAATTTCTGCTACAACAATTGACGATACCGATGACCCTAGACCATATGCCACTGTAACGATTTTTGGCAAAAACATACTTGGTCTTTTGGACAGTGGTGCGAGCATCTCATGTCTTGGATCAGGATGTCTACAACTACTAAAAGATCTCAACATTCCTTACAAAAAATGTATCTGTGACGTGAAAACAGCCTGTGGACAGTCACAGAAGATAGTTGGTGAAGTAATCGCAAAGATAGAGTACAAAGATGTAGTTAAGGAAATGAAAATTTATCTAGTTCCAACTTTAATGCAAACATTGTATTTAGATGTGAACTTTTGGAAACTTTTTGGGTTAGCACCTCAAATCTGCTCTGAGCTAGGTCCCTCTTTACTACGTGTACCAGACAAAAATGCTCATGAATTATCACCAGATCAATCTTCAAAGATTGAAAGGGTTATCCGTTTGTTCCCGTCTTTTGCCAAAGAAGGACTTGGACGAACAACACTTGAGCAACATACTATACTGACAGGTGAAACCGAGCCAATAAAGCAACGAAATTATCCCGTGTCACCGGCAATCCAAAAGATGATGCATGAGGAATTAGACAGGATGTTGGCATTAGATGTCATAGAGGAGAGCGAGAGCGCATGGAGTTCCCCTGTGGTTTTGGTCCGTAAGCCAGGGAAAAACCGATTATGCCTAGATTCCAGAAAGCTCAACAAGGTGACAAAGACCGATGCCTATCCTTTTCCTCATGTAGAGAGTCTGCTAAGCCGTCAGTCAGAAACACACTATATCAGCAGTGTAGACCTGAAGGACGCATTCTGGCAGATTCCCTTGGCCAAGGAATCACGAGAAAAAACGGCATTTAGCGTTCCAGGCAGGCCATTATACCATTTTAAGGTAATGCCTTTTGGTCTATGCAACGCAGCCCAACGACTGTGCCGATTGATGGATAAGGTAGTGCCTAATGAGATGAAAGATAGTGTGTTTGTCTACTTAGACGATTTATTGATAGTTTCCAAGACGTTTGAAGAACACTTAGACTTGCTGCGTACTATGGCTTAACTTTTACGCAAAGCAGGACTGACAATTAATTTGGAAAAATCCCGATTTTGTTTCAAAGAACTTAGGTACTTAGGTTTTATTGTTGGAGGAGGCTGTGTAAAAACAGACCCAGACAAAGTGAGCGCCATTCAAGAGTTTCCTGTCCCAAAAACTCAACGCCAGGTCAGAAGATTTTTAGGTTTGACCGGATGGTACCGTCGCTTTGTACCAAATTATTCTTCTATTGCATCATCAATTACAGATACTCTTAAAAAACGCAAGACCTTCGAGTTTACGCCAGAAGCTCAACAATCCTTTGAAATCCTCAAAAAAGCTTTGACCACCTCACCAGTGCTAACCAATCCAAATTTTTCAAAACCATTTATAATCCTATGTGACGCGTCGTCAACTGGAGTTGGCTGCGTCTTATGTCAACTCGATGAGAATGGTGAAGAAAAGCCTATATATATTATTATTCATATAAATTGAACAAAGCACAGCGTAACTACAGCGTCACTAAGTTAGAATGTTTAGCAGCTGTACTTGAAGTCGAAAAATTCAGACCGTACGTGGAGGGTTACGAATTTAAAATTGTCACAGACCATTCAAGTCTTAAGTGGCTTATGGGCCAAAAAGATTTGAGCGGAAGGCTAGCGCGATGGAGCCTTAAACTTCAGAAATACTCCTTTGTGATAGAACACCGAAAGGGTTCACAAAATGTAGCACCTGATGCACTTTCTCGTGTTTATGCTGCCGATGAAATATCATCTGTGAGCACTGAAAGTCCAAACCTTCTAGATATTTTACAGGTCGACCTCACTGATCCGTCTTTTAAGTCGGAAGAGTACATGAATCTGATCGATACGGTAAATAAAAACCAATCTCAACTACCTGACCTTCAGGTCTCAAATCAATTTGTTTATAAAAAGACTAAACATTGTACTGGGGATCCGATTGAGAACGATTGTGTCTGGAAATTATGGATTCCTAGCACACTAACTAACAACTTAATTCGATTGGCTCATGACCCACCTCAAGCATCACACGGTGGAGTGACAAAGACATTATATCGCCTTCAAATGCGATTCTATTGGCCAAATATGGCAACCCAAGTAAAAGCTTATGTTGGTAATTGCAGCGTTTGCAAATCCACCAAAGCACCTAACCAAGTTTTAAGACCTCCAATGGGTCAATCTTTTATTGTTGATAGACCTTTTCAACATCTATTCGTTGATTTCCTCGGACCGTACCCGAGATCCAAAAGTGGGAATTGTTATATTATAGTATGTCTCGATCAGTTGACGAAATTTCTTCTCGCAAAACCACTTCGGAAAGCTACAGGTGAAGAAGCAGTTAAGTTCATGAACGAAAATGTCTTTTCCCTATTTGGAGTGCCAAAGTCATTATTATCTGACAACGGTAAACAATTCATTGGGAAAGAATTTACAAATTTTTTAAAATCGTATGGAACGAAACATATTCGAACGGCTTCACATGCACCTCAAGCGAATGCCAGTGAGCGTGCAAATAGATCTATACTTGCCGCCATAAGATCGTATATCGGTTCCGATCAGTCGAACTGGGATAAACATCTTAACCAAATTCTAAGCTCATTAAGAACAAGCGTTCATTCAGCGATAGGGATGACACCACATAAAGCGCTATTTGGTCAAGCCAAAATTCAACACGGCTCTGATTATGAGTTGCTTAAGAAACTCAATAGTCTTAACAATTCGGAATTTGAAATCTTGCCCAAAACAACAAAGATGAATATGATACATAATCGTGTAAAAGAATCTTTAGCGCAGGCACATAAAGTATATGAAAAAACTTATAATCTCGGAAGCAAAGCTCGTACATTCGAAGTTGGACAAATAGTGTTTAAACGAAACTTTATTCTTAGCGATAAGTTGAAGAAAAGAAATGCGAAATTATGTCCAAAGTTTGTTGAGTGTAGAATTAAAAAGTACTCAGTAATAATCTTTATGAAATTGAAAATTTACAAGGCGAATCTCTAGGCATGATACACGCCAAGGACTTGCGTTCTTAAGCAGCATAGACTCAATTCCTGTTTTCAGGGTTCGTGGGTCGACGGTTCTGAATACAGTGCTTTAGCCTTGATCATTGCATTTTCCTGTCTGAGCAGACAAGAAAATGAAATGTTGTGTGTAGGCCACCTTGAAACCACTTTGCAACTTTGTAGAGTACTTTTCTGTCTATGCGAAATTCCGTACACCAAGTTACCAAGTTACCTAATATTCGAACATTGTTTTCACAATTTCGAATACGTTCGAATTTCCTTTTTGTCTGAAAGCAGACGTAATTTCCGCGAATCGTTCTTTTCATCTCCAGCTTCAGACCGATCCACATCCAAGGTAAATTTTTCTCCTGCCTTGTAATCTATTGATTTTCGATCCTACAACCTTCTTTTTCTATATATAATATTAGAGACTTAACAAAAGTCATCATCATCTTTCCTAACAACCGTGAAAACTCCTAGAAAAGAAAATTAAGAATTTCCATAGTTTTACTTAAATGAACTTAGGATTTTCATAATTTAATTGGCATCAAGTATTTGAAACCAAAATACCCAAAAATCTCCCAACAAGGAAGTACGAAAATTGCTAATAAAAGCTCAATCAGGTAATTCATAATCGCCTACGAGTAAATTAAAAATTCTTATAAAATTTGCTTATAGAATTTTGTTCTTAACTTCTTTCTTCTCAGACATAATCTCAAAGCAAGCGAGATTCTGGAGACCCATCAACGGAGCTTTGTGGAGAGTCTTACTGTCCACATCGCTCCTGATCAAGAACTTTCACTAAGCAAATCTGAACAATCAGTCAGTTTCGGAATTTGACCGGGTTACATTCCCGAAAACAAAATCTAGAAACCAACATGCTACATACAAATCAAACTCAGCCATAATCCCAATCTAAAATCCAAACAAAAAAAAATGGTTTCTAAAAAAAATCAGTTTCTATTTTATTAAAAAGTGGTAAAATTAAAATAAAAGAAAACATGTAATTGTAATTATTAAAGTTTACAAAAAAAAAAGAAAAGTTAATAGAAGAGGAAACAGAAAAACAAAAGCAAGAAAATGAATTAAAAAGGAAAATTAAAAAGATAAGTTAAAGTATTGTTTAAAGTTTTTTTTATTGAAAAGTTTATATTAATTAATAAAAGTGTAAAGTGAAAGAAAAATAGAGAGAAAGAAAAGAAATTAAAACAAAGTATTTAAATTTGTAATGACGTAGCCTAATCGTGATAAAAGCGCGCGAAAAATTCGTTCAAGATTAAAATAAATAAATTGTTAACAGCTTAAGTATAAAAGAAACAAAGAGAAGAGAATATACGAGTGACGTCAAAAAGCTGTTGTGCACATCAACTTCAGGATGTCGGTAAGTCTTCATTTTAAATTTTAAAAACCTTATTTATTTTAAAATTGAACGAACCAGATAAATGCATCTATAAAATACAAATTCCAAGTTCCAAGAAAATTTCCAATGAAATCCAAAAGAAAATAAATTAAGAAAAGAAAATTTACTCTTTTAAATTTAAAGCGAGTGTGAGTGAAAAAAGTGTAAGAGAAATTTCGAGTGCAATACCTTAACAGAAAGTGATCATATCGCATGACAGTTTTTTCACTCTAGCTCAAATTTGCCTAGATCTTGACCTACCTCAATTTTTTTTAGTAATTATGTATGAAAGTTCATTGCACTTGCCTATCGAATGGACCAATATGAAATTGGAACATTTTGTTTTATTTTTCTTTCTTCGATTTTCTTTGAGCTATTTTGTTTTCATACGACAACATTACTGAATAAATTTAAATGATTGATATTTTAATTATATAACAATTTTTTTTATGAAATCTAATATTAAATAAAACTAAGAATGATTATAAAATCTTATCATGCAAAATATTAACAGCTTCCTCTATAGTTTTAGTGTTTCTGCAATATAGTAATGAGCGCATTGGCTCAGGTAGTTTTGCTTTGTATATATGCAAAGCAGATTGAATGTTTTGGCTAACGTATTTTTCAAAATTTCAGCATTTGCTGTGAAAACCTGCTTCGTTTTGTTATTAAGTCTTCTTAATATTGACTTAATATGGTTAAAAAACTCTATACTATTATTTCTGAATGTGGCTCCTCTGAGCTCGTCGAACAATTCTTCCAATGTTCGTCTATCACCGACATTATTCATTAAAATTTGTTTGATGTCGTTCCATGTCGTTACATGGTTATTTATTTCGACGAATTCTCTAGCCTTACATTTCAATTTTGATTTGATCTTATCAGAGAAAATACTTTGACTTAATTCGTCATATTTGATTAAAATAGGGTGAATCTTATCTATAAGATCCAAAAAATTTTGGAGGTCCTGGTATTCTCCTTGGAATTCAGGCAAAATTGACAAGTATTTTAAGGGGTCAATTGTCAATGACAATGGTAGACATGTTTTGTTTTGATAACGAACGTGATTCTAAATCTGAATGGTATTGATTTACTATTTCATTTAGTGCCAGTAATTGGCTTTGAAGTATTTCTATATCTTCTAACATGAAATTTTGAAAAGAGGAAATAGGTTTACAATTGAATTTGATTTTTCATAATACGAACAATAACACAGAGAAAAAAAATGTACGTATATATTTATATATGTACTATATATAAAGTACATATATATACAAAATAAATAAATATTTAATTAATATTATTTTTTTTATATGTTTTTTATATATATATATATATTTTTTTTTGTTATTGGATACTTGCTCTTTTTCTTGTTGTTAATGGTTTTTGTTGCTAATGCCTGGCACTGTTCGTTCTCCTTGTTTTTAGTGTAATGCACTTGACTTGATACTTTTCCTTCAATTCCAACTAAATCACCAGCCTTGGGCTTTTTCGACTTCTTTTCCAATTGCTTTAGATTATTTTGTCTCTCAATTTTTGATCACTTCAATTAATGTCTTTTCCTTGTTGTTAATGATTTTTGTTGTTATTCTTTTAGTTAACTTTAAACTTATTTAGCAAGAAACTTTCTCGTAATCACAGACACATTTCATTTAAACAATCGTACTAGAATTATTATTATATTATTCAATGTTTTGTTTCTCTATTTTTTTTTTGTTTTGTTAACATTTGTTTTCTGATTTGGATACTGTTCGTGCATCTATCTTTTTCGCAGATAGAAATATTCACGAATCCTACCGACTGCGCCAGAAATTAAACAAATGTATTTATTTTGTATTTTTAATTTTTGTCAATGAAACAAATGTATTTATTTTTTATCTTTAATTTTTGTCAATGAAACAAATGTATTTATTTTGTATCTTTATTTTCGAA
The DNA here is from genome assembly GCA_920104205.1 of Eupeodes latifasciatus. Lineage (NCBI taxonomy): Eukaryota > Metazoa > Arthropoda > Insecta > Diptera > Syrphidae > Eupeodes > Eupeodes latifasciatus. The sequence goes on from OV049927.1 coordinate 58,027,082, forward strand.
TCAACACTAAGACTTTATACGAACGAAGCCTTTATACGACCGAAGCCCCCGACGAATCAATTTCAACTTACTTTATCATTTATTATTAAGTCACCACGAAGTATACAAAGTGCATACTTTACGATAATTAATTAGTCTTCGAACCTCAATATAAACAAAATATGATGAACTCAGATTTTGTTTAATTTGCAGTTCATATCGATTGCTAACTGTTTATTTACTTTGCGCGTGCGATTGTGAAATACAAAATATGCTGAATGCATTTTTTGTGGAAAAAAAAGAAAATAAACAACAAAAAGAATTAAATGATATTATTATGAGGGGTTGTGGTTGATACTATAACTCTTCAGTTCATCTTCAATTCAATAAAAAAAAAAAGTCAGCAGGTGTCGATGGTATATCCAACGCTGTACTAAGACATTTACCGATGGAGGCAATTGACATTTACACCACACTCTTCAATAATGCACTGAATAATGCATATTATCCAGTGCATTGGAAGACCGCTGTGGTTTATCCTCTCCCGAAAAAGGGAAAGGACAACTCCAACCCGTTAAATCTTCGGTCGATAAGTCTACTTCCGAGCATCAGCAAAGTTTTCGAAAAAATAATTAATAGGGCTCTGACTAAGTGGGCTGCGGACAACAAAATAATTCCGAATAAACAGTTCGGACACAATTCATGCTGCGTCTAAACTCGTTTTTGATATCCAATGGAATAAATCAAAACAACAATGCACAGGTGCTGTTCTGGTTGATTTGGAAAAGGCCTTTGACACCGTATGGTTAGAGGGTCTTTACCTAAAACTGAGCAATAACAATAAGAATGAGATCTTAGCAGAGCCGTCGACAAAAAAGGCGCTGGAGGGGGATGTGGATGTGGACCTCCAAAATGAAGAAGGGCTGATGAGGGCCCTGCAAGCCAAACAGGCCACCATCAGCCAATTTGAAGAAAGCCTTAAGAAACTTAAGGAGGAGATGGAGCCGCTACTCAGCCAACTGGGGCTGAAACAAGAAGCTCGCCGCCAAAAACAAGCAGCGGAGCGAGCTCAGCAACAACAACAGCAGAAACAAACAAAAACACAACAACCACAGCAGCAAAAGCAAAAGCCGGCAACCATAAGGACAGAGGCGGAACAAAATAGAAAGGCTCCAACAGCAGTGACAGGCTCAAGTTTTGAGGACCCATCGACCTCAGCTAAAACAATGAAGCAGCAGCAACAGCAGCAGCAAAAACAGCAGCAGAAACAGCAGCATCAGAAACAGCAGCAGCAGCAGCAACACCAGAAACAACCACAGCCCAAGAAGGAGAAGGTGCCACCGGGTTGACCTGCAGGACTTGAAACAGGTATGTAAGTCGACCACTAAGGGCAAATTTTGAAAAAACATTTTAAATGAAAAAGAAAAGCGGTATTCGGTGCAGTGCTTCTCACTGGCCGAACACAAGCTACTGAAAGAAGTGCTTAAATAGGCCACCGCTGAGTTCTTCAGCTTCACGCCTAAAAGCGAAAAATTTCAGACGGTCCTTCTGAAGGGCATAAGTTCCTGCACGGAACTGGAGGCGCTCTTAGCTGAGCTCCTTGAAAAAGCCACTGATGATCTCGATTTTATCGGGGTCAAGCCTTTCACTACGGTGAAGTCCAGGCGAGGGGGTTATAGGCAGCCAATGTTCCTCGTAACATTATTGCCCCCAAGCAGTTTTGAGAGTGTAAAGAAAATCAAATCTCTCGACTATCAAATTGTACACTGGGACACATTAAAAAGGCACGACGACATTCTACAATGTACGAAGTGCCAGAGGTTCGGCCATGCCAAAGCCAACTGCAATATGCAGTTGCGCTGCGTCAGGTGCTCCGAAACCCACAACAAATGAAACAAAAACAGGGGAGAGTACGATAACTTTGGCGACAAAGTTTAATGACGGATTTGTATAGAACAGTTAAAAACAAGCATTTTTTTACTATGGGAGGGGGGTCTATCTCCCCCCGTTTAGGCGGTAGGGGCAATTTAAAAAAATATGTAAATTAAATGGAAAAAAATAATTAAAAAATAACGGTAATACTTACAATTAAGTATTATACCTTTTTTAAAGCCAACACTTTTTTCTATTAGCTTGTTTTTAAATCAAGTCAAAACTATGCATAGTTTTTGAAAAAAATTGTTTTAAACTCAAAATTTGGTCAACAAAAAAGTTAAAAATATGGTTTAAAGTGTAATTTTTCAAAACTTTCAGATTATCTACTATTTTTTTTAGAATTCATTGCTCTTATTTGTTTTTGATCAAAAACTGAAAACTAGATGACTTTATGTCTTCTAGTTCTTGAAAAAATTGAAAATTACCAAAACAAAATATTTTAATTAAATTACTTTTTCCTTGCTTAAGTATATAAACATAGTCTTATTTTGATAGTAAAAATCGAATATGGATTAAGATATACCAAGGATAAATTAATTTTTCTTAAATCCAGCTTATTTAAATGCAAAAGAAACGTTGCATGCACCCCATCTTGCACCCACCGTACCTTTCACCCTACCCACCTTGCACCCACTCCACCTCGCACCCACCCGATATCCTATAGTGTGCCCAAGCAGGGGCGTTGCAGGGGGGCAGCATGCCCCCCCTTACAGATGCCATTGTTGCATTCACCCAAACTCGCACACACCTTACTGTTGCATACACCCAAACACGCATTACGCATACGCAAATACCATTATTACTATCAAAATAAGACCACTCAAGCAAAAAAAAGAATTAAATTAAAATAGTAGTTGTGGTTATTTTCAACTTTTTCAAAAACTAAAAGACATTAAATCATCTAGTTCAGTTTTTGATCGAAAACAAATAAGAGCAATACATTCTGAAATAAAAACAATGATAGATAATCTTGAAGTATTGAAAAAGTTACACTTTAAACCTTTTTTTTAACTTTTTTTACTCAAATTTTGAGTTTAAAATTAAATTTTTCAAAAACTACGCATAGTTTTGACTTGATTTAAAACTGGCTAATAGAACAGAATGTTGGCTTTAAAAAAATGTATACAACTTAATTGTAAGTATCACCGTTATTTTTTAATTATTTTTTTTCCATTATAAATAATAATTTTTTTAAATTGCCCTCCCCCCAAACGGGGGGAGATACACCCCCTACCATACTAAAAAATGCTTGTATTAAGCCACTCTACCAAAACCCATTATTATATCTTGGCACCAAAGTTATCGTACTCGTGCCCAAAAACAGGCCAGTCAAAAAGCCGAAGGAAGTCGAACAGTTCGACAGGCTCCAACACAAAAATTCGTGGATCCCAAATTTTCCTACGCCCAAATGCGTTAGGGAATGAGAACACGAGACAGGCTCCACCAACGGTTGCCCCAAAGGCCCCTGTGCCTAGGGCACCAGAGGCGCTGCCTGACATTGTAGCCTTGTTGTTGAGCATTCAAGGTCAACTAACAGGGCTGCAAAGTCAGATAAAGGAGCAAGGCAAAAGGGTAGATCATCTCTACTCTTTGTTGCCTGGCCTGGCGCAATTAAGACCATAATGGGCGCCCTGCCGGAGACGCGCCTAAAAGTCCTAGCTGTGAATCTAAATTCACTGATTAGGATTGAACGAAGAGCCAACATGTGATGTGAGCTATGTCTTTGACACAAATTGACTCATAAAAATTACAATATCCTAAAAAGAGACCGGCCCGACGCCACTTAAGGGGGCGGTGTCACTCTCTTTATACGAAAAGGCATTAATTATAAAGTCATATACAACAATGAATTGCGAAAGCTCAAGACGCTAGAAGTTTGCGTTGTATGCATCTCTCTCACTCAAGGGAAGCGGATGTATATGATTGCGGCTTATTCGGCTGGAGCTCCGCAGGTTACTTACTTTGCTTCAGAGCTCGAGATTCTTTTTAGGGAACTGAAACTGAGCTTGGAAGAAAACTATTTCATCTTGGCCGGTGATTTGAACGCAAAACATGAAGATTGTGGAAATCAACATAGTAATCCCAGAGGTAACCATCTTTTTAATTTGATGAATCTTTACAGCGTTGAATATGGCGTCGACCTGCTGGCTACTGAAAAGCCATCGTATCCAAGAAGCGGCTCCTTTCTGGACCTTTTGCTGCACGACACTAGACTGACAGTTACAGACAAAGTGGGTTATCACCCTCGAAACTGCTTACAGACAGTCGAGTACGACAGTGATCACTGCGGACTGGATTCCGAACGAACGCGTGGAGTTGGAGGAATACGTTGCAACGCATTCTTACAATTACAGTAAGATGCGCTGGCCTCGTTTCACCAACGCCCTAGCGAGAGAACTTCGTTCGAGTGACATAGCCCCACCAAACAACAGAAACCTGACAAATACAGAAATTGACCAACATTTACAACAGATGGACGAAACAATAAAACGAACAATGGAACGGACAATACCAAAGTAAAAAGAACGGGACCAAATGGACGCTTACAGAAACGCGACTATTGACGCACTACGTAGGCACAAGAGTGGCTTACTGACAAGACTCAAAAACTTGTACAGACGACTTACAGACCCACACGACTTGGAGGTTAGGACACTGAAGTCGGCAATAAAAAATGTCAATCTGTTGAGTAAGGAGAACTACAGGTTATCAATTAACAAGTACTGGGACCGCAAGATCCGGTCAGTTAATTCCAGTGACCCTAGTATGTTCCCTAAAATCAACAAGATATTCAGGGAAAAGAACGATATTGACCTTCCGTGTCTGAAACTCCAAAGAACTGAAGAGAACAGAGACGTACTCAGGACAGCGCAAATAGATCCAGAAGAAGCCATCTTTGACGATGACTTTTTTATAATCGAAGATCCGAAGGAAAAAGTGGAGGCGGTGTGAGCTGCTTTCCAGCAAGTGTACAAGGTGAATGTTAGCATTCGCCCCAACCACGACCTGGAAAACAGAGCCCTACTTAATCACTTTTACCTTCGAAATGATATGACACAATGGCGATCTTAAATCATGCGGTGCAATGACGATTCCTTGGCAAATGTCATAATCGACGAGGAAACGGGAGCAAGTCCCTTGTTAGTGACGAAGGTTGAGCTTCAGCTCATCTTCAACTCAATAAAAAACAAAAAGTCAGCAGGTGTCGATGGTATATCCAACGTTGTACTAAGACATTTACCGATGGAGGCAATTGACATTTACACCACACTCTTCAATAATGCACTGAATAATGCATATTATCCAGTGCATTGGAAGACCGCTGTGGTTTATCTTCTCCCGAAAAAGGGAAAGGACAACTCCAACCCGTCAAATCTTCGGTCGATAAGTCTTCTTCCGAGCATCAGCAAAGTTTTCGAAAAGATCATCAATAGGGCTCTGACTAAGTGGGCTGCGGACAACAAAATAATTCCGAATAAACAGTTCGGACACAATTCATGCTGCGTCTAAACTCGTTTCTGATATCCAATGGAATAAATCAAAACAACAATGCACAGGTGCTGTTCTGGTTGATTTGGAAAAGGCTTTTGACACCGTATGGTAATAGGGTCTTTACCTAAAACTGAGCAGGCTTGGCATAAGCAATCCATTGTTGTATATACTTTATGATATGCTTAACGGTAGAAAGTTTGTTGTCAAAAGTGGCAATGTAACTTCTACCACAACATTCTTAATTAAAAATGGCCTTCAACTGGTATCGGTGAATTCGCCGATTCTCTTCAGCATTTACACCAGCGATCTGATAGGTAGTCTTACAAAGGAAATTGCGTACGCCGACGATCTAATTACGATCTAGTACGGCCCAAAAGGTTGAGGTTATTAGAATTCTCTTGCAGCCTGATTTCGACAAGATTCAGCGATATTGCGACGACTGGAAACTGAAAATAAATGTCCAGAAGTCGGAGACAATTCTGTTCCGGACTCCTTTGGCTAGGGCCACGAGGGATACGTGCAAGAATTGGCGCAAGATGGTAATCGTTGATCTTCACGGGCAGCGATTAGCGAGCAAAAGTGTAGTGAAGTACCTCGGTATCTGGTTAGATCAGTATTTATATTTCGACAGACATATAAATGCTGCTCTCTCTGACCAGGGCTAGAGGAGCCTTCGCTCTGACAATGGCTGTTTTTTAGCAGTCGGCTTGACCCCAGAGTGAAGGTAATTTGCTACATGGCCCTCATACGGCCGATGATCGTTTATGGTTGTCCTGTGTGGTTCAACGTTGCCCCTTCCCAGATGGAGAAGTTTCGGGTGTTCGAGCGGCAGTGTTTACGACGCTGTACCGGCTTATATCGAACAGCCGAATCTTCTTACGTGCATTACTTTCCAACGAGGTCCTATACAACGGGGCTCGAATAAACAGAATTGACAATTTCATGATAAAACTCGTTCGAGGTCACATTGCAAGAGCTATGTCTTTGACCAACAATTTAATTTTCGGGGCGTTCTATCCGAACGACGAGTATTTTGAAAGTGCACGCTTGAGCGGCTTCATTCCACCAGAATTATTCCTGTTCTTAGATAAATACGGTCTGATACAGGATAGATTGGCAGTTCCGCTAATCTACCACGTCAGACGACGTACCGTGGATAGGCGACTCCTGTACAATCGGGACGTCATGGCACAAGGCGGAGCAGAGCTCCTTCGGTTCAGCAAGTCTGTGTCCGAACGGGACCGAACTGATAGGGTGAAGCAGGAGAACCAGTTTTGGTGGCTTCAATCGGCACTTGATAGTGGGTAGTCGGGATGGGGTTTAAGCCTTGGCCGGCTTACATACTTGTTTTATAGTTTAGGGTTTAGTTTTAAGTAGAATAGGCATGGTGGCACAAAAAAAATACAAAAAAAAGAATACAAAAAAAAAATTTAAAAAAAACATGGAATAAAAAAATAAAAAAAAAGACAACAAAATATGAAAAACAAAAAATGTTAGATAGTTAGATTTGCTGCTGTGGTTGTTCTAGTTTTAAGTAGTTTATAGGTAGAATAGCTAGTTTAAGTTAGCTTTAACTTTAATATTAAGGACCTTATTGTAAGTAGTTTTTAAGTAAAAATAAAAAAGGATATTGATATTATTTTTTTTTGAAATTTTCTAATGAATAAAAAAATAAATAAAATGGAATTGAAGTTAAATAGATCTTAAGGCCGAAAGGCATTAGCATTAAGTATTATTGTTTAACTTAGAGTGTCCGTATGGGACCAGTAAGTTAGTTGTAAGTTATGGTTAATTAGGCTAGTTTTATGAATTTTTGTCTAGCTTTAAGATAGGTTCAAGATTGAATTAATAAAAATGAATTTACAAAAAAAAACGCACGAAATGACAGAGCATCTTATTAAGGTGTTTAAGGAAGATGAATATGTTCCCATTTCATATGAAGACATCGCCCATCATACGAGAAAATATGCGATATTATGCAAAGTCATCGAACTAGTTCAAAACTGTTGGCCGGACTATATTCAGGATTTATCTTCTACTCTGAACGTCAAACTTGTCGAGTTGTAGAAGCTGAGGAAGGTCAATGATTCTCGAGAATTTTCTCCAGATGAGTCCTGAAACTAAAGGACGTTTTTATCCCTCTACCTTCCCAGAATCATCATCCATTCCCACATAAACAAGGCATACCAGCCTACATTTATGTCACCAACTCCCTTTCCACCTCCCACGTTGTAATGGCGAAAAAGCTAGACAGCGCTCTTATTTCCTATGCTCCTTCTCACTCTAGGTAACCTAGCTGAATTGCTGTTACCGAATCCCAATCTTTTCCTCACGTATCACAATGATGAATTAACATCAACTGATTCCTCACCCTATCTCTTCCTCCCCTACCACCTCTCATCTTTATTGGGCTGGATCTAAGGTGTTAAACGACCCGTGCCGATGATCAGCCTGGCTGGGGGCCCAATTCAAAAATAGCCCAGTCTCTAACGGAGTATCCGGATACCTGGCGACCTCCGGATTAACTAGCCTTATCTGTACATGCGAATCTCTGTGCAGACGGACCTCTTTTCTTCGAAACTGGTGGGATTAAGATGAATAAAATAAAAAACAAAAATGTAAAGGATGATGAGACCGGTATCTCTTCAGGACCGGGTGGCAGTTTGGCGTCAAAGCCTGTTGCCGTATCTCTTGCGGCCAACACAGAGAAGGGAGTAGTGGCTAACCATGGACCCTCCTCTGCAGTTGGTAGCAACGAGAATATGAAGGTAGCGATACCTAATTTCAGTAGTGGCAGAGTTGTGAAAAATGGCCCTACCACTACTAATAAGAGTACATCCAGAAATGGAAAGGGGAAACTCTCAAAAAGCCAAACGCGGCAAGCGACGAAAATCCTAAAGGCCTCTGGTGCATCATCGGGGGCTGAAAGGACACCGCAGCAAACCGCTAGCGTCGAATGGGCTAAAAGCATACTTGCTACAACAAGGGCCAGTAAGGACTCTACGTCTGAACGGGAAAGGTCTCTTGAGGGAGCCGTACCGACACCAAAACGGCCTCGGGTGCACAACACCAGCACTTCCCTCAATCCCATTAAGAAAGCCAGTTTCAGTGACGTCGCGAAGGGCAAAGTCGAGGTTGCGGTCATTGACAGGAGCGATGATGATGGCACAATATCGGCTGATCGTTGGCAGTTGGTCAAGTTTAAGCTCTCGGGTGGCTTTTTAAGCATTTTGAGGGAGCTTCCAGGACCACTTCCTTTCTGTTGTATATTCCAATACAATACCCTTAAGGTATTCATATGTACTTTATATACATATGTTGATTTATATACCTACAACATACCAAATTATAGAGGGACTGTTATAACATTAAAATCGGAAGATGTCATTCGATTGTTAACCACGATAGAGTTAAGAATAAATATTCATTTAAGATTAACTATGAAATAAACATTAAGAAGTAATTAGAATTGCGGTCTATTTATTTTAATAATTAAAAGTAAAGGTACAACAAAGTGGCGACGAGGAAAAACATTAAGCAAAAAAAAACCTTAAAATACGTGTGCATTGCTGGAAAAAAAAAATAAAACAAACAAAAGTACAGTCACACAATGTCTCATAGTCAAATTATGGGTAAATTGGAATAGTTCGAGCCTGGTGAGGATTTTGAAACGTATAAGGAACGTCTTCAAATTTATTTTCAAATTAATGGAATTGATGATTCTAAAAAAGCCTTGATTTTGTTAAGTTTGATCGGTAAAAACACATATAAAATACTGAAATCACTTGTCCAACCCAAAAGTCCATCGGAGTGCAACTACAATGATTTAATTAAAGCATTACAAAAATATTTTTCACCGCGATTAAATATTCGTGCTGAGCGCTATAAGTTCAAAAAAATTATCCAAGAAGAAGGGCAAAGTATCCAGGAGTTTATCATCCGTCTAAAAGAAGTCGCACAAACATGTTATTTTGGTGATTTTGCTAAAAACATTAATACCAATACAACAAAGTGCTGTGAAAAAATGCAGGAACATAAGCCAATTCAATTCAAGTCGTTTGCCTTGGATGATGCACTTAAGGATCAATTTATAGCAGGTGTAAGAAACGAAGAGATTCAACGTGCCTTGTTAAATGACTCTTCACTAAATTTTGAAAAATGCTGTAATGTCGCCTTAACAATGGAAATGTCCACAAAAGAGTCCAAGGCAATACATCCAGTAGTCTCAACACAGTTTGCTATCAAAACGTCATCATCAAGTCCACATATTAAAAATAGTTCTGAAAGTCATAAGTCAAAGTATAGTTTTATCAGTGGTAAATTTGGAAAATGTCAAAGATGTGGTCGTCATCATAACTACAAAACTTGTCCAGCAAAAAATTGGAAGTGCTATTATAGCAATCGAATCGGACACACATCTGAAGTCCGCAATCAGTCAAAGTCTCACACATCAGTAAAAGTGATCAAGTCAATCGCGAAAGTCGAGTCCACATGTGTCATACAAAACATTATCGTCGAAGATCAGCCGCTGCCAATGGAGCTAGATACAGGAGCTTGTCATAGTTTAATTAGTTTTACTGAATATAAGTCAAAATTTTCTTATCTTAAATTGCAACCAGAACATTGATCTGGATTTAATAGTTGTTGAAAGCTCAAATTATTTCCTTCCATTAATTGGTCGAACGTGGCTACAAGTTTTAACACGACATTGGAGAGAAAAGTTATTTGGAGATTGTCGAAGTTCGGTAAATAAAATCGAGGTAAATTTTGTTGATTTAATCAAAAATAACTTTCCGAATGTACTTACGTTCAAGCCAAATGAAACCATTAAGGATTTCGAAATTAATATAGTTCTTAAAGAGAACACTTTTCACCCATTTTTCACAAAGCGTATTCAGTGCCCTTAAGAATCAAGGACAAAGTAGAACAAGAACTAAACCGCTTAGTGAAGAACGGTACCTTGATTCCGGTCAAGTCAAGTTCGTGGGCAAGTCCAATAGTTAGCGTCCCGAAATCGAATGGAGATATAAGAATTTGTATGGATTGTCGAGTGACAATAAATAAATTCATTGAATCTTATCATCATCCATTGCCCTTAACCGAGGAAATATTTGCAAGTTTTGCTAATTGCAACGTTTTTTGCGTTATTGATATGTCAGGTGCCTATAACCAGTTGCGTGTCGCTCTGCCGAGTCGACAATTGTTAAGAATTAATACGCACATAGGTCTTCTACAATATACAGTGCTGCCGTTTGGTGTTTCCATGGCACCATCTGCATTCCAAAGTACAATGGATGAGATTTTAAAAAATTTGAAAAGCATACGCTGCTTTGTAGATGATATTGTAGTCGGGGGTGAGGATGAAAGTGATTGCAAGCTAAACTGCATCGGTGTATTAAAGAGACTAAGCGAATATAACGTCAAAATTAATTTAAATAAGTGTCGATTTCTTGAGAAAGGTGTACCATATTTGGGACACATATTGTCAAACGGAAAAGTGTTTCCGAACCCCGAAAAAGTTCGAGCAATAGTTGATGCTCCGGCACCAACCAACTTCAATCCTATTTAGGATTGCTAAATTATTATAGTAGGTTCTTACCAAACCTATCATTATACTTAAAAGATTTTTATTCTCTTTTAAAGAAAAATACTGATTTTGTGTGGTCTAAGAATTGTCAAACAGCGTTTGAGACCAGTAAAGCTCTTATCACAGAGCACAATGTCTTAGAATTGTTCGATCCAAGTAAACCTGTCATAGTCGCGAACGATGCTATCCCATATGGTGTGGGTGCGGTGCTGTCACACCTTATTGACGGTGTCGAAAAACCTGTTTTGTTTGCATCAAGCTCGCTCTCCCCATCGGAAAAAAATTATTCACAGCTTCATCGTGAAGCTCTAGCTATAATTTTTGCAGTCAAAAAATTCCACAAATAAATTTTTGGTAAACCTTTTAAAATATGCACTGACCATCAAGCACTTAAAGAGATTTTTAGTCCACGTAAGGGGACAGCGGGGGTTGCGGCAGCACGTTTGCAAAGGTGGGCTGTAATTTTGTGTATGTATGACTACGATATTGAATATCGTCAAAGCTCCCAAATGCAACATGCTGATGCTCTATCTCGCTTACCCCTTACAGATTCCACGAATGTTGATTCTGTAGGTTTGATTAATTCAGTAAACTTAGATTCATCAAATGATTCGGTCATTGACACTGAGGTTGTGCAGAGGGAAACTGCTCGAGATGAGGTCTTGTCATCAGCTTATAACCATGTCAAGAGAAATAAATGGCCAAATAAAATGTCAAGTCAAATCAAATTTTATTTTAGAGTAAAAAATAGTTTGGCTGCAGAAGACAATAAGTTGTTTTATGGAGACAGGTTAGTCATTCCATCAAAGTTGAGGGGGGGTACCCTAAGCTTACTACACAGTATGAACCATCTAGGAATCGTTAAAATGAAGTGTATGGCAAGGTCGTATGTCTGGTGGCCTCGTATTGAACAAAATATAGAACATTTTATAAATCAGTGTCATATTTGTCAATCAACAATGAACATTCCTAAGGAAAAGGTCAATTCAAGGTGGTACTCTTGTGAATATCCATTTCAACGTATCCATTTGGATTTTTTCTATTTTGCTAAATTTCAATTTTTAATCCTAGTTGATGCATTTAGCAAATATCCAGATGTTATTCCTCTTCGCAGCAACACTGCGGAAAATTTGATAAGAATATTAGAAAATTTTTTTGCGACCTTTGGTCTTCCAGGGGAAATTGTCACAGATCCTCCATTTGGGTCATTTAAGTTTGTCAGTTTTTGTAAGAAATATGGTATTTAAGTAAGTAGGTCCCCACCGTATCATCCGCAAAGTAATGGATTGGCTGAGCGTTATGTACAAACGGTAAAGAACGTTTTAAAGAAAAATTTTTTGAAAAATAAAAACATGGACATGCAACAAGTGGTCTCCAAATTTTTCTTTAACCAACGTAATACACCGATAAATAAGAGTCTACAAACTCCATCCGAGCTGATTTTCTCCCTCAAACCTAAAATCGTATTAGATAACGTAAATAATAAAAATCAGAATACAAAAAATATTTCAAAGACTGTACAAACAGAACAAACTAATAAGTTTATAAAACCAAAAAATGGTTTAAATGCAATTAATTCCTTTAAAAATACTAAGTTCCTGGAAGGAGAAAAGATATTATTTAAAACGGATTTTAGAAACGATTACATAAACTGGATTCCAGGCATATTCTTAAAAGAATTTAGTGCATTAACGTGTTTGATTAAAATTCAGAATAAAGTTCGCATTGTTTATTTTAATCAAATCAAAAAATATACTAATGAGACAAATAATACAGATATTTTTAATCCATATCGTAATATTGTAAATGAAACATCTAGTTTAAGTCAAGACACACAATCCTCTCCAAGTTTAAATAAATCGTCTTCATCATTAAAAAACAAACGTGAAATGCAAAGCTCAAAACGAATTATAAATAAGTACGCTAAAATGAGTGTCAGTAAAAGCTTGTCTAATGATAAGGCTCGTAGATCAGAGCGAATTAAGAAAATGAAAAAAGTAAATTATCGAGATAAATGACGAAGTATTTAAAGTGGGGAAGATTGTTGTATATTCCAATACAATACCCTTAAGGTATTCATATGTACTGTTAAGACGAAAACCAAGCTTTTATAGTCGCAAAAGAAATACTTTTTTTTTTATATAGCGGCTTAAAAATTCTGAAATTTATTTAGTTTATTTATATACATATTTTTATAATGTGTTTTCATATTATATTACCTTGGTTTACAATTTATATTTTAATATTTTACTGTAAAATAATTTTACAAAAAAAAGGTGTCTAAATATTTCAATAGTCTTTTCTATTCAGATTTCGGATACAAAATGAGGTAAAGGAAAGCGAAATAGGTTAAGTTGAGTTTTGCACATTGCAAATTGCAACAACTGCAATAAAGGTCAGGGTTGTCTTCGAAGTATTGGGTAAACTTACTGCGACAATGCAGATGTCGCTAACATACCGCCCCCAGTAAGCTGACTACAACCCGTATCTGGCTTACTCTCTTGTTCCCTGCCAGCAATGTCTAGAACTGCTAACTTCACCTAAGGCCGCTCGTACACACCATGCTCCGTTTGAACCTTTGCTCGGCGTACCTGTCCGTCCTTTGCGGTAACAACATCAACTACTCGTCCTTTTGGCCAACAGTTTCTTGGCAGGTCGTTATCTACTATGATAACCAGGTCACCCTTTGAAATTGGCTTTGTTTTGATCAACCATTTTGATCTCTTATTGAGTGTTGGTAGGAACGCTTTAACCCATTTCTTCCAAAAAATATCAGCTAACATTTGTGATTGTTTCCAACTCTTTCGCAAATCCAAATTTACCGGATCACAAGGCATTTTCAATCCATTTGAACTACCGAGAAGGAAATGGTTTGGGGTTAGCGCTTCATCATCAGTCACATCTAAGGAAACAAATGTTAAAGGTCTGGAATTTATAATATTCTCAACCTCAATAAGTGCACATCGCAAGCTTTCGTCTCCAACTTTTCTCGAAGAAAGAATTTTGTAAAGTACGGTTTTTATTGATCGTACGAGCCTTTCCCATGCACCGCCCATGTGAGGAGTGGTCGGTGGATTGAAATTCCATTTTAATTCTGCTGTCACGAACTCATCAGCCACCCGACCCAAGTCAACCTGTTTTAATTCCTCTTTCAACACCTTTTCTGCGCCTCGGAAATTGGTACCATTGTCGCTATATATCTCCAAAGGTATCCCACGACGAGCCATAAAATTCCGTAGACACATGATAAATGAATCTGTAGTCAAACTATGAGCTATTTCTACATGCACTGCTCGAATAGTTAGGCAGGTGAATAATGCACCCCATCTTTTCTCATTTCGTCTTCCTACCGTCACTATAATCGGTCCAAAGAAATCCACCCCAACGAATGTAAAAGGCCTACAAAACGCTGATAATCTAGCCTTTGGTAAGTTGGCCATTTCAGGAACTTGAGGACGAGCATTCTGAATCTTACAAGCTTGGCAGTCTCGTCTTACAAACTTAAGCAATACTCTCAGCTCCGAAATATGAAATTTTTGACGTATTTCGTTCAAGGCCGTTTCATGATTGAGATGATGATATTTTCGGTGGTAATCGTCAACTACCAAGCTAGTTATGCAATGCGTCTTAGGTAAAATAATTGGTGTTTTACAGTCTATATTTACGAAGTCGGCGAAAGCAGTCCGTCCTTGCATTCTCAATACTCCGTTTTCGTCCAAAAACGGAGAGAGTTTTTTGAGGGGGCTGCTACTGGAAAAAGGTGACGTTTTTCTCATAGTTCGGTGTTTTAGATTTTGTATTTCCTCAAAATAAACTTCTGATTGAGCTTGCCGAAAAAGTAGTATTTGTGATTTTTTGATTGCGTCTGACGATAAAACAAAATCGTGAAGTTTGCCCCAGGACTGCATTTCAGGATTTCTTTGCTTTAAAATGTTTTCACTTTTTCCTAGATTTCTTCGCTTTTCTTCTACTTTTTTTCTTAATCGTTCAACATAGATGAAGACATACGCCATAGAACGCCATAATTTTCTCCAACTTCCAAAACGACTCACCTCAATTAATTTACATGAGTTTTCAATTGCATTAATTTGCAGCAAATAAGGTCTATATTCACTTCTGTCTATAGTTTCTATTTGTGGCATTTGTGGCCATTCACTTTGATTTTTGTGAAGAAAAGCAGGTCCTTTGAACCATTCATCGGATGAATCCCAGTTGGGATCTGAATTCCATTTTGTTGCCTTATCTGCCACATTCATTTTGGAGGGAATCCACTTCCAGTCCAAAACACTAGAAGACTCCAAAATTTCACCTACTCGGTACATAACGAACTGTTGAAAATTTCGAGGGTCAGTACGAAGCCACGACAGCACGGTCCTTGAATCACACCATAAAAATTTCTGACTTATGGAAAAACGATGTGCGTTACATATCGAATTCATAAGTCTCACCCCTAGAACAGCAGCCTGCAATTCTAACCTCGGAATTGATAATGGTCGCCTTGGAGCAACTTTGGTTTTAGCGCTTACTATGGCCGTTTCGATTTTATTTTCGTATTCAATGCGAAAGTAAGACACGGCAGCATATGCATTCTCGCTTGCATCGACGAATGTGTGAAGTTGAATTGACGTTTCAGTTTGGTTCAAGATCAGAGAATAACATCTTGGAATCTGGAGTTCAGCAACTTGAGGCAACAACATCTGCCACCTCAACCATCTTTCATATAAGGCTTCAGGTAACTCATCATCCCAACCTAATTCTGAACGCCAAATATCTTGTAGGAGCACCTTTACAAAAACAAGAAAGTGAAAAAGAAATCCCAGTGGATCGAATATCGACATCAATATTTTAAGAACTTCACGTTTTGTTGGATTTTCAATAATAACTTTTCTGTTAAGGCTATACAAGTTTAAAACATAAGTAAACGCGTCAGACGATGTATTCCAATGCATGCCTAAAACTTTTTCGGTTGCCACCATGTTTGTATCATGCATTCCAAAAACCTTTGAGGAAGCTGTTGATTTCGTTTTCGTTCCATCTTCTTTCAGCGCTTCAAGGACGGTGGTAGAATTCGACATCCAATTCCTTATATGGAAGCCGGCATCTGCATGTATAGATTTAACGTCTCTAGCCAGTTGAATGATGTCATCTATGGAATCCATACTATCGATGAAGTCGTCTACATAATGATGTTGTAATATAGCCTTCACGGCTCTTGATTTTGTTCTTGAAAAACGCAATGCATTTTGATTTTTTACATAATGAGCAATGCACGGTGAACAGCTTGCACCAAACGTCAAAACTTGCATCTCATACACACTAGGAGCACGCATTGCTTTATTGTCCCTCCACAAAAAACGTTGAACCGACCTGTCTTCTTTGCGCACTGACACCTGATGAAACATTTCGGCTATGTCGCCACAAATTGCGAACCTTCCACAACGGAAACCATATAGGACATTTGTGATTGGTACTAATTGGTCTGGCCCTTTCAAGAGAAAATCGTTAAGTGAAACACCGTCACATTTCGCAGCTGCATCCCACACGAGCCTTACCTTTGATGGTTTATTCGGATTTCTCACTATAAAAATTGGTAAGTACCAAACACGGCGATCCACTTTTAACTCATCATCGGACAATTTTTTTGCATAACCTTTGCTTACTAAATTCAAAATCTGCTCATTTAAATTTTCACTCAGCCGAACATCCTTTTGAATTTTTCGATCTAGTATTTGAAAACGATTAAACGCCATGGAATAGCTGTCAGGCAAATTGAATTTATCGTACTTCCAAAGAAGACCGACTTCATATTTTTTTTCGATACCAACACACGTTTCTTCAAGAATTCTGATGGCCTTTTTTTCTTCTGTGGATACCATTTGAAGCGTTGGAATGCGTACACCGATGTTTTCAATTGAAAAGAAGTTTTCTACAAGTTGATGAAGCTCTGTATCATTCTGGTTTTGAAATATATTCAATGCAAATTCAGTGTTTTTAAAATTTGTTTGTATATCTTTTTCAGGACCATGAACACACCAACCTAGGCGCGTTTTAGTCACCATTGGTTCGGACCAGTTGCCTTCAAACACTCTCATTGATACGCCAAGTTTCCAATTGTCCATTCCAATAAGAATTCTTGGTTGAGCCATGTCATACGAAGGAATAGGCAAACCTTTCATGTACGAATAACGATTTTGCATAATATGACTCGACACGGATTGTTTTGGTAGCCCTAAATTGTTTACGGTGCGAACGTTGTGGAGGGTGAATCTCTGGCATCCTTCAGAGGAACCTGATATGCCCAATGTGACGATACGTGAGTTTTCTTCAACGCGTGTAGTTTCGGATGTCCACCTTAAACAAAGATTTTCGGAGCTCCCTGCAAGGTTCAGGTCACAAGCGAGTTCATCGTCAATCAACGTCAGGGATGAGCCTCCGTCCAGGAAAGCAAAGGTGTTACACGTTTTATTAATTCCATAAAGCTTCACTGGAATAATTCTAAAAAGGATATTGCTTTGTATATTATCGTCGCAGCGGTTGTAATGGCATCCTAAAGTTGAGCCAGTTTGCATCCTGGGGGGAGTACCATCAGCAGCTGAATTATGTTAAAGCTTGTGATGTTTTCTTGTGCATCCGTCCACTCCACACAATAGTGTTGATCGACATCGCGCGTGAGGGTGTTTTTTTAAGCACGTGTGACATAAATTGTTCTTCTTTACGGCATTCCATCTTTTAGAACGTCCATATCGTTTGAATTCGTAGCAGAAATCCAACGGATGGAAATCGTTACAGACGTAACATTTTCTCGTGCTACTTTCACGATCTATGTTTGATGTAGGTGCTTTGACTACGTCGTGAGTGAAGAAGTGATTACTACGTCATTCCAGTTTGTCTGTGCGCACGATTGGCGTTGTGACGGTACAAGCAGCTTCTGCAATGTCGCTTAACCAATTTGAAAACTCTGGCAGTGTAGGTGATTCTTTTGAAAATAGGGCCCAGTTCAACAAAAGGTGTGGAGTAAGCTTATCAACAAATTCCTTGAGAAGCGTGGGGTTGTTCAAGTGGGCTGTCATCTGTGATGCTTCCATTACGGCACACACATTTTGGATCGCGAGCGCATATTCTATAAGCGTTTCCATTTTATCAGCTTTAGGAGGTGCTTGGTTTTCTGCTTTGGCAATCATGGCGTGAAGTACGTGCTCTGGTCTACCGAAACGCATTCGAAGAGTTTTAATTATATCTGGCACCACCGATGGCAATAAGAGGCGATTCTTTACTGTCTCAAGTGCACTGCCACGTAGGCATTTTTGCAGGCGCATTAAGTTTTCGGCGTGAGTATAACCGGCGAGGTTGGTGCTGTGCTCAAAGGAACTTATAAAAATCAGGATGACCATGGAAGAGTGGCAGGTCCTTTGATATCACTTGTCGAGTCGCTAACTGAGATGGTAAAAGCGTATTTTGTTGAGGTTCGGAATAAGTAGGGTGAATTTGACCACTTGGTGTAGGGTTTTCTGCTTGTAATGGAACAAGGTTGCTTGGGTTGGGCTGCTTTTGAGGAACGATAACAGGTTTTGGTTGTATTTGTTCTTTAGCAATGGTGTTAGCTGCACCAGAGACTGGGATATTAGCTGGGGTATCTTGTACCCATTTTTCTGTTAATTGGCTACGATCTACCGACTTCTTCTCGAAGGACTTTTTCTTCTTCGAGTCTTTTCAAGAGAAGATCTCTTCTTTTCCGGGATTTGGATGTTTCCTTGGACGCCACAGTGGAGATGATGGAACGAGCAGGTGAATGGTGGCTTGATGACCTTTGACAGGCTTCGCATACCCAACTTCTGTCGTTTACAGAAGAACCGACGTTGACGCATTGGAAATGAAACCATGTGGAGCATTTGTCGCAAGCTACCATTTCAGGAATGTCGGGCTCACGGCAGAGCTTACAACTATTACCAGCATTTGGCGTTGATGTTGATTTTGGAGCAGATTTGCTCGACATAACTGCTGTATAATCAGACAAGAATTTTTAAGAAATGTTAAGACGAAAACCAAGCTTTTATAGTCGCAAAAGAAATACTTTTTTTTTTATATAGCGGCTTAAAAATTCTGAAATTTATTTAGTTTATTTATATACATATTTTTATAATGTGTTTTCATATTATATTACCTTGGTTTACAATTTATATTTTAATATTTTACTGTAAAATAATTTTACAAAAAAAAGGTGTCTAAATATTTCAATAGTCTTTTCTATTCAGATTTCGGATACAAAATGAGGTAAAGGAAAGCGAAATAGGTTAAGTTGAGTTTTGCACATTGCAAATTGCAACAACTGCAATAAAGGTCAGGGTTGTCTTCGAAGTATTGGGTAAACTTACTGCGACCATGCAGATGTCGCTAACATGTACTTTATATACATATGTTGATTTATATACCTACAACATACCAAATTATAGAGGGACTGTTATAACATTAAAATCGGAAGTTGTCATTCGATTGTTAACCACGATAGAGTTAAGAATAAATATTCAGTTAAGATTAACTATGAAATAAACATTAAGAATTGTCGGTCTATTTATTTTAATAATTAAAAGTAAAGGTACAACACTTCCATAAGCGATGGAGGTTGGCATCAAGGCCATGTCAAACTCATGGTTTGTGGCGACCAGAATTCTTGTGACTTATACAACCTCGCTGTCAGCCGGTTAGGTGAAGTTTGGCCAGGTGCGAAGCTCGAGGTTGTCGCTAAGGAAGACATTCCTAGCAGACCTAGAGCCCGCATTTAGATCCCAATCGAACCTGCTGGTATCGAGGACATTCTCGAGATGATCAGAGTTTGTAACCCGTCCCTTCCGACTCATAACTGGAAGATAGCCAAGCTAGAGGAGGTGAAGAATCTTTATAGGAGTACCATTTTGGTACTCAATAAGGAATCTTTGGCTCCTCTATCCTTAAACGAGGGCTCGATAAACTATGGCTTCGAAACCATCAAAATTCGTGTCTATAAAAAAGATGAGGTTTATAACCGAAGGTGAACTAGCGGTTGGTGGCCTGGGACATCGTCTTCTCTCCTAACAGAGGGTGACGATGCGCCCATGCCCTCTCCAATCGCGACGTCACCCTCTACAAAAGTCGTAGACAGTCCATCCTTAATGGAGACTGAGAACGACCTTAACATGATCCTTCTGAGCGAGGACGAACTCTTGGGTTCATCCTCAGACTCAGAGGATCAGAACAAAACCGTGGTGGAGGTTGATCTGCCTAATTGTAGCCAAAATGCTGCAGTTAGTACAGATTAATCTCCAGCACTCCGTAAAGGCCTCGGCCTCACTTCTTCTCCGGCTGGCAAGAAACGGGGAAGATATTGTCCTGATCCAAGAGCCATGGATTGTGAGATCCGTTGTTCGAGGACTCAGGACTCCTGGGTACTACACACTGTGTGTGACAGATAAAGGTGAACCTAGATCTTGCATACTAGTGAAACGTAGCATTAATGTATTTTTACTCCATCATTTCAGTGACAAAGATACCACCGTAGCTAGGCTGGAAACAACCAGAGGAAGTTTCTGGCTAGTATCGGCGTATCTTGGCCATGACCACCTTGGCCCTCTCCCTGGAAAAACCTTGGTGAAAATCGTCGCTGAAGCGGAAAGGCAAAGGATCCGCCTAATTATTGGGAGCGACGTTAACGCTCATCATACGGTATGGGGAAGTACCAATATCAACGACAGAGGTGAGTCTCTTTTTGATTATATTCTTGGTACTAACCTCTTAGTAAGTAATGTTGGAAATGAACCAACCTTCATAATCAAAACTCGACAAGAAGGCTTAGACATAACTCTTGTCTCAGATACTATTTAGCATATGATCTTAGACTGGAAAGTATCCAAAGAACACTCGTTCTCTGATCATAGATATATCCAGTTCAATATCAATGTGAATGATAACCCGAGTCCATTGACTTTTCGAAATTATCGGAAAACAGATTGGGCTTTATACAGGAACTTATTACAGAGTTTACTAAAACCTGGACTATCTTGTCCTTCCTCTAACGCTAATGAACTTGACAACAAAGTCAATGACCTCACCTCAGCTATGAACAGATCGCTAGAAATTGCTTGTCCACTTATACACATAAGAGGAAAGAGGAAACCACAATGGTGGGCCTCAGAGCTTGACTCGCTCAGGAAAGAATGCAGGAAACTTTTCAACCGAGCCAAAGCCGCAAGACTAGCCTCTCACTGGGATTCTTACAAAGTGTAGTGTTTGACGAGGCAGTCTTAGCGAAAGGATCATTCTTAGCTTATTAAAAGCCGCTTATATTGCCGAGCATAAATGCACGATTTAAAAGAAATTGAGTCAAGGTTATAATATAACTTAAGACTGAATTTATTTGGTAAATGTTCTCCTATTTTTACTTACAACTAGTTTTACATTTTTATACATTGTATTCTTATTCTACTTCTTTGTTGATCGATTTTGCCTATGACCTACAATATATTGTCCCACATGACGTAAGAATTAAATGTCCATTTGACAAAATAAACCATTGGTTGTATTTCCTCAAAGGCATTCCGAATGCTCAGTCACTGTGTCACACATAGCTAATTGCAGTCATAAACAAAAATCGATCTATGCACTTGGGGCATATTGACCGAACATGCTTAGTGTGTAATATGATCAGTACAATGCATGCTTGGTGACGGCTGATGATATACAATTATATATAGGTCGCCATGCGTCGAGAATGTTTGTTTATTATTATTGTTTTGCATTATATTTTTTTTGTTGTTTACATTTGTTAATTCTTTTGGTGTTACACACAACAAAAGAATCCCTAAGAATTTACAAGAAGGCACTAAGGAAATCTAAACGATCTTCTTGGCGATCCTTCTGTGGCACGATAGAAGAAACTTCTGAAGCTCAACAGCTTCAAACCATTTAAATCTGCAGGACCAGATGGAATAATACCAGCCGAGCTACAAAAGACTTCTGATATAATTGCACCAATCCTTGAGGCAATTTTTACCAGCTGTCTTTACCTGGTCCTTGTTCCCTCGGCATGGCGAGAAGTTAAAGTTGTTTTTATACCCAAGGCAGGTAAATGCTCGCAAGTTAATCCTAAAGATCTACGACCTATAAGTCTATCATCATTCCTTCTTAAGACCTTGGAAAGATTGATTGATATCCATTTAAGGGCAAGTATTGATACAAGACTTCTGCCTTCGTCTCAACATGCCTACTGTAAAGGTAAATCGGTGGAAACAGCGTTACACAACTTAGTACGCACCGTCGAATATTCCCTCCATCATAAAGAGTTCACTATGGTTGCTTTCCTTGACATCGAAGGTGCCTTTAACAACGTGGACACATCTGCAATCACATCTGCACTAACATCTCTAAATGTAGAGAATTCGCTTCGGGAGTTAATTCATTTAATGCTTACTAGCAGAATAATTAACTCAAAACTGGGCAACCCTTCTGGCAGACGATTCGTTAGTAGAGGGACACCGCAAGGTGGTGTTCTATCCCCTCTCCTCTGGAACCTAGTGGTGAATGAAATCCTAACTAGTCTAGATGCGGAGGGTTTCAGAGTGATAGCCTATGCGGACGACGTTGCTATAGCAGTTTCAGGAAAGCATCTTAACACGTTAAAAGAACTCTTACAAAATGCCTTAGACAGACTAATACTTTGGGCTGATCGGTGTGGACTGGGTGTTAACCCACACAAAACCGATTTGGTCTTATTTTCGAAGATATACAAAATTCCATTTGTCAAACCTCCCCATATTAAAGGAGTCCAATTAAAATTCTCAGACGAGGCTAAATACCTGGGTCTTGTCTTAGATAAAAAACTAAAGTGGAAACGCAACGTACAGGAAAGAGTCAAAAAAGCTACTGTTGCTCTCTTTTCTTGCAAAAAAGCCATCGGTAATAAATGGGGCTTACAAGCCAGAATCACGCATTGGCTATACACATCGGTAATCAGACCGATTTTAATGTACGGTGTGGCAGTATGGTGGACTGCTTTAGAGAAAGGTGTAAACCGGGATAAATTAAATAAAGTCCAACGTTCAGCTTGCCTATGTATAAGCGGATCGCTTCGCACGACCCCATCTGCGGCACTGGACACCTTTCTCTACCTAACACCTCTTGACATTTTTAGCAAACAAATAGCTGCAAGCTCTGCTATTCGCCTCAAAGCTTCGTCACAGTGGACTAACAACAACATTGGCCACTCCGTAATTCTTAGTTATTTAGAATCAATTCCAAAGCACACAGACTACACCATCCCCCAACTGCAATTCGACAGAAATTTCCAGATTTCTATAACTCCCAGATCTTTTTGGGAGGATAGGACATTCCTGGAAGATGAGTCAATCCATTTCTATACAGATGGGTCAAAAACAAAAGAAGGGGTTGGTGGAAGTGTGTACTCTGAACGACTGAAATTAAGTCTCTCATGCCGCCTTCCCAATCATTGTAGCGTGTTCCAGGCGGAACTTCTGGCGATAAAAGAAGTCTTGTCCTGGCTTAAAGAAAACGTGATATCAACATCTGATATCCGTATTTTCTCAGATAGTCAGGCCGCTATCAAATCTCTGGATTCTGTCTCTACAAACTCTATAACAGTCCATAACTGTCGATCATCTCTAATGGAGATGGCACAACAGTTTAATATTCACCTTTGCTGGGTACCGGGCCATAGAGATATTCCAGGTAACTGTAAGGCAGATGAACTCGCCAGGAACGGTACAGTACAGCCCATCCTACCACGTTTGCCACGTACTGGCATACCAATCGCTACTTGTCAACTGTTGCTAATGCAAGACGCTGTGCGGAGAGCAGGCACCAGGTGGAACAACATCACCACGTGTCAAGTCACAAAAACATCTAGCCAACACTGGATTTAAAACGTTTAAGGTGCTTGCTCTCTCTAAGCAGATCGCATATAAGCTCGATAATAGGTGTTATAACCGGACACTGTCTAATAGGAAAGCACGCCACGAGATTAGGCGTATTCTCAAATGGTTTTTGCAGAAGCTGCATTGAAGAGGAAGAAACAGTTCTTCATCTTCTCTGCACATGCCCTGCTCTGGCTCGAAAACGCAAGAATTACCTAGGAGAATTCTTCTTTAACGATCTAAACGATCTAAATCATATCGGCATAATCAGCCTCTCACGTTTCGTAAGAGACTCAAACTGGTCCCATTGAGCTTAGGAAGAAACCTCAAGATTCATGTGGTATCACAATGGGCCATTAAACTGGCCTAAGTGTGTCATATAAAGTATTTTACTTTTGTTAGAAAAATGTCAACATGAGTAAATTTAAATTTACAAGATGGTGCTTCACCTTTAATAGAACAATTAACATTTCGTTTCCATCTTGGACAGCCACTATAACCTAACCTAACCATATTCAGGATTTTGTTTTTAAACCTTTTTTCACTCGAAGATATTCGTTGTCAATCGAATAAGGATGTATTTTATACGGAATACGGGTACTTGTTCCCACGTCTCTTCGTTCAGATGTTCTATAGCTGTTACATGAAGAGCATTGTTAAGATGAAACTTCTTGTCAGATCAATTTGCTGGTGGCCCAAAATTGATCAGGATATAGAGGAAATATGCGCAGAACGCGTTCCTTGTCAACGAATAAGAGGAGACAATAACCTGGAGAAGTCGTTTTTGGATTGGCCAAAACTAGAAAAACCATGAATACGTCTTCACATAGATTTTTTTTCATTCAGCGGAAAACGTTTTTATTAGCTGTTGATGCCACGTCTACACAACTTCTACTACAGCAGATGCGGTGATTTTAAAACTTAGGCAATTGTTTTCATCTTTTGGATTACCTGAACAATTATTTTCCGATAATGGTCCTCCATTTACGTCAGATCGTTTTATTCGCTTTTTAAGAAGCAAGGGAGTTGATGACTCCGAGTCTCCGACTTTTCTTATTGGCTTTCAAGTTTTTCCCTTTAAAAACCCTTTTCTGCATACTTTCGATGTATGTCCTTTTTGGGCCACACCTATTACATGCGGAAGAAAAGACTTGGTTTCGACTGTTGAAATTAGATTTCGAAGAAGTTTTTTAAAATTTGTATGCGCATTATACTTAGCTTGGAATTGTGGCTTTCTAGACGATTTAAGAGCTGCAACAGCATCATCGTGATGCATTGCCTTCGTAACGAGCAAGGCAACTTCCATGCTGATAGCTTTAGTACACGCCACGCCGTTGCAAATGAGATGTTTTCTTCCGAAAGCAATCTTTTTTGTATATTTTCGTTATATAATCCGCAAATTCGATCACGAAGGGCTGGTGACAAAAAATCGCCAAACTCACATGGTCGAGCTAACTGTTTTAATTGATTTACGTATTCGCTAATTGTTTCCGATGTTTTTTTATCTCTCTTATTAAACTTAAATCTTTCTAAAATAACTGTACGCTTCGGATTAAAATAATTTTGCAACAAAGACTTGCATGCATCCTATGATTTGTCTATAGAAGAACTAGGCATGCATACATTTTTAAGACACTTTACGTTTCGCCACCAATTAATTTAACGAGCAATGGCAATTTTTTATCCACCGCAATCGCATTGACCACGAATAATTGCTCCAATCTTTCACAATAAGTATTTAAATCGTTCTTTGATTGATCAAACGGTTCAATATTTCTAATCAATGACATAATTACTGTATGAAATTACCGCAAACCGAAGGCGACCGACTTAAGACCGAATAACTCAACTGACTTGTAAAAAAGACCTTCGACTTTTTTTTACGAAAGACTAAATGACTGTATCAAACTCTTAATTTTGGGTTTTTTCCGCTCGTCGCCAAAATGTTATGTTTTGTCGAGTGAAGATCTCAAAAGGAAAACACTGCACGTCTTGTTGAAAGGAGGTTTATTCAAAGAGTGAGTAGCTTAATATACTCCACATAATTAGGGTGGATGAAGCTCCAAAGCATACAACTGAAAAAAAAGTCAACAACAAGAATACTGCTTCATCATCTTCTTTTTCTCGTCTTTCGTCTTCAAACAACAAAAGCTCTCCCGCCAACTCTCGCTTTGGTATTGCTGCGGCGAGCACATCTAATAAAAAAAATGCAAACAATGCTCGTTTGTCATCATCGTTTCTAAATCTTAACACTCGTAATAATCAATCCATCATTAAGAAGAAGAAAATTGGTATGCCTATGGGTGATAACGTTAATGCAGTTGCTGCTCATGCTACTAACAACAATGAAGCTCCCGATGGTGTTATTGTTGTTTCTCATGATGATACTGCTGCCGATGATGTAGTTGTAGTTCCTGCTGCTGATGTTACTGCTACCCATTGTGTTGTTGTCGTTTCTGAGGCTGAGGTGCATGCCGTTGATGCGCATGTTAATTCTAAAGGTGCCGCAGGTGTTCTATCATTTGCTGATGTTTTTGATGGTGGTTTTGCTGCTGTTGCTGATATTGCTGCTGATGATGTTGCTGTGGTTCCTGATGCTGTTGCCGATCGTGTTGCTGTTGATGTTGTTGCTTTGGTTCCCGATGCTGCTGTTGCTGTTGCTGTTTCTGATGCTGATGTGCATGCCGTTGATGCGCATGTTAATTTTAAAGGTGCCGCAGATGTCATATCGTTTGCTGATGCTGTTAATGGTGGTTTTACTGCCACTGCTGCTGCTAATGGAAATTCAACTTTACCATCTAATCTTGCCTCTGAAAGTAGATTTGCTGCTACAAAAGGTATCAGTAAATCGAAAAAAGTTATTTCGGGCACAAGCGTACAAAATACGGAATTTGTTGTCTACAACAATTTGAAATGGTTTCACTTGTCAAAGTTTGCGCCGTCCACGTCGACTGAATCCATAACTAAATACTTATCGACCAACTTGAATGTGAATGAATCCGTTTTTAAATGCTTCAAGCTACTAAAGAAAGGAAATGAAGCAAATCTTAAATTTATTTCATTTAAAATTGGAATTCCTGTAGAATATGTACAATCTGTGTTCAGTTCTTCTTTTTGGCAATATGGAATTAAGATTCGTGAATTTGATTTCATTCCAAAAAACCTGTTAGGGATGGAGAATCAAAGAGCTATCCACTAAGTCAAGCTTCTCCATCAAATGCTGCAAATACTAATTCTTTGGGGATTTATTATCACAATGCCAGTGGAATTCGAACAAAAGTGCCTGCTTTATTTCTTGCATCAAGTCATGTTGATTATGACATCATTATTATTGTTGAAACCTGGCTATGGAGCGGAATCCTAGACACAGAAATATTTGACAATTCATACATGGTTTTCCGAAAGGACCGCTGTAACTCTGCAGAAGATCGTGGAGGTGGTGTAATAGCTGCTGTCCGTTCCTGTATATCGTGCAAACTAGTGACTCTCCCCATCACAGATGTTGAACAAATTTGTTTTTCAATTAATCTTGAACCAGGTATTTTTATGTATTTTATAATTAGTTATATTCCGCCCAAAAGTAATATTGAAATTTACGAAAAGCACTTGGCAAACATTGATTAAGTGAATAACTTAAGTAATAACTTGCAAAAAATGTGTGTAATTGGCGATTTTAATTTAGGAGATGTTAATTGGTCGTACTCTGTTGCGGATAGTATGATTATACCTTGTAATTTAAAAAGAGATATTGAAACTTCCTTTATTGATCACCTGTATGCTCTTAATTTACATCAAGTAAATAGAATTGTTAATGATTTATTCAAAATTTTAGATTTAGTATTTATTCATCATGATGAATTTAAGGCATCAGTTAATGAAATAGTTCCTTTCTCATTGTTAAACAATTCGATACATCATAAAGAATTATATATTGAATTACAATTTTACAGTTATTTAAGAAAAGTAGATCACAATGTCAATTCATTTAATTTTTCAAAAACCGATTTCATTGGACTCAATAATTACCTTGAAAATGTTGACTGGAATACCGAGTTTCTTAATTTAAACTTGACGAATACTTTTAATCATTTCTTGTGCATCTTAACCAATGCTTTTTATTTATTTGTGCCTTGTAGAACCAAAAAGAATGGATCCAAACCCCCTTGGTATAACAAAAAATTAGCTCATCTTAAAAATCTAAAAAATAAATCTTTCGCCAATTTTAAAAAATCAAATAATACGGACGACAAAAATATTTTCTGTAAATTTCGTAAAGATTCTATGGTGCTTAGTAAATTCTCACACAGAAATTATATCTTGAATCTGGAGCTTGATTTAAAGAGCGATCCTAAACGTTTCTGGTCGTTCATAAACTCTAAACGAAAATCTCTTGGAATCCCAAATTCTATGATTTTCAATAGCGATGAATCCACTGATGTTCATAAAACTCTGGAGCTTTTTGCTCAGTTTTTTGAATCGGTGTATTCTAATTTCAATCCAAACTTTCCTCAACCTCCTCGGAACGGCCCTAAGGTTGATATTGGATCTATACATTTGGAATACTCTGATGTTTTAAACGCACTTAACTCTCTTAAGCCAAATTCGAATCCAGGTGTTGATGGCATCCCTGCCATAATATTAAAAAGATGTTCTAAGTCTCTTTGTGCACCGTTGCTTACAATTTTTGAACTCTCTTTGTCATCTGGGATATTTTTAGATGACTGGAAATCTTCTTTCCTAATCCCCATCTTTAAATCGGGTTCTAAAAATATTATTGAAAATTATAGGGGGATTTGCAAGTTGTCCGCAATTCCCAAGCTTTTTGAAAGTTTAGTCAAAAACAAACTTGATTTTCTTGTGAAAATACATATAAATAGTGCTCAACATGGGTTTCTTTCGGGTAGGTCAACTATAACAAACTTGACATGTTTCTCATCGTTTGTTGTTGATGCTATCGAAAATAGAGGTCAAGTTGATGCTATATATACTGATTTCAGCAAAGCTTTTGATTCGGTAAACCACAGCATTTTGCTTCTTAAACTAGATGCTTTTGGAATCCATTCAGTCTTACTCAAAAAGTCTACTTTTTTTCAGGAATATACTTCAAGATCAATCAAGTGTACGTCTGGTGTTCCTCAGGGTAGTCACCTTGGCCCATTGTTATTTATAATATTCATTGATGATATTGTCAACTATGTCAACTTTAGCAAATGTCTTATATATGCTGATGATCTCAAATTATTTTCAAAAGTAACTTGTGCAGATGACTGTCTCAAGCTGCAAATGGATCTGGATAATTTATCTCACTGGTGTAACTTAAACGGTTTAAATCTAAATATGAAAAAGTGCTTCTCTCGAAAACTTCTTACTTTTGAGTTTATCTATTCTCTTGATTCCAAGCCTCTTCAGAGAACATTAAAAGTGAAAGATTTGGGGGTTCTTTTTGACTCTAAATTTTCATTCTCTCTTCATATTGATGCGATTGTTGCTAAAGCTAACTCAATGGTAGGGTTCATTAAAAGGAATTCCGTTGATTTTTCCGACCCATACACCCTTGTATCATTATATACTTCTCTGGTCAGGCCAAATCTTGAATACGCGGATGTTATCTGGAATCCTTGTCAACAATATTTATTAGATAGAATACAGAGAGTTCAGAATCGCTTCACAAGATATGTATTTTACAAAATGCGCTGGAATTTCTATCCTTGTTCCCAAGCCAGGCAAAGCTTTTTAGGATTGCAATCTTTGAGAGCCAGAAGAACAACTCACGATATTGTTTTTGTGCGGGATATTCTTTGCTGCCACATAAGATGTCCAGAGTTACTCTCCTTTATATGTATATATGCTCCAACGAGGCCATTGAGGGAAAGATCTCTACTTTTTGAGTCCAGACATAGAACGAACTACAGAAGTAACGAACCAATTTCAAGGTCAATTAGAGAGTTCAATAAAATTTATGATTATGTTGACTTATATCTCTCCAGAGAAAAATTTAAGAATGTATTATACTATTTATTTTTAAGATATTAAGTATTTGTTATTTATTTTTAAGTACACTTATAATATTTATTTTTTACCGAAATGTAATCTGTTAAGCTTTAAAGCTCGTAGATGAAATTAATAAATAAATTAGAGACTGCTTGATACATACAGTATGTGTATAAAAGTATGGACTACAATATATAACAAGTTCTATTGATTCTTAATCAAAAACTAAGACCTAGGTGTAATCTTAATTACAAATATTTTTGTTCTCTTTAATTCTTGCTGGTAGCGGTGAAATAAATCACCTATTTGCAAGGCTTAGGGTCACGAGCACTGCAGCTATACCTTTTGTTTGTTGTTCTGATCTAAAGTGTTTCTTTGTGTGACCAAATCTGAAGCAATTTTTTGTTTGCATTGGCTTGTGCACATATGTAGGTTTTACTTTTGTATTCAGAAAGCCTATTCACGGCCGAACCTTCGTATTTTCCACTGTTAAATGATTACTCTTGGTTCCCAGAGTGATTCGTCTAATTTGAGAAATGATGGACTTTCGAACCACAGTAACATCGATTATAGGTCAAGGAGTGCATCCTTTGGTTTTTAAGTCTGCTGGATCAATTTCTCATTAAAAATTACTCCATTGTAATATCCGAGTTTTTGCTTGGATTTTAGCAACCCTATTTTGCAATTTTTGGTCGACAGTATCGACGCGACGCTTAAATAATAAATAACATTAAATGTGATGTAAACTATATTTCTTGCAGCAGTATTATATATTATAAATAACTATACATGCATGTAGTTATATTATAAAATAAGAAACGTTTTTGATATGCAGAAAAAAAGACATTATTGTGTTTTATTGATTAATTTCATATTAATATGTCTAACGCAGGCAATAACTAATTTTTAATTCCCCAACAGTCACCGACTATCACTCGAGCCGGCAACAGCTTTTCTCGCTAAGTTATCGTCTCAATTTCGTTGGTGTCTTTCCCGCTATTTATATAGCTTTCTCTCACTCCCACGCGTTCTTTTTTTGTTCGTGATTTGTGCAAAACCAAGTCTCTTATAGTTAAAAAATATAAAATAGTTAAAAAATAAAGGAATTATGGCCCAAGGACCACGTGGTGTATTAGTGGGAAATCAATTCAGCATTCTCTCTTATGAGATGCTGTTTGAGGCCAAAAACAAAAGACGGAAAGGACCCAATCCAATCAATCCTTTAAATAATATAAATAGCTTAAATAACCACCCCAAATTCATTGTTATATCACCCTCGGACCCCAATAAACCCTTCAAAGACTTTAGTGTCTTCCTCTTCAAAAAAGCAATCGACAGTATAAGTACTCAATAAGAAAGTATTACCCAATAGCGAGATGGTAATCTTTTCATCCTTGTTGAATCCGAAAAAATTGCAAATATTTTCCTATCAAGGAAGAAACTCTCAAACCTCTGCGATATTCCCGTGAAATTACACGAACAGCTCAACACGTGCAGGGGCACTGCCTTTGTACCGAGTCTGAATAACGTACCAGAAAAAGAAATCGTCGACGAAATGAGTTCGCAAGTTGTTATGGCAGTATATAAATTTACCAAAACTGTGGACATTCGATTTCTTCCGTTCCCCACCTACAGTCGATGTAGGCTGGTTCAACATTCAAGTTGAAGAATATTTCCCAAATCCCATCATGCAGTGCCGAACCTGTCAAAAACTCGGACCCATCATGTGTAATATGCAACCTCCCTCTCCATCCTGTAACGACTTTGTTTGGCTTAAGGTCGGTGCTGGTATGCTAGTACCACTGTAGCTCGGTGGTTGGGGTGGTCCTTTGACCTCCTAATCGTCGCAAAAAAATCATACCAGTCTAGGGTACCTATAGGTGTTAAAAGGTACGCGAGTAATACTTCTTTACCCTCCCTCCATGTCGTCATACTCGCCTAGACGACCCTTAATACTGGTGTCTCTTATCAACCTCTCCTCATCCCTTTAAGTTTCGTCACACTCATCTCTTAATAAAAAAAATGTACAACTTCATTTCAAATTTAAAAATATCTTTTGCTTTTTAAATAAAAGAGTAGTACCCGTAGCGTGATGGTTAGTGCGTTGGACTGTCATGCAAGGGGTCTTGGGTTCAATCCCTGCCTGTGCCACCTAACTTTTTTCACGGGTACTGCCTCTTGCGAGGAATTGACAAATCCTCCAAGAGTAATTCTTGTCATGAAAAGTGCTTTCTCAAAATGGCCGTTCGGATTCGGCTTAAAACTGTAGGTCCCCTCCATCTCTGACAACATTACTCGCACACAGGGATGGTTGAGAGTTGTAAGTCACTAGGCCCTGGTCCTTCATGGACTGTTGCGCCACCTAATTTATTTATTTATTTTTAAATAAAAGAAAAGCTTATTTCATAGATTTTAATAAAAAAAAATTGAAAATAAAAGTTTAACAAAAAGTACAACAAAAATTATAGATTAAGCCCCGTATTAAATTATTCGGGATAAGTTTAAGTACGCGGAACTTTTTTTTCTTTAATCTTATAACACTATAATGTTGTTTTTCTTTTCTTTTTTTTTTAATATTACGACACTATAATTTTTCTTACGTTTTTCTTACACTTTTATTTCAATTTTTTTTTTTTTTTTATAATAAGCACACACTCAAGGGGATATTACTACCCTTATTATGCAGAGGCACAGTGTGAGCACTAGGAAGAGGAGAGAGGGTTTAAAAGGAGATGTCGGTGCACATTGGTTTTGAATTCCTGAACATTGCAATGACTAGGAAAGACAGAGTGTGGTAAGGCATTCCACATTCGCGTAGTACGGCTAAAGAACGAATCTCTGTATTTGACAGTACGGCCGAAGTTGGGCTCGAGGGTATACTGATGGGCATTCCTAGAAGCGCGAGTATTACGGTTGAACTGTTTAAGGGGAGGAATGCAACTGGCTATTTCACTAGAGCATAAGCCGTTAAAATAACGGTAAAAAAGGGTCAGACAAGAGACCTTACGACGATGTTCAAGCGAAGTAAATGAACTTATGATGATATTATCATCTATCAATTTAAATGCTCTACGTTCAATACTATCCAAGAGGCTTAAGTAAGTTGCAGGAGCACCAGCCCAGAGATGGGAGTTATACTCAAGCTTTGGACGTATGTAAGTCTTGTAGATAACAGCCAGATCAGAAGGGGTGAAATATTTCTTGCATCGCCTAAGGAAACCCAAACACCTTGCGGCATTTTTGGCGACATCGCGTATGTGATCATTCCACAAGAGGTGGTTGGTGACACACATACCGAGAATATCGAGGTGTTCAGTCTCATTGATGCAAGTGCCATCCATGGATAATGGCAATGGGGGTATATCTCGCTTTAACGATACAAGACAGCATTGCGTTTTCGAAGCATTAAATTCCACGCGGTTTTTAATCCCCATTGAACAATGCTGTTTAGGTCGGAATTTAATGAGCTTATCATATTTTGTTGTTGCAGTTCCACATCCGAAGAAGAGGGATGTGAGTCTGAAAACGAATATGAAAAGCTAAGAGTACTATCGTCAGCGAAACAATGTATTAGATTAGATGTTGCAGACAGGAGATCATTAATAAAAATGAGAAAGAGTGTTGGAGATAGAACAGAGCCCTGGGGCACACCAGCATTTATTTTATGGTTTTCAGACTTGAATCCATCCAATACTACTTGTATTGAACGATCCGAAAGGTAATTACTAATCCAATGAAGCAGGGATTCATGCACACCGAAAGCATGCATTTTCGATAAGAGAGCCTGATGCCAAACCCTATCAAATGCTTTTGAAATATCAAGTGCAATAATCTTACTTTCTCCAAAGCGATGTAAAGATTTGCTCCACTGTTCGGTGAGATGAACCATGAGATCACCAGTGGACCTATTGCTTCGAAAGTCGTACTGCCGGTCATTAAGAAGCTTTCGATCTTCAAGATATGTCTTGAGCTGATAATTAATCAGCGTTTCCATGACCTTGGAAAGAAGGGACGTAAGTGCAATCGGTCGGTAGTTAGAGGGTGAGGAAGATTCGCCTTTTTTTGGGATGGGCTGGACAAATGCAGTTTTCCATCCTCTCGGAACGAGACCTGAGGAGTAGGACTAATCGATGAAAATTAAGAAAATTTATATATAAAAAAATGGAATTTCAGCCAGCTGGATTCGAACTGGAGACCCCTAGCTCATTGAACCTTCAAACCGCGTGCTTTTTTTTTTTAATTCATTTTTATTAATTCATTCTTAAACCTATCTTAAAGCTAGACAAAAATTCATAAAACTAGCCTAATTAACCATAACTTACAACTAACTTATTGGTCCCATACGGACACTCTAAGTTAAACAATAATACTTAATGCTAATGCTTTTCGGCCCTAAGATCTATTTAACTTCAATTCCATTTTATTTATTTTTTTATTCATTAGAAAATTTCAAAAAAAAAAAAATTTTACTTAAAAACTACTTACAATAAGGTCCTCAATATAAAACTTAAAGCTAACTAAAACTACCTAGTCTACCTATAAACTACTTAAAACTAGAACAACCACAGCAGCAAATCTAACTATCTAACATTTTTTGTTTTTCATATTTGGTTGTCTTTTTTCTTTATTTTTTTTTTATTCCATGTTTTTTTTTTGTATTTTTGTGGATATTTTTTTTTGTATTTTTTTTTTGTGCCACCATGCCTATGCTACTTAAAACTAAACCCTAAAACTATAAAACAAGTATGTAAGCCGGCCAAGCCTTAAAACCCCATCCCGACTACCCACTATTAAGTGCCGATTGAAGCCACCAAAACTCGTTCTCCTGCTTCACCCTATCAGTTCGGTCCCGTTCGGACACAGCCCTACTGAACCGAAGGAGCTCTGCTCCGCCTTGTGCCATGACGTCCCGATTGTACAGGAGTCGCCTATCCACGGTTCGTCGTCTGACGTGGTAGATTAGCGAAACTGCCAATCTATCCTGTATCAGACCGCATCTATCTAAAAAGAGGAATGCCTCTGGTGGAATGAAGCCGCTCAAGCGTGCACTTTCAAAAAAATAAAAATTAAATTAAAAAATAAAATTAAATTGTTGGTCGAAGACATAGCTCTTGCAATGTGACCTCGAACGAGATTTATCACGAAATTGTCAATTCTGTTGATTCGAGCCCCGTTGTATAGGACCTCGTTGGAATAGTAATGCACGTAAGAAGATTCGGCTGTTCGATATAAGCCGGTACAGCGTCGTAAACAGTGCCGCTCGAACAACCGAAACTTCTCCATCTGGGAAGGGGTAACGTTGGACCACACAGGACAACCAAAAACGATCATCGGCCGTATGAGGGCCATGTAGCAAATTGCCTTCACTCTGGGGTCAAGCCGACTGCTGTAAAACAGCCGTTTCGTCAGACCGAAGGCTCCTCTGGTCCTGGTCAGAGCAGCATTTATATGTCTGTCGAAATACAATTACTGATCTAACCAAACCGCGTGCTAACCAATTCAGCTATCTTCTCTATCGAGGAACAGTCGATTATTAATTTATTCGATTTCTACCAGGTCACTTAATAACCTGGTAATCCTGTTTAAGTTAATTAGACAGCAACTAATGTTATGAGCGCCTGATATTAATCGGTCACTTCAAGTCCCTAAGGACTTGTAGAGGGAATTTTAGGCTTTCCAATTTGACAGAAGGAAAATGCCTGTTTTAAAAAAAATTATTATTTTAACAAAAAAAAAATACAAATTTTCACTTCCGGTTTCTTACCTCACTTTCCTTTTTAATAACTATTTTTTACAGTATATATATGATGGACGTATACCGTTTTTTCCTTTTTTTTCAATTTTAAATTCAATTTGGATTTAAAACTTCTATATGTATATGTATGTATATATATGTATAGATTCAAAATTTTAAATTTTAGAACTGAGTACACTTGTCGTTGCTATGGTCCAAAGGTAAAAGACTTAACCAGACTTTTGTGCAATGGAAGTACATCAAAAGCCTCGAAAGCTCGCTGGTATTCCTTTGTTCTTGACCAATACCTACAAAGGTTTGTATATTTTGGACCTTGAATTCTTTTATTTAATTCATTATGTAAATGAAATCGGTTACAATCCAAATTCCGAATGCACGCGTACTTCATGCGCCAATTGCCATGAAAGTCACCCATCATCCGATAGAAATTGCTCAAAATTCGCTCAAGAAAAAGAGGTTCTTAAAATAAAAACAGTTCGAAAATGTTAAATGACGGAAGCCAGACAAATCTTCAGAGAACAATATCCTCATGAAACCTCCAACCAAACCTTTTCTTAAGTTGTTAA
Source organism: Eupeodes latifasciatus (assembly GCA_920104205.1). Taxonomy (NCBI): domain Eukaryota; kingdom Metazoa; phylum Arthropoda; class Insecta; order Diptera; family Syrphidae; genus Eupeodes; species Eupeodes latifasciatus. The sequence continues at coordinate 58,063,286 of OV049927.1, forward strand.
AACCATCCCTCAGACTGATCCATCCAATCAGCCAAACCTGAATTCAACAAGCAATACCACTGACACTTCAAACAAATCCACCTCACCTCTTTTAAACACACTCAATAACACCGATAAGAACGCAACACCAACGAAACCTCCTTCCTCTCAAATAAAAATGTCTGGCTCAAATCAACAACCCTCTTTAACATCAACCTCAGACCATCAAAATAACTCTAAAGCCGACACTCAAAACCTCTCATCAATAATTTCTCCTAAAGTCCAAAATATAACTAATTTTGACAACCAATCCTATTCATATTCTAATGATCACGCTAATCATCAATTGACTTCAACTTCTTCCTTAACCCAACAAGAAAAAAAAAAACAAAACGCATCCCAGTTCACCGCTCTCCTCCCAGCATCTCGCAAACTAAATCACCACAAAAAGATACAGAACTTTCACCTACTCCGGTGCTAGAGGGCTGGATCAACCAGGCTCATCATGGAGCCTTCTTGACCCAGGCCCGGACGTCAAAGTCAAATCAATCATTCAACGGGCTTCACACAATATGTTCATTTATATACTGCACAGAAGACCTCTCAGTCACCACCCCAATCTTAAGCACAACTTAGGGTTCTTCAGTGGAACCTCAAAGGCTATGCAAATAACTACGATGAGCTAAATATTCTAATAAAAGAAAAGGCCCCAACGGTAATATGCCTCCAAGAAACCCACTGTCAATACGACCTAACTCCTTTAACCTCTTATTTTAACAACTAACCCTCCAATACTAACTCAAAACAAGGTGTCACTCTCCTTGTTAAACAAAATATCCCTCATAGAGAAATTTCTACCAATTCGAACATTTCATGCTTTGCAATAGAAATTGTGTTACCGATCAAAATTTTTATTTTTTCATTTCTCTAAAGGACAAACATTCTTCTTCTAACACTAATAGGGAAGCTGCACTAATCCTAAAAGCAATCAGATCTGCTGCAAACATAGCCATTCCTCAGACATACCCTAAACAACATAAAAGTATAACACCGTGGTGGAATTCTGAATTAGCTGAACTGTCTTCATAAACTAAAAGCAAAACTCCAAGCAGGGACAGAATATCGTACCCTATGCTTAAAAACCTCCCAGTTGAGACGAAGCAAATACTTCTGAATCTATACAATACTATTCTTAAAACTGCACTCATTTCCCAAAGCTGGAAAACAGCCGCAATTCTTCCGATTTCTAAACCTAACAAAGATAAACTAACTCCAGACAGTACCACAAAAATCCTCGAAAAAATTGTGGTAAAACGAATTATGTTGTATGCAGAATCTAAACAACTTTTTAGTCTAAATCAAGTAGCATTTAAAACTAATCGTGGATGCACAGACGCCTTCCTTTTTATAGATGACCATATCTCTAGAGCACTCCAAAAACCATGCATAAATACTAGACTTTGAAAAAGCATTCGACAAAATAGGAATACATGTAGTGTTAAGGAAACTTAAAGCTTTGGCCCTAATATTTTCAATTATGTATGTTAAAGCTTTTCTTACAAATATAAAATTTTGTAAACTAATAATTCCTATTCTGTTACATACAGACTACAGAACGGAATCCCTCAGGGATCTCCATTATTTGTCGTTCTGTTCTCTATTGCATTTCAATATAAGAATATAATATAAGAAGTTGAAGTTGATATAACCAAGCACAAGTCCTTAAAATACTGCCTCTAAAAATCTAAATGTTGTGGAAATCAAAAATTCACTCATATGTAAATGCTCTTAATGACATTTTAGAATGAATGTCGGAACATTTTTTGGCGCAATCATTGTTTAGATCTCAAGAAATGCCTAGCTGCAAACTCTATTATTATTAAGTATTTATCAAGTAGGAAAAGTAGCGTACACACACACTCTTTTGCAATATAACCAAACAACTTATATTAAGTAAAATAGATTATGGTATTTTTATTTATTTTGACTGCCATTCAAGAGGCTTTAAAAGAAGGAAATAAGCAAGTTATCTATACAGACAGTCTCTCTACAATCAAAGCTGTTATAAATACCAACAACAACACCACCAATCTCATCAACGACATCCGGTCCTTATTGGTAAATTCAAACCAGCATCAGCACATAGAACTGATGTGGACCCCTGCACACGTTGGCATCCGTGGCAATGAGCTCGCGGATAAGGGGATACTTTGGCCTGGGAATTCGGCGTAAGAAAGAGATAGCACTATGTTTGAGTGAGAGAGGTGATTAAGATAAGAATTCTCATATTTTTAAATAGTTGTGGTTAACGTTTGCGGTTATGGTTTAAATATATATATATATATGTGTTTGTTGTGGATAGATGATATGAAATGTTTAAATGTACCGCATGATGTATAATTTATGATTCATTGTAATTTGTGGTTTGTATTTTGTTTAATGGGTTTATATGTCTACATACATATGTGAGAAAAGAGGTCGGCAGCCTTTGTGGGTAGTGGGTGAGGCGCGTTGGTTGTGTATGGCTTATTAGTATTGATGTTTTGTGGTTAGGAGCGCGTGCCAGTGTGAGTTATAGAAATGTGAAATGGTGTTATCACAATATGTTTTTTATGATTCATTGTAATTTGTGGTTTGTATTTTGTTTAATGGGTTTATATGCCTACATACATATAGTATCCCATAACAGCTCTGATATAGAGAACATTAATTGGGGGATGATGTTATCACAATATGTTTTTTATGATTCATTGTAATTTGTGGTTTGTATTTTGTTTAATGGGTTTATATGCCTACATACATATAGTATCCCATTCTTTTTTTTTTCTAGTAAGAATACTTAAAGAATGTAAAAAAGAAAAAAATCTAATGTCCGCTGGAAACATATTTTTTCGGACGCGCAGCTGTTCTATATTTTGTCATAAATAGAAACTGTGGTTTCATAAAAATATGTATGGGAATTTCACAGATTAAAGAAAATAATTCTGAGGGTTAAAATACTTAAAGAATGTAAAAAGAAAAAAACAAATATCCACTGGCAACATATTGTTTTTTTTTGTGGGAAGTACATCCGTTCTATATTTTGTTCTAAGTGGTTTCATAAAAATATTGACTTTATTTGTTTTTATCAGAATTATTGAGGTTTTGAAATAATTAAAAGAATTTCAAATGTAGCAATCAAATATCCGTTTGACTAAAAAAAATTTTGTTAGAGTAACATTTTATCAAAAAAAAACACATATAGAGATTAAGCTAAATGTCTATACTTTTTCGTAAGTATAAAACCAGGGTATACTCAACTATTGAATTCAGTCACTCAAAAAAAGTCTTCAATTTTAAACAAAATCGCTGTTAGAAAAAACTACTATGGAACATCAGCAGTCAAAAATTTCATTAGAGATGAAAGAATGGATAAGGCAGTATAGCTGCCAATGCTGGGAGTTCCAGCAATTGCAGGATGCCGCCTGGGAGGAGATCGGTAGTGTGGACACTACCAGCGTTGATAGTCTTAGAGCAGTGGCCCACCTGCTCTATTCCATGCTGATAAAAGCTTATAAAGGGGGGTTTGATATAAGCCCCCTACCAACCTCAGTTATTACTTTTTTAAACCTAAAAACGTAAATAAAAAATAAAATGTATAAGTGTATAATCAATAAAGATTTTTATTAAAAAAAAATTACAAAAAGATGTGTCTTATTTATTAATTTTAGGTAAAGGAATCCAAGAGTTGTGATCGGATGAAAAGCCGAGCCATTTAACAAATAATCGATCTTTTTTCCTTTGAAGTACTTCCTCGACTAGATATGTATCGGGGAACTTAGTTTTCTGTAGTTCAAGCTCATAAAACCCTCCTTTAATGGGATGTCCTTGGTGATCTTCCAATAGGTACGTTATTGGATTTGAGCGTTGCACTTTGGCTATCTTAAAGATTTCTGCGGTCCAATTCGGTGTGTATGCTTTATCGAAAACATGTTTGTATTTACTAATTCTGACAAAATCCCCTGTTTTAAACTTTGGAGTAATATGTATTTTGATGTGATTATAGATCTTGGAGAGTAATATTTTTTCATTTGCAGCATTGACTTCAGATGGTTTCATATTTATCGTACGATGTTTGGAATTATTGTACGTTTTTGTTAGTTGTTCTATAATATCAATTCAACGATATGAACCATTTAAACTAAATTCTTTCCACATCCAAGTTTTCAAGGTACGATTAAATCGTTCAACAATGGAAGCTTTGAGAACACTAAATGTAGAGTAATGATTGATTTGAAACTTTTTCATAAGTTTTTGAAACGATGCATTGAAAAACTCTTTGCCATCATCTGTTTGTAAATTTTTTAGGTGACGACCTTTATTAAATATATCTTCCATAGCCTGAGTGACACTCGATCCTGTTTTATTTTTAATAGGAGCCGTCCAAGCAAATTTAGAAAATGTATCAATAACTGTGAGAAGATATCGATAATTTTCGTTTTCGGGTGAATACACAACCATCTCGACTAGGTCCGCTTGCCAGAAATCATCTAGACCCTTAATAATTACTCGTCTTTTTGGAAAATTCCTTCGAGCAGGCTTATGTAGTTCTTCAACAACGTTTCTCTGACTCATCTTTTTATTGAATGATAAAAACAAAGTATTTGTTCATGCATTTTATTAATTAAAAATATTTCTATATAATAACTACAAGTTTAAGTCATACTTTTTCAATCTTTTATACAAAGACATCAGTTCTTTTATTTTTAACAGTCTATTTTCAAGCATGTAACATGCGCATGTATCTGGACCATTTTTGCATAAGTTTGAAGACCATAGGCAGTTATCGAAATGACATCCATGTTTTGATGTTGTAGTAGATACATTCATAAATCTTTTCAAAAAAGATTACACAATTCAAAAGCTCTTCATGATGTTCTTCCAGTATATTATGATGATTTGTTTTCAGAAACTGTAGAATTTCATCAAAAATTAATAAAAAATCTATGTTAGACATAATGATTGAGTTCTCCACACTGAGGAGATAGATTAAAGACTAAAGTTATATAATGACTGTTTTTAAGTTTTAATAATTAATAGAATTGTCTTCAATTTTCATTTTCAGATTTTTTTTTCTTATTATCAATTGTGTCCAACAGTAGTTTCTCAAATTTTTCAACTACTCCATATTGGATGTATTCTTTAAGTTGTTCGTATGTTTCATCAACATATTTTTTGGTAGCAGCGTCTTCCTGTTCCTGTGGTTCTTGAACATTTTTTAACCGTTTAAAGTGTATGTTGTAATCTCCGCTTTCTGTTTTGAGGAATCCCTCTCCAGCTGGTCCAGGCAAACCTCGCTCTCCCTGTACACCTGGTGGTCCCTGCTCTCCTTGTTTTCCTCTTGGTCCTCTGGGTGGGGTTCTATTTGAGAAACGACCAAATTTATCAACACTCATCTTTTTTTTTATTATTATTATTCGATAATATTGGCTTCTTTAAGTTCTTCAATGATTGAATAAAAGTAATTATTTTTTTTTTTTTTATTTTCTTTATTATAACCATATTGCAATATTTCACAAAGAATAGACGCAAAATTTGAATCGTCCGTAGTCAGCATTCTTTTAAACTGTATTTATCTAACATTTATTGCTTAAGTGCGCGAATTTGAATTACTTAACTAAAAATCAACCAAAAAACATAAGAATATCGCCACTTTAACCAGTTGATAATAAAGAATTAAGTGATTAAACAAATTTTCTAAATAAAATACAATCGAATAAATTTCATATCTCTCCATACAAATATAAATACAATGTCCACACGTTCTAAAACTACACAGCTACAAACACCTCTTCCTGCACCACCACCATCAAGCATCGTTTCTCCAGCATCAACGGCTCCAAAGCGCAAACAATTGAAAACAACGCAGTAAACGCCACTGTCAGCACCAACAACACCGAAGACCAACTCTCCAGGATTAACGGCCCAAAACAAAAATAGATTCAGCGGAGATGGTGAATCTTATCTCACACTCACTGCATTTGAAGAGCGCCTAAGCAGACACACTGATGTGATAATTACTCGCATAACGGATGAGCTCTCCAAGATTCGCTGCGAACTCTTCGCTAAACTGGAACAAGCTGAAAATACTTGGTTTGAGAAGCTTAACCAAACACAACAATAGCTGAAATTGTAAATCGGGTTGAATGCATTGAAGCCAACTCTGCTAATACAATCACCCTCGACAGCAAGTTGGACACTGCAAACACCACTATTGCAGATGTTGTGCGGAGAGTCGATCTCATCGAGGGGCATTCAAGTGACATGCGTGAACTCAACTCTAAACTTTTGTCATTGGAACAACAAATCGATGCAACTGAAAAAAAAAGAGATCGCGGCAGACGCCGTCATGTTTGGAGTTCCTTGTCTACCAGAAGAAAACCTCACTTTGCTCTTTAACCGTCTATGCTTAACCGCTAAATGCAAACCACCCACACTGAAGAACATCTTTCGCTCTCGCTCACGAAATTCTAATAGCCCAGCTTCACCACCTGTCATTCTTAAGTTTTCCAGTATGCAAGAGAGGAATTCTTTACTGAAGTGCATTACTGTCTACAGAAAACAACAACAGAATCATCAACTCTCACTGCGTGACTTGGGCATAGAATCCGACAACGCCTGTTTCTTGAATGAAAGTCTTAGCAAAAATACTCGCACTCTTCTTCACCATGCTATCCGAATGAGGAATAATCACCAACTGTTTAGTGCGTACACAAAACATGGCTCTGTTTTCATTAAACTAACAGCTGATGGGGAAAGCTTTGCTGTTTACAACGTTGGCTGTTTAGAAGCTGCCGCAACGACGACGAACTAATTTTGCCGTAAGCAAAATATAATTTTAAAATGAATGTAATGCAAATGCCTTTTTTCTTTTTAATACTCATATTTAATATTCTCTTTTTATTTATTCTATTAATGGTAACTATTCACTACATATTCTTTTTACTTTTTCTATTAATAATAACAATATTTGTCCATATAATATTTTTATTACTTAATTTCTTTTTTCTTTCACTTTTTCTATTATTTATTGTAACAATTTTTTGCCAAATATTGTGTTTATTGCTAGTTATTATTATTATTATTATTCCTTCTGCTTCTTATTCCTTCTCAAGCTTCTGCCACGTTCAAAGCTTAAAAATTCGCGAGTGCAGCTAACGCCACCAAAGGGTTCACTGGCAATGGTATGAATACGAATTTGTACGATATGATTCGAATTTTAAGAGCACAAAATAATGGATTAAAGATATGTCATTTAAACGCGCAGAGTTTGACCAATAAATTAGGGGAATTTAGGTACCTGTTTGTGGAATCTAAAATAGATATCGTATCTGTGTCTGAAACCTGGTTTCAACCAGACATTTGTGATGATTTTTATAGTTTGAAGGGTTTCAAGATTTTCCGAGCCGATAGAAAGTTCAGTTGTGGGGGAGGTGCCGCTTTGTATGTGCGTGACGGGATAAGTTGTAAATTAATATGTAAATCTGATGACGACTGTCCTTTTGAATATGTCTTTGTCAGTATCGTTTGTAACACTGAAAATGTTTTGGTTGGATCAGTTTACAGACCATACAACAGTATTAGCATAATACCATTGGTTGCGACGTTAGAGACAATTTCTTCTTGCTTTTCTTATAACATACTGTGTGGTGATTTCAACTGTAATCTGTTGGATAAGCGTTTAGCTGAAAATTTCCTTAATGTTTTTAAGGCGCTGAATCTGAGTCCCGTTAACTACTCCACTGCTACCCACTTTACCAAAGAGTCTAGTTCGCTACTAGATCTGTATCTTGCCAGCGATGTTGGTAAGGTTATGCTTTACAGCCAGCTTTTAGCACCTGGTTTTTCCAAGCACGATTTACTTTTTGTATGTTTAGATTTAGTTTTTCAGGTTGATCGACAATTTTTTCAATACCGAGACTTCAAAAACTTAAACACATCTGACTTAGTGCGTGATTTTGACTGCGTAGAATGGAACTCACTGTACCATATGCAAAATGTAAATGATCAAGTCAGGTTTTTACGGCAAAACGTCAATCAGCTTTTTGAGAGGCATGTTCCTATTAAAACCCTTTTCGTTAGGCATACGGCTCCACCTTGGCTGAATAGCGACATCTCTGCTCTAATGTCACGACGAGATGCTGCCTAAAGTCAATGGAGACGTTACAAAGTAGAGCACTTCCACACATTGTATTGCAGACTGCGTAATCAAGTTGTCGTAATGGTAAGATCGGCAAAAAGACTTTATTATGAAAGTAAACTTGGTTCTTTAACCTCTGGCAAACAAAATATGGAAAAACCTGCATGAAATCGGTATTGGCAAACAATCTAAAAAGCCTGTTGGTGACGTCGATTGTGATGCACTCAACAAAAAGTTTACGTCCATGTCCTTAAACGTTGCTTCACCCGTTCTTTCCTTTACTGAGGAGGAACCAACTGCTATCAACAGCTCTCTGAGTTTTATAAGAATACTAGAGGAAGACATTGTGGAGGCAATAATATCGATTAAATCTAATGCTACTGGCCTGGACCAAATGGACCCTAAGTTCTTGAGACTACTGCTTCCATATATACTGCGCTATATAACCTACATATTTAATAGCATATTGACTACCTCCGAGTTTCCTTTAGAATGGAAGAAGGCTAAGATTATTCCCATACCCAAAAAGCAAACAGGTTCTGCTACAGAATTTCGGCCGATTGCCATTCTTCCGTTTCTTTCGAAGGTGTTTGAATAAACTATTCTGGGGCAGATCCAAAAATATCTTACAATCAAAAACCTGTTAAGTACCTGTCAGTCTGGTTTTCGACCTAAGCGAAGCTGCAAATCTGCCTTACTTTTTTTAACTGATGAAATAAGAATGGCAATGGACAGTGATCATGTTACATTACTAACCCTGTTAGATTATTCAAAAGCTTTTGATACTGTTAACCACTCAATCCTTTGTAAAAAGCTGCGAATTATCTTTGGGTTTTCTTTAGAGTACTGTAAGCTTGTTTTTTCATATCTCAACGGAAGGCAACAATGCGTGGTGGCTAATGGATACTCGTCCACATTTCTAAATGTTTTGAGTGGAGTGCCACAGGGATCTATCCTTGGACCAATCCTCTTCTCGCTTTACATAAATGAGTTACCACAAGTTGTTAAACATTGTTTAATTCATCTTTATGCTGATGATGTGCAGCTCCTGATAAGTCGACCTTTTGGGGCTAAAAATGATGCCGTAGCTTTAATGAACGAGGATCTGCTCCGCATTTCACAGTGGTCAAAAAAGAACGATCTCCGCCTTAACCCTGTCAAATCAACATCCCTCCCCATCTATCGCAAAAACTTTGATCTATCGGGTTTAAACTTGACGACAAAACCATTGAATATGTTAGCACTGCTAGAAACCTAGGAGTAGTATTCAATCGCACTCTCACTTGGGATGACCACCTTAATAGTGCCATTGGTAAAGTCTATGGAAATCTCCGCCTTCTTCAAGTCACTCGAAATTTCATCCCGATCAAAACTAAACTGCTACTTGCTAAGGCCCTTATACTACCAATTGTGCTGTATGGGTGTGAAATCTTTTGTAAACTAGACTGTGTGACTAGCCGCAAATTGAATGTTGCTTATAACAATATTGCCCGCTATATTTATAATCTACGTCGTTATGATCACATATCCATTTTTGCGGTACGGATTTCTGGTTGTAGCCTAGACAGCTTAATAAACTTTCGCTCTCTGAGTTACCTGCATGAAATCATCCAAACACAACAACCTGATTACCTATACGGTAAGCTGAATTTCTCTCATTCAACAAGGTCCTTTGCTTTAATATTACCCCGATACAATTTTCTAAATACTGAGCGTCAATTTTTTATTCATATTGTACGCCTTTGGAACTCTCTGCCCATCGCTATGAGAAGAATAAGAAGCATAAGTAGATTTAAATGTTTACTTTTCAACTATTTGGCAAATAATTGATGTTTAATTTCCTTTTGTTTATATAAATATGTAAATAGATGCTAAATTTCCTTTTCTTTATAAATAAATATGTAAATAGTAGGTATATAATTTTATTCAAATTCTAAATTAATGTAAAGGCTTGCAACACTTTATAAGACTCATGTCCTACCTTGTAAGCGATTTTTGAAATAAATAAAATACAAATACAAATACAAATAATTGTTGATTCATATCTTACCTTATTGTTCTGTTAGATGAATTAAAATTATATTGCACTATGAAATAATGTAATATTTACATAATGCCAATCAATTTGTAAAAGCTAAGCTTATAAACAAATAAATATATCTATCTATCTATCTATGATTGAAATAATTTCGTTAGAGTGATTGTTGTGTCCAGCTTGTTGTGAACCAATAAGAAGTCTCAATCGATCTACTAGTTCATTGGGATTATCCCAAAATATATAGTCTTTTTTCAAATTTGATAATTGCATTATTCCACTTCCTGAAGGTATTTATAGTGTTGAAGATGATGGCGATGGAGTATTAGAAGTATTTGTTCTTAATCCGAATAATTTACTTATAATTTTTTTTATACTTATAACCTCTATTGCCGTGTAATTGTCTCTGTGAATTATGATCAATTCTATGAGCATTAGTGTCATGTAATATAGTCCTGTAGTTTTTTAAATCTTCATTGGTGTAAACTTGTTTATCAGGGTTTTTCTTAAATATAAGCTCATATAACCCATTTGTTCCTTCGAAGGTTTTATTTTTAATTTCTATATCTTTTCCGATAAGGTTTAACTCACTATTACCGATGTACATTTTTCCATCTTTTGAATGTACACCATACGTTTTATCAAGGGTGTTAGAATTATTTAGAAATAAATCTATATATTTTTTAAGTGTGTCATGAAATTGTTCTTGTGACAAGCGTTCTGCAAAGCTACTATGACTTGACTTGTTCTTTGTTCTTTTTGGAGTAGTATTACTATCGACGGAAAAAATTGGTGAATCATCATCATCATCATCAATAGAAGTTTTGGGGGTGGTGAATTCTTCATGAAAATGTTTCTTCTTCTTATCATAATCATTTTCTTGTGATTGAGGATGTTCAAAATTGAGTTTTATTTTCTTTAAAGAACCATTTATAAGGTTATGTTGATCTTGTTTGATATTTGATTTTTTACTAATTCGTTTAGTGGTTTCGTAAGAGGTTTAAGAGTTTCTTCAATTTGAGTTTCGTAAGCTTCCCTACCGATCTTAAGAGCTTTGTATTTCTTTCGTAGAGCATCTGTAGTTTTAATTAATTCCTTTGTTAGTTTTACATCTATATTCATCATAATGTAAACATTTATTTCTTCCTACAGAGGCAAGTGGTTAATAAGTTTCGAAGTTGTTGAAAGAATTGTTCAAAAGTTTTCAAACTGAATTTGATATTGAGATTACTGGTCTTAACTGAAGAATACTGGGTCTCAATCTGGGTGGAACTGCTTTTTACTGCTACTATCTGCTCGCTATACTGCTCTGTACTGTTCTCATAGAACATTTCTATACATATGGTATTAAATCAAAAGTGTTATTTGTTTTATAACTTAAGAAAACAGTCAAAGCCTTTTCTATAACGACCTTCATTCAAAGGACTATCCTTGTCAATTACCACAAATCCGTAATTTGTCCTCCAACATTCTGCACAAACTATTCGGAATGTATTAAATGTCATATCTGAATTAACATGATCATTATATATATGTTTTAGATTCATATCGTCCTGTTTGAAGATGATTAGTAAATTCGCATTGTCTCGAATTAAGTGTTTGGGTATTCTTGTATAAGTTTGGCATAAGTAAAAACTATCAATATGATGATGCCGTCCCATACTGAAGTAAACTCGAACTGTGTCTTGTTTTTCACAGGCAATATCGTCAAAAATAAATATAGAATTTGGTTTAGCCTCTTCGGTTGAAATAACATCACTGTTATTGGCAAAAGTGAAGAAACCCATATTTTTAATAGGTTTTATGGCTTTTCGTAAAAACTCATACTTTGGCTGATGTAAGGATTTAGAGTATATATAGATATTTTCAAATTTTAATCCATTTGGATGTTGTAACAAATTCATCATGACATTTGTTTTTCCGCAATTTGAGGGACCAGTAATTAACCCTCTTATACTATGAGGGAATAGTTTACCATGTTTTTTCTTTCAATACTGTTAGCCAGTTCCATATTTATTACTGGTAACTGGCATTGTTGTTTAACGAAACGCATAGTTATTAAAACTAAATGATTTCCTATAAATGATAAGTTTATATTTTAAAAGTGTCATATGACATCCAACCATTCTTACGCTAAGATAATCATTTTAAAATGATTGATTATTCCAAAAAATCTATCAGTCGACGAAACATTGTGAAAGGAAAAGGTTTATTAAATACTTTAATAAACAAACTACCTCTTGAACTACATTTACCTGGTTATCAATACTGTGGACCTGGAACAAAACTCCGACAACGTCTAGCTCGAGGGGATCCGGGAATTAATTTGCTTGATCAAGCGTGCAAGGAACGCGATATATCTTATTATAAATTTAAAAATACATCTGATCGACACATTGCCGATAGGATTTTAACTGAAAAAGCTTGGCAACGAGTTCAATCCGGAGACGCTAGTATAGGTGAAAAGGCAAACGCACTATTGGTTACCAATCTTTTGAAGGCAAAAACAAAATTCGGTATGGGTTGTTCTAAGAATAAAGACAAAAAGCTTAAGAAAAAAGCGAAAAATAAAAAAGAAAACGACAATAAGTCAAATTTAGATAAAAATGCTAAGCAACTCTCATTTAGAAAAATAATAACAGTTATTGGAAATAATATTAAACGTAAAAGACCCTTCAATCTGGAAAAGGCAATCCAAATAGCCATATCATCTGCTAAGAAAACAGTAAGAAAAAACAGTAATAACATTAAGACACCCAGAGTTATTTCTGTACCGAAAATTGGTGGTGTAATTCCATTTCTTGTACCGTTGTTTGCTGGACTTTCAGCTCTTGGAGCTTTAACGGGAGGTGCTGCAGGCGTAGCAAAAGCTGTCAACGATATTAGCATTGCTAAAAAAGATTTAGAGGAGAAAAAGCGTCATAATCAACAAATGGAATCCATTGCAGTAGGCCAGGGCTTATACCTTAAACCTTATAGAAAAGGGTTTGGACTTTATTTAAATCCACAGCCAAAAAACTTCTAAGTTCGCTTCCCAATCGTGCATTAAATGAAATAGATTTGAAAAATTTTGCAAGGAAATTCATTCCGAATTTTCGAGGAGTTTTCATGAGAGATAATTTACCAAAAACTAAACCTTTGAAAAACGAGTGTGGAATTGTAAATCTAGACTCATCAATTGGTCCTGGAACACACTGGGTAGCGTATTATAAAAAAGGCAACCAAATTGAATATTTTGATAGTTTTGGAAATCTTCAACCTCCTATTGAAATTATTAATTATTTGGGTGAAAAAATTAATTATAATTATACAAAATACCAAGATTCTTTTAACTGTGGTCATTTATGTTTAAGATTTTTATATGAATGTTATTTTCAATAAATAAAGAGTTTTATGTACAATGGCTTTCATTATGTTTTTCATCATCATGGCAATGACACTTACACTGAGCGGGAGAACTTCCCTTCTATCAGCTGAATATTTTCCACCGCTGAACTTGGACAAAGACTATGTTTGTGGATTGATTGATTTTCACACGTACAACTCTATACCGAATGTTGATGTGAATAATAATTTGTTTCATGTGGGCGAATATGAAATTGAAATCCCAATAGGATCGTATGAAATTGATGCTATTGCAGAATATATATCCGAAGAATTATTATTGCGAAAATCCTCCATTATTATTGAAATAGAAGCAAATAATAACACAATGGAATGTCAAATCCAATGCAACGAGAACATATATTTCAATAAGAACAGAACCATGGGAAAATTATTGGGTTTCAGTAAACGTGTTCTCGAAGGTAATAAAACTCATTTGTCAGATTTACCTATTGACATAAACAAGGTAAATGTAATACGAGTCGAGTGTAATATCATTACTGGCTCTTATTTTAATAATACTCCTATGCATACAATACATGAATTCTCACCAGAAACAGGGGCAGGGTATAAAATCATTGAAGTTCCAAAAAATGTCATCTATCTACCTGTGAATGTCAAACGAATAAGTACTATAACATTAAAACTAGTGGACCAGAACGGAGACTTAATAAATTTTAGAGGAGAAAGAATAACTGTTCGATTACATTTAACCCCAATATTAGAATAATGATAATCTACAATAATTATTTAACAGATATCAAAGGTAACCATTTAACTAGTTCTTCCTGAACATCAACACTGTCAATACCTAAGTTATCACCTGAAAACAAAGCCTATCTTCTGTCACTGGGATTCAAATTAAAATAAATTTACAATATGAACGATATATTAAATATTACTCAAGGACCCATCTTTGATAATAGCATATCTAAGTTTGAGTACCATTGTTACTCACCATTTCTTCAGTCCTTCAATCCGAGTGATGAAATACGTATTCCCATACAACAACAAGACTTATGTATATTACCTAGTGAAAGCTATATTTATATAGAAGGGAGTCTAACAAAAGCAGATGGAACTGTTTCAGCAGGAAAATTAACTAATAATGCAATGGCTTTTCTTTTTGAAGAAATACAATATGAACTGAATGGAGTAAACATTGACAACAATAAAAATGTGGGAATAACATCGACCTTAAAAAATTATATTTCTTTAAACGAAAATGAAAGTAAGAGCTTGGAAAATGGATCATGGACTGGGGGTAGCAGTTTTTCTCTTGCATCGGGTACTTTTAATTTTTGTATAAAATTAAAATATCTGTTAGTATTTGCTGAAGATTATAAAAAGATCATAACAAATGCAAGACATGAATTGATTTTAATTCGTACTCGATCTAATGAGAATGCTTATTTTTCTAAAGACAACGAAGAATTAAAACTTTCGATTTTTAAACTGCAGTGGAGAGTACCACACATTACCTTATCTGATTCGAATAAACTTACATTATTGAAACAAATACAATCAAATCCAATTCAAATTCATTTTCGAAATTGGGAAATGTACGAATATTCAACACTACCAACCACCACTGATCATGTATGGACAGTTAAAACTTCAAGTCAGCTTGAGAAACCAAGATATATTATCATTGCTCTACAAACTGATAGAAAAAATCAACGAAATAAAGATGCTAGCATATTTGATCATTGTGATGTGAGCAATGTAAAAGTACATTTAAATTCCGAATCTTACCCTCGCGAAGATTTAAATTTTAAATATAAACTCTAAATATTCTCTATGAAATGTATAGTAAATTTCAACAATCGTATTATCAACAACAATCAAATCCACTTTTATCGCGACAAGAGTTTAAAGATATCGCCCCAATTCTGGTTATTGATTGTTCTCATCAAAATGAGTCAATCAAAACGGGTCCTGTGGATGTAAAAATTGAACTTAAAACATTAACTTCGATTCCTGCTTCAACAACTATGTATTGTTTAATACTTCATGATCGCATAATCGAGTACAATCCATTGACTGGAGAAGTTAACAAACTTATTTAAATTGGTGTCATAATCTATATTTTTTCAGTAGAAAAAGTGCATTTGCTTAGAACAGATCTAAACATGGATACCTGTTTTGTAGACTTTCAAGGTTTTAGAGGAATGAACAATGAGTTTATCTTAAAGGAAATGGCTGTGCTTTTTAATGGATATCACCAACATTTCATACTTACTCCACCATTTCACTCTAACTTTCTTCCGTCACCCCTCAAAAGACAAGCTCATTGGTTGCGTGAGTATCATCATGGTTTTACCTGGGATGGAGGAGATACAGATTTTTGCAAAGTTAAGTCATATCTTCGAAAAAAAATTATAAATGTTGTTTACGTCAAGGGTAAGGAAAAGAAACATTGGCTACAAAAACTTATTAATAACGAAAATGTTGAAGTCATTAACCTTGAAGATCTTAACTATAAGTGTCCTTATTTAAAAGAACTAAAAAGAATTTATCCAGATATAACTTTGAAATGTTGGTATCATGGAAAAATATGTGCACTCCAGAATGTTTATCTTTTGAGCAGATACATTAAAGAAGCTAAAAATTGTAATTAATATTTTCAAATAAAACAAAAAACTTTTGCTTAAAATTTTAAATTATTTTTTATTTTAATATTTGCATAGAGTGCGACTTTTTATTACTATAATGATTATTATGATGATGATGATGATTATGATGGTGGGTTGGGTTTTTTTCTTTTATACCCGTACGGTAGAGAACTGTGATCGTCGAAAAATTGACGTTTTTCAGCTATTGGTTTATATGTCTTGACTTCTTCTACAGTAACTACCTGATGTTCTATGGTACGTTTTATGTTGTTAGACTTTATGACAATACTTTCTTCAGAATCTTCTTGTATAGAAGAATTTAAAACCGATTCTTTTATTGAATCGAAATTAATTTTTTGGGAAGATTCATAATTGAGGAAGATACCCTTCACTTTACAGACAGTGTGTTCTTTTTTATCCTTTGTGCTGTATACATTGTAAGAATAATTTTTTGGTCCACCACTTACAAATTCGGTAATGTAACTTCCTTGACCATAGCAATCCAGTTCGTTTGTCATATCACCGATAAAGTCTCCAGTAGGTGGATCGAATTCTCCTTGACGACAAACATAAATAACGGAATCAGTGTCGTAGTACAAAACTCTTTCCTGAAGTTTTTCTAAGTAGCTATATAATTTCAGGCGAGCTTGAGTTGTGGTATATGCGGCAATGGAAACATTAACAGTTGATAGATTTCAGCTGCTTCTTCTTTCATTTCGAAGCTTATCACAATATTGTTTTCATTAATTGGTAGAATTTGTGAAACTTCTATAGATGGATGAGTAAGCAAATCAAACAAATCTGAAGGATTATTAATAATACAGGTTTTTGTTGATTTTCTCTTTGTCCAAATTTACCCCAAAAAGAATTTAAAATCAGCTTGGCAAGTGATCTCTTGCCAGGATTATCTGTTATTTCAGAGTATTCCAACTTGATTTTTTCCTTCTCGAGAAAATCCGTTATATATTTGTTTTTATCCTCTTCAGATAAACATATATTTGGCCACCCTGAAGCTTCTTGCTTTATTTTAAGGTATTTATTCATCATTGAGGTAAATAATCCTTCAGAACCTGTAGTTGGGTTATATTGGATTACTTCGTATTCCCAAATTTCCATTATAGTTAGTAGCTTATAACCCATTTCAATAGCTTTTACTACTTCGTCAATCACCCATGTTCCTAACAAGGCCCTCTGATCATCAGAATGGGTACAAACTCTTTCCTTAGTTTTTTCACTGCTACAGGTTCTACACAATGAAAACATTAGTTTATTGTTCTGTTTTTGGGGTAAGACAGGGTGAAATAAGTTTTCTGGTGGCAGAATTTTACATTTAATGAGCCCATTGATGCCATCAAGTTGCATATTAGAGCAAATATCATCATTACTTGTATGAACTTTTGGATGTCCAATGGAAAACTTCCCATTTTTACATACCCAAGGCTATAGTAAACACTAAACATACATCAATGTATTTTATTTGCTCACCTTCCTTACACCTGTAGTAATTAAATGTATTCCCAGTTCTTCCTCCAAAGAAACCATCTCGTGGATTTAACGGGGCATTCTGTACTAGTGGGTGATTGTTTAAGAAATGTAACTCTTCATCTTTTAGAAAACTTAGTTGGGTCTCAAACTCACAACTCCACTTTTCGATCACTTCATAATTAAACGATCTTAAACGTGCTGTTTTGGCCATCGTTCTCTCGTATCTGTAATTCAACGTATCGTATTGTTCTTTATCAGATAGAGGAGCGTCTCGTTTATATTTTAGACAAGCAGGATGACCGTGATAGTAGCAACCATGAAACTCAAAAACTTGTTTATTTTCTTCGCAGAAACCATCGACTTTAACTACGTTAATTATGGCTTCGCGTCCTTTAGCAGCATGTTTTATGTTGATTTTTCGACTTTGCTCTTCCAAAATCAACCACTTAATTGCTTCCGTTGACTGATTATCGACGCACCTGATATTGAGAAAAAACACATTTGTTTTAACATTTATTTTAGATATTGTATTCATTTAAATAACAATTTACCTGTAGCCATTTTTGGGTATTAACCCAATAGTGTTCGGCTGTAGAAAATTTCTTCGGTACACCAGATTGCATGAAGAAGCTATAGTCGAAGCTTCTAAGAATGGCTCAATATTACTTTCAATAAGAAAAAAACGTCTGAACTTCAGACAAGCCTCAGTCAGGATATTGACATCACTGATGCAATACTCCAAAAGTTCACGTTGGAGTTCAAAAATGTCGTTTTTATGTTCTCCGTACCATTTTAGAAATACTTCAAGTTCTTCTGCTTTTATAGTATTCGGACTGTAGAATTCTAAGGCTGGTAACTTCCCGACATATGTAGTTTCTATTTCCTCTTGTATTGAACAAATGAGGAAAATATCCTTTTTTCAATTCCGACGATAGCTGGAAGGTTTTCGGCAGCTTAGAGAGAGCCATCGGGAAATAATTTAAGGAATCTATAAACTTAATATTTCCTATTATCATTAATATTATTTTACTGCCTCGCATGATTAATTCCGGATTTAAATTTGTTTCATTCAGTATATAATTTAATATAAATTGATGGTCATAAGATTGTCCGTTATGTGCTAATACAATGACGTTCTTAAATTTTTGTCGAACATTCAGAATATGTTTTAAGAATTTGGGGATAATATTTCCTTCTTCTTCTTCTTCAGATTCCTGAACAATGTTCAATGAATGACCGCACTTATTACAAAAGGCCAAATTTGGGATATCAAAACATTCATACCACTTTTGTTTAAAAACACACAAATTAGGCTCATGTATTTTCACCTGAGTATTATAAGTATCATCTGCAATAGATATGATTTTTTCGCCGATAACTCTCTCTTGACGACTCTCTAAATCATAAAAAATGTAAAGAGTGTCTTTACATCTAGGTAATCTACTATCGGGAAGTATATAGCACAAATGATCTTCTTCCACGTGCTTACTACATAATTTACAGTAATATTCGCCACAGATATGAGTTCGATTGCCACTATATGTTTTTAAACATAGTATGCATCTTTTAGCTTGTTCACAAATATTGTTTCCTTTTGAGCTGACTGCCTTGTGTTTGTCGAAACAGTTTTTCCCTCTAAAATTTCGATTACAATCTACACAATTAATTTCTTTTGCAATTTTCGGGCACGGAAGTGTGTTTTGACATTGTGGACATGTTTTTTGACACCTATGTTTGCTCTTCATATTGTAGGGTACATGGCAATCTTCGCAATAATAACCGCAACAGAATGCAGCATTTAAGGACGTTATTAAATTAAAGTGATTATTGTGGTAGATTAAATTGATTTTTTTTTCTCATCATTATCACCTTCAAATATGATATCACGTCTTCTTGTTCCGTGGTTATACACCGTTATTTTGTATTCCTTTAAATGTTGTTGGAATATTTTTAATTCCGGAATGCCACACCCTTCAGGGGGTATATTTATGTGTGCCTCATTAATTAGTTTTAAGGCATTCTTTGTTTGAATTTTTCCAATATCTCTTCTTATTGCTTTTTTGTTTAACACACTTTCTTTATCGGCATATGCTTTGCCAACGACTAGCGCTCGAGGCAAGCACAAATTATCCGTATTGTGTACAGATACCCTTTCTTTTGATGCATTCCTCTTCAAATGTGTTATAGATGATAGATCTTTTTTTTCCAGAACCTGAAGGGAGCTTCACGGATGTTATACTTAAATTGAAATCATCAGTGCTCAGTCCTGTAGAATTACTTTGGAAGATTCTACTGACCATCTCCCAAATGTCGCTAAATTTAATGGCTGAACAGTCTTTAAAGTTGATCCAACCGCTACCCCGTTCAGTGGAAAAACTCTTTCCGCTAAAAGTTATTCCCACTTTATCAAGGGGATCCAGATCTTTCAAAGCATGTTTGAACATGCCGTTCAAACCTTCCCTTATCCATGAAGTTGTTGAATATTGTTACTTTCTTTTGCATGAAAGTCTATCACGAAGGTTGATTCGTGAGGAGCTACGACCTCCAAACAAAGTTTAGGCAGCTCCTGTATTTCTTCCTCACCGAAGGAGTCGACACACCTTTTCGGTAAAAAGACGTAACAATACTTCAGTTCGACACGAAGCTGTTGACCGTAGCGCGTGGTGCACCTCTTGGCACCCACAATCGCATATTTTTTTTCAGGGTAAGCTTTTTCATACTGACCAATTCTTTGGTCACAGCGATTTTAGAGTTCGCTTTGATTTTATTTAAAATTGAAGACATTTTTTTTTTTTAGTTTTAAAAAATTTTTTTGAAAGTTTAACGTTTTAACGTTTAAAGTTTTAAAGTTGAAAGTTTACTTTGTCAAGAGTGACTGAATTCAATAGTTGAATATACCCTGATTTTATACTTACGAAAAAGTATAGACATTAAGCTTAATCTCTATATTTGTTTTTTGTTTTTTTTTTTTTTTTTGATAAAATGTTACTCTAACAAAATTTTTTTTAGTCAAACGGATATTTGATTGCTACATTTGAAATTCTTTTAATTATTTCAAAACCTCAATAATTCTGATAAAAACAAATAAAGTCAATATTTTTATGAAACCACTTAGAACAAAATATAGAACGGATGTACTTCCCACAAAAAAAACAATATGTTTCCAGTGGATATTTGTTTTTTTCTTTTTACATTCTTTAAGTATTTTAACCCTCAGAATTAGTTTCTTTAATCTGTGAAATTCCCATACATATTTTTATGAAACCACAATTTCTATTTACGATAAAATATAGAACATTTGCACATCTAATCTGTGAAATTCCCATATATATTTTTATGAAACCACAGTTTCTATTTATGACAAAATATAGAACAGCTGCGCGTCCGAAAAAATATGTTTCCAGCGGACATTAGATTTTTTTCTTTTTTACATTCTTTAAGTATTCTTACTAGAAAAAAAAAAGAATGGGATACTATATGTATGTAGGCATATAAACCCATTAAACAAAATACAAACCACAAATTACAATGAATCATAAAAAACATATTGTGATAACATCATCCCCCAATTAATGTTCTCTATATCAGAGCTGTTATGGGATACTATATATATGTAGGCATATAAACCCATTAAACAAAATACAAACCACAAATTACAATGAATCATAAAAACATATTGTGATAACACCATTTCACATTTCTATAACTCACACTGGCATGCGCTCCTAACCACAAAACATCAATACTGATAAGCCATACACAACCAACGCGCCTCACCCACTACCCACAAAGGCTGCCGACCTCTTTTCTCACATATGTATGTAGACATATAAACCCATTAAACAAAATACAAACCACAAATTACAATGAATCATAAATTATACATCATGCGGTACATTTAAACATTTCTTATCTTCTATCCACGCGACACAATAACAACAAACACATATATATATATATATTCAAACCATAACCGCAAACGTTAACCACAACTATTTAAAAATATAAGAATTCTTATCTTAATCACCTCTCTCACTCAAACATAGTGCTATCTCTTTCTTACGCCGAATTCCCAGGCCAAAGTATCCCCTTACCTACTAATGACCTTGTGAAGAACCTCACAAGAAAAAGGATTAGCACCCAAGAAAACGAATGGAACATATATAATCACCACTATGTAGGAGTGATTCCAACACAATTAAAAATTATATACCCCACAAACAGCCCTAAATCAAAATTAAAAACCTTCATCCGACTCCGACCTCCTCAAAAAAGAACCTACTCCCATTTGTCCTTCCTGCAATACTACATCTGACCTCCAAGACCTGCTCCAAAACTACAACAGAACTAAGCCAACCATTTAGAAAATTCTAAATAGAAACGGCATCATCCAAACGCTAAGATACCCAAGTTTGGCAAAACCATTATATAAATGTGTGTGTAAAATTAATTGTAGAGCGGTAAGCCTTTGCACCTAGAAGCTCAATAATTTTACATTAGCATGTAATTTATTACTTGTTTAATAAATATATAATAGTAATAATAATTCCCCAAGAAAAATATAATTTACATCACATTTGTGTTTTATATTATATACATAAGTGTCGATAACTTTGACTAAAAAACAAAGTACGACAGCAACTAACTAATAAGCCTAGCTGTAAAAAGGTCCAGGTACATATTTATTTGGGTTGGGATGTTTTTATTGAATCCTTTTTATAAATTATTTTCAAATTATACTTACATACATTTGTTGCCATGAACAGCAAAAATTGTTGTTATGAACAGCAAAAATGTACCAACCTCAGCTAAGTACAAGGTATTTGACGCTGTAATGCGC
Organism: Eupeodes latifasciatus; assembly: GCA_920104205.1. NCBI lineage: Eukaryota > Metazoa > Arthropoda > Insecta > Diptera > Syrphidae > Eupeodes > Eupeodes latifasciatus. The sequence continues at coordinate 58,085,803 of OV049927.1, forward strand.
TCTGTTATGTGCTACGGCTAAATTTCCAATATACTAATTTAATCATACTAAAGGAACAACTCTACGGGTTATTACAGGCTGTCGACATCTACCAGCGGAATGAAAATTTACAAAAAATGTCATCTTCGATCAACAGAGTCTTTTACCCCGATTTGAAACATGATCTCGTAAATAACTATTTTAGTGATGAATACAGTACAAGGGAAATTTCGTTAATCTGCAAAGCAAGAAGTGAGCAACTTAATTTAAACGGCTCACCTTATAAGAGTGCATCCACTACACATTGTACCCTTTGCAATTTGAATTCAAAAGAAGATACTTTTCATTTTTTATCAATATGCCCAGTTTATAAGGAACTTAGAGTCCTCTACTTTGGCAAACCTACTCTAACTATGGAGCAAACTTTGACAATTTTAAATGGTGAAAATTGGAAAAATCTATCCAATTATCTTGAAAAATCAATCTGTTACAGAGAAATGATTATAACAGAATTTTCTTAATACTCAAATTAAAAACAGTACAATTATATATCATGTTTTTTCTAATTACTATTATATATTATTGTTGTATATTATATATTATTATATTATTATTTAAAATATCTGAAATTTTGTTTTAACTAAACTAAAAGTCTTTACATAACGCTTAATTTTTAATGAGTTCAAATACCCTTTATTTTTGTTTTAGCCAGACTAAAAGCTCTTCATTTTTTAATCTTGAATCCAAGTTTTACTCAACTCTAATTTTGTTTTTGCCAAACTAAAAGCTGTTTATTCTTTTGCCTAAAAATTATGTATTAATTATTAAGTAATTTATTTTTGTTTTAGCTAAACTGAAAGCCCTATTTGCATCTTTATACCTATAATTTTTGCAATTATTCATTTACATTTTGTTATTTGTTTGTTCTTCTTTGAACATAATTTGAAAACACATAGTCAATCTGGCAGACGGCATTGCCACCGCCAAAACACTTTTATTACCAAATTTATATTCCAATCAAATGTAACCGAAACTATTGTATTTAACAATTTTAAGTAATAAAACTTATCTATCTATCTATCTATCTATCATTTGTTGCCAGCACTGTGTTTTTATTGAGTTTTACAAATAGAAAGAAATACCAAATATTCGTGTATAGTTTTATTTTTGCTTTGTTGCTTTTTCTTTTTTGTTTACATTAATGGCGTATATTATTTACATATTTATGCTTTCGGGTTTTTTTATATACGTTTTATTATTGAAATCATGAACTGCATTAATATCGAATTGTGTATGTTAAGGTCGTTTATAGTTGAAAATGTAGTTTTGATTTACTTTGGCAGAATTTCAATAAAACAAATAAGATTATGTATGCAAAATTTCGTATTCTTCACCTAGAATACAAAACATCATATCAAGGGTAGATATAAAAGCAACATTCATGTTATTTTTACAGCTTTTTCGCAAATATTGGCGACATCAAAACTTAACTGTTCTTTGTTATTTGTATGTGTTTATTGTGCCTCAATTCTAACACTATCTAAGATTATACGACTCTGAAAAGACAAGAAAATTTGTTCGATTTATACATAACTAGCCGACCCGTGCTCGCGTTGCTTCGCAAGTTGTAACCACGAACATTTTTTGAATATTAGTATTAGCATATAAAAAAATTTCTCAATGGGACTGAGCATATTTTCTACAATAATATTAATTTTAGTTTATAATCAAAAAACACTTCCTTACCGAAATTAACACTTTAGAAAAAAAAACTTAAGTAAAATATTACGTAGTAAAGGCCAAGCCGCACGTGAAAACAAACAAAATACAAAACCATTCCAATTTTTTAGTTGAAAACAGAACGAAATTTTTGTCTATTTTCTTCTTCTTTTTTTTTTATTCATACCTTGAAACGTTTTTTTGCAACGGTAAAAAAAAACAAATTTTTGTTTTTAATGTTCTCATACATCTATAGGTATGCGTGTGTAAATATCCATAGACACATTTTTTTCTTCATCTGCTCATGTTCAGTGCAGTGCAACTGACTTAACCTACCTACATTTGTGTGCTCTTTTTATCGACTTCATTGTAAGTACCTTCTTTGAGTTATTTATAAAGAAAATTTTAACTTAATTTCAGTTTTATTTTTCGAGGAAGTGATACAAAATTGGTAATTCAAGCTATTATAATAGAACTTTTTTTATTTTTAAATTGGAAGAATTATAATCTATTCACTTCCTCGAACCAGAAAAATAAAAAAGATCTAATTTTTCTTTAGATAAATCGGCATTTCATATGCACGGCACTGTTTATTAATTTTTATTAAATGTCCATAGTAACTTAAAAAAAAGAGCCCACACTGCTCAGCGATGTCAGATGTGACGATAGAATTAGAGAAACAAAAAATAATGTGTGTGTGTAGGTTAGTTGATGAACTATACAATACAGAAAAACTGAATATGTAGGTAGGTAGGTAAGAGAAAAAACGTAACTATTAAATGGAACACATATTAAGAGAGAAAGAGCATGGGAAGAAAAGAAAATCAAAAATGTTGGAATGATAATGAAATGAAACAAAGCAGCGACCTCGCGATTGTGATGGAATCTAATTTATTGGATAAAATAAATTCAAAAAGTTTATAATTTTATAATTTGTTTTTATTTATTTCTCAGGTTGTATGTTTAGCTTAGAAGTGATTTTAGGCTTAAAATTTGCGCAACAATATTGACTTTATGAAGCAATGCTAATCTTTGTCGATTATTGTATAGGTTTTAAGATATGAGTGGTTGTATAAGTCAACTTATGAAAAAAAAGTGGACAAAAAATGTAAAATTAATAATATTTAAGTTTGACAAATAATTAATGAAAAAAAATTAAAGCCAAAAACACTCTCATAACAATATAGAAAATAATAAAATATATTTCAAATAAATCGGTTGACTACTTTCTGAGATCATGCGTTACGAACTTTAAAATGGTTTCGCTTTTATATAATAGTATAGATATAGATGTGCATAATTTTTTTGAATATTTCGACTTACTAAATTAGAGAAGCGAACATTTGCGTTTTGATTTGGGCTGCAAAACGGGACACAACACTGAACGAATAGCCTCATCAAAAACGATTTTTAGACCTTTTTGAGTCAATGCGGAGCATTCCATTGCCATTACAAGACCCTGAAAATGAATGAGATCACTGTAAAATAATGAAAATAAAGACTTTTTAAATTCTTCGTGAGCGAGAAAAAAAAAGATGATTGTTTGTATTTTAGGGACTTTATTAGATGAAAATGTAACGACATCTATGTTATTTTTGGATCAGATTCTTGTTCAGTTTGTAATTATTTATACCTGTTTCTGCTAACGAAATAAAACACTTATTATATTCATACGTCATACCGAAGAGTCAACGACAAAAAGTCAAGTCTTTTGCGTAATGTAAGCAACCATTTGGTCTCTCCATTTCATGGTTTTTTACGTGGTATTTTCTTTAAAAGTTTTCAAATTGATAAAAAAAAACTAGTACTTTTGTTACAAATTGTATTCGCGACGGAATGTTTATTATTTATTTATTAAATATACAAAAGACATAACGGTATAAAAATTAAATACAACCGACGACGGCAACTACCAACGAAAACAAAAAAAAAAATTGATTCTGATTCTTGATATGTCAAAATTACATAAGCCGAGATCGAGATCTACGATATTGGAGGTCGGTAGGGTAGGTTGACATTTTTGCAAAGGATAGGTTCGGCGAATAGGGACTTGGGATATTTAAAGCTATTGAAAAATATCTTAATGAGATAAATGATCGATAGTTCTTTTGGGAGAATTGGCATTCGATTGTTCTAAAATGTAGCTAGAGAGGCAGTCATTTTAGCTGTTTGGCTGAATCCTTTCGCTGATTCAGCACAAAATGTTGATGGGTCAGTTGCTAGTCGAAAGAAAAAGAAATTTAAAATCTATTTCTTTTGAAATCCGTACGCCCTGAGATCGAGTCCATTTTTTTTAAATAAGGCAACGGTCAACTGGTTTACCTACTATTTCGACCGGTATTAATTTATATCGATTTGCATACGGTCTGTGGGGACTCAGGTCGAGTCAACCCACCTGATTTATTTAATATTTAATCATGCACACCCTATACCTAAATTATCAATCATGTATTCATTCTGTTCATTTATGTATACTAAATTTCATTCAAACTTAAAATGAATTGTTAGATATAAGAAGCATAGCTCAGAATAAAAGTAGATGTTAAGAAGAACGGTCTAGGCTTTGTACATACGCATCTACAATCTGGTGACCCCGTTAGAAATAACTACCGCGTGGACATTTTCCATACCTTAAAAATAAAAAAACAGTTTTATTCGTTTTGATTTAACGTTATTTATCACATTCATTCGAAGTCGTAACAAATTAACGAAGTAAAACCAACTATGAAGAAAGGAAGCAGTCCACTTCACGCTGAAGGCAACAATAGTACAAATTACGAAGGGGGCGATAACAATGGAAGCCATACAGATGGAACAACCGGTGGCACTAGCAGTTCAGGTCAAATTTTCGGCAACGAGAACGAAGTATTGCGGGTTTCGATGAAGGTTTCCCCTTTCTGGAATGAAATGCCCGAAATCTGGTTTGCCAGCATGGAGGCACAATTCGCAACGTGTCGAATAACCTAAGATTTTTCTCGATTTAATGCCGTTGTTGGTTCGATGGACGGAAAAGTCCTCGCACAAGTGAGAGACGCTGTGTTACAACCACCTGCATCTGGAAAATATGAAAATCTAAAAAAAGCTCTAATCGATTGCTTTTCGGACTCCGAGCATAAAAAGATGAGGAAACTTTTATCGGATGTTGACTTAGGTGATAAAAAGACATCCCAACTAGTCTAAGAGCTAGTGAACCCTCCGAGTAACGGAGCGCCTGTAAGGCTAGAAATGTTCGTGGTGATGAATAGTAGCATGTTAAGTACGACAACCATCACCTGGCAAGCTTCAGCCCTGCACGTCATCAACCCCTATGTTTTTGAAAATGTATATAAAATTAGAAAACAAAATTTCTCACTGTAAGCTTCAAATTTTTATATGATTTTTCTCATACGTAGCGATGTTTAAAAAAAATTGACAGCCGTTTTTTACTAGCATAAGTACCTGACAGGTGAGCTCACAGGTGTATTATACTTAAAAAAAAATAAACTTTACTCTGTAAAGTTAAATTTTTAATATGTGTTAGTTCAAGCTATTCCAAGTAATTGGGTACGATGCCAGGCGGTTCTGGCCAGCACAAGTCCGTGCCAGGCGGTGAAGGTGCTATGGGAGTGCGAGGGACAGGTGCAGCATTACCTCAGTGGTACGAATGAGACAGTTTATCTAACGGTAAAATAGCCTTAGTTGCAATGACAGTTCATCTACGCGAAAACGTATTTTACAATCTTTCGTAAAATTTCTTTTTATATCCTGGCTTATTTTGAAGTTTTAATTTGTAATTATAAATTAAAAGTGTTTGTGCAGTTATCGTGGCATATTTGATATTGCAAATTTATTGTAAGTACATTGGGCACCTCATATTCATATTGGAGTAAATAGTGTGTAGTGTGTAAGATGGAATCTGAACACGTTGTTTGTGTGATTTGCAACCAAGATGTTGATGAGAAGACTATAAAATTCACAACAATTACTTTAGATAAAAGTAAATCAGTATTGAAAATAAGAAAAGATAATAATTTAAAATTCCATGATATTTCTTTGCCAGAGGAAGTTCAGGGCAATACAGATTATCATGTGAAATGCTACAAAAATTTTCTTGCGGTAATGAAGAAATATCGCCAGAACGAACCATCATCTTCATCCGAAAAAAATATACCAACATCATCAGCAGGTATTTTTTTATTAATTTATATATTCTTTATTAGGTTTCATTATGTGGATTAACATTGTTTGAAAGCAACTTACTGGGGAGAGTACGATAACTTAGGCGACAAAGTTTAATGACGGTTTTGTATAGAACAGTTAAAAACAAGCATTTTTCACTACGGGAGGGGGGGTCTATCTCCCCCCTTTTAGGCGGTAGGGGCAATTTAAAAAAATATGTACGTTAAATGGAAAAAAATTATTAAAAAATAACGGTAAGACTCACAATTAAGTATTATACATTTTTTTAAAGCCAACACTTTTTTCTATTAGCTTGTTTTTAAATCAAGTCAAAACTATGCATAGTTTTTGAAAAAAATAGTTTTAAACTCAAAATTTGGACAAAAAAAAGTTAAAAATGAGGTTTAAAGTGTAATTTTTCAAAACCTTAAGATTATCTTCTACTGTTTTTTTTTTTAGAATTCATTGCTGTTATTTGGTTTTGATCAAAAACTAAAAACCAGATGATTTTATGTCTTCTAGTTATTGAGGAAATTGAAGATTACCAAAAAAAATCTTTTAATTAAATTATTTTTTCCTTGCTTGAGTATTTACGTAGTCTTATTTTGATAGTAATAATCGAATATGGATTAAGATATACCAAGGATTTTTTTTTTTTTTTATAATTCACAAGCACTCAAGGGTTTACTAGTACCCTTTATATGTTTATATTTAAACACAGTGCGAGCGTTAGGAAAATAGGGAAGGATTTAACAGGAGATACCGGTGCACATTGGTCTTAAAGTTCTGAACATCAAAATGGGAGGGAAAAACAGAGTTGGCCAAAGCATTCCACATTCTCGATGTGCGATTTAAGAAAGAATCTCTATACTTGACAGTACGCCCGAAATTGAGCTCAAGGGTAAACTGATGAGCATTCCTAGAAGTGCGAGTATTACGGCTGAATAGTTTAAGGGGTGGAATGCAACTGGCTAATTCGACCGAACATTGTTTGTAAAAATATTGATAAAACAACGAAAGGCATGAAACATTGCGGCGGTGTTCTAGTGATGTAAATGTTTCGATTATAGTTCTGTCGCCTATCATTTTTAAAGCCCGTTTTTGAATTCTATCCAAGAGATTTAAACTTGTTTTATGATATGCGAATTATATTCAAGCTTTGGACGGATGAAGGCTTTGTAAATTACAGCCAGATCAGAAAGGGTGAAAAATTTCTTGCATCGTCGGAGAATTCCTAAGCACCTAGCAGCATTTTTGGCGATGTCGAATATGTGATCATTCCATAAAAGGTGATCTGTGATACACATACCGAGTACTGACAGTTGATTAGTTTCCTGGATGCAAGTGCCACTCATAGATAGCGGCATCGGGGGTATGTTACGTTTTAACGACAGGAGACAGCATTGAGTTTTCGAAGCATTAAATTGTACACGGTTTTTGATTCCCCATTGGACAATGCTGTCAAGATCAGAATTTAATGAGCTTATCATACGCTGCCGTTTGAGTTCCATATCCGAAGGACAAGGATGTGAATCTAAAAACGAGTATGAAAAGCTGAGGGTACTGTCGTCAGCGAAACAGTTTAATGGATTAGAAGTGACAGACAAGAGATCATTTATGAATAAAAGGAAGAGAGTCGGAGACAAAACGGAGCCCTGGGGGACACCAGCATTTATTTTATGAATTTCGGACTTGAAACCATCCAATACAACTTGTATTGAACGGTTAGAAAGGTAATTTCTAATCCAACGAAGAAGAGATTCATCAATACCAAAAGCACGCATTTTCGATAAGAGAGCTTGATGCCAAACTCTATCAAATGCTTTTGAAATATCAAGTGCAATAATCTTACTTTCTCCAAATTGATGTAAAGACTTGTTTCACTGTTCGGTGAGATGAACCATGAGATCACCAGTGGACCTATTGCTACGAAAGCCATACTGTCGGTCATTAAGAAGCTTCCGTTCTTCAAGATATTTCTTAAGCTGATAATTAATCAGCGTTTCCATGACCTTGGAAAGAAGGGACGTAAGTGCAATAGGACGATAGTTTGAGGGGGAGGAGGATTCGCCTTTTTTAGGGACAGGCTGAACAAATGCAGTTTTCCATCCAGTTGGGAAGAGACCTGTAGAATAGGACAGATGGAAAAACTTACGCAGTGGTTTTGCCAGTGTCGAAGAACACCTCCTCAGAACAATAGGGGGAATACTATCCGGGCCAGCGGATTTGTGTATGTCAAGGTCTTTCATTACTCTTGCGACTGCACGAGTGCGAAAGAAGATTCGTCCCATAGAATCATTTACGCTCTCAAGAACAGGAGGACTCATGACACTTTCCGGTAGCGTCGAATCAACAGCAAACTGTGCTGCAAGCAAATTGGCTTTATCAATCGAGCTTACATAGGGAGTGTCATTGTGGACGAGCGTTTGAACCGAGGATGACGTAGTTTTTCGTACGGTTTTTACAAATGACCAGACATTTTTACTACCTTTGGGACACTGTAGTATTTTTTGCCTTAATTTCTGATCATGCAAAAATTTTGTTCGTCGAATATTACCATTACAGGTCTTTCTAGCTTGTTTGAACTTATTCCGGTTTTCCTCAGTCCGGTTGGCTTTATAACAACGGAAACTTACATCTCTGAACCTAATAACCTCTTTACAGCTCGAATCAAACCATGAGTTCTCTTTGGGTTTGATAGATTTCACCCTATTCGGGATAAAATTTCTCATTCCACAAAGAATTAAATTTGTTACCATATCTGCGCTGGAATCCACGTCACTATCGAGGAAGCATAGTGACTAGTTCAAGTTCCTGAAGAATTCATTGAGACCGTCCCAGTTGGCTTTCTCATATTGCCAAACGGTTCTCGTAGGAGTTTTTTCTTTAACTGGGTTTTTTTGACATGAGAATTTTGCAGATACGATACAATGGTCTGATGTGCCTAGAGGCGGTAATACACTGATTGTGTATTTATTAGGGTCAGAGGCAAGAAACAAGTCTAGGGTGTTGGCGGATTGACCTGCAACGTCAGGGATTCGAGTTGGCTCGTCGACAAGCTGAGTTAATTGATTTAACTCAGCAAAGATCTCAACATACCTTCCTTCCGGTGTTGAATGGACAGAATAACGAAGCCAAGAAGAATTGTGTACATTGAAATCGCCCGCAATGACGATTTCAGTGTGAGGATAATGGGCAGAGCTCGAGATTCTTTTCAGAGTACTAAAACTGAGCTTGGAAGAAAACTACTTCATTGGGGGGGGATTGGGGAAATCAAACAAATAATCCAAGAGGTAATCATCTTTTTAATTTGATGGATCTTCACGGTGTTGAATATGGTGTTGACCTGTTGGCTACTGAAAGGCCATCCTTCCCAAGGAGCGGTTCCTTTCTGGACCTTTTGCTGTACGATACCAGACTGACAATAACGGACAAAGTGGGTAATCACCTTCGAAACTGTTTACAGACAGTCGATTACGACAGTGACCACTGCGGACTCGCTGCTGTAATTCAGATTCCGAACGAGCTTGTGGAATTGGATGAATTCGTTCCAACGCATTCTTACAATTATAGTAAGATGCGATGGCCACGTTTCACCCAAGTCCTTGCAAGAGAACTTCGTTCGAGTGACATAGCCCCACCAAAGAACAGAAACTTGACAAATACAGAAATCGACCAACACCTTGAACAGATGGACAAGATAATAAAACGAACAATGGAACGGACAATACCGAAATACAAGGAACGCGACCAAAACAACGTCTACAGTAACGCGACTATAGACGCACTACACAGACAGAAAAGCGGACTACTGACAAGACTGAAAAACTTGTACAGACGATTTACAGACCCGTACGACCTGGAGATTAGGACACTGAAGTCGTCGATTAAAAACGTCAACACCCTGCTCAAGGAAAACTACAGGTTATCTATTAATTTGTACTGGGACAAGAAAATTCGGGCCGTTAATTCTAGCGACCCGAATATGTTCCCTAAGATTAATAAGATATTTAGGTCCAAGAACCAGAACGACCTTCCGTGCCTTAAACTCCTGAGAACAGTAGAGAACACAGACGTACTTCTGACAGCGCAAATTGATCCTGAGGAAGCCGTCTTGGACGATGACTTCTTTGTGATTGAAGATCCGCAGGAGAAAGTGGAGACAGTTGGTGCTGCTTTCCAGCAAGTGTACTCGCCCGAACCACGACCTGGAGAACAGAGCCTTACTTCATCACTTCTACCTGACGAATGATATTTCGCATTGGCGATCCGAGAACCGTGGTTTTACCCGGTTTGATGACGACTTTTTAGCAAACGCTATAATCGCCGATCGAACGGGCCCAAGTCCCTTGCTCATCACGAAGGTAGAACTCCAGCTCATCTTCGATTCAATAAGGAATAAGCAGTCAGAAGGTGTCGACGGTATATCCAATATTGTACTAAGACACCTACCGATTGAAGCAATAGACATCTACACCACTCTGTTCAACAACACGCTGAATAATGCATATTATCCAGTGCGTTGGAAGACAGCAGTGGTTCATCCTCTCCCGAAAAAGGGAAAGGACAACTCCAATCCTTCAAATCTCCGGTCAATAAGTCTTCTTCCAAGCATCAGCAAGGTATTTGAAAAGGTAATCAATAGGGCTCTGGCTGAGTGGGCTGCGGACAACAGTATAATTCCGGATAATCAGTTCCGGTTCAAGGCAGGACATGACACTATTCATGCCGCGTCTAAGCTCGTTTCTGATATCCAATGGAACAAGTCCAAGAAACAATGCACGGGTGCTGTTCTGGTTGATTTAGAGAAGGCCTTCGACACCGTATGGTTAGAAGGGTTGTACCTCAAACTCACCAGACTAGGCATCAGTAAACCATTATTGTATATGGTTTATGATATGCTCAACGGTAGAAAGTTTGTTGTCAAGAGTGGCAATGTAACTTCTACCACCACCTTTGAAATTAAAAACGGTCTTCAACAGGGAGCGGTGAACTCGCCGATCCTCTTCAGCATTTACACCAGCGATCTGATAGGTAGCTTAACTAACGCAATTGCGTATGCCGACGACCTGATTGCGTACAGAACGGCTCGAAAGGTTGAAGTTATTAGAATTCTCTTGCAGCGTGACTTCGAGAAGATTAAGCGATACTGCGACGATTGGAAACTGAAAATAAATGTCCAAAAGTCGGAGACAATCTTGTTCCGGACTCCGTTGGCTAAAGCCTCGCGAGATACGTGTAAGAATTGGCGCAAGATGGTCATTGTTGACCCGCACGGACAGGCATTGATGAGCAAAAGTGTAGTGAAGTACCTCGGTATCTGGTTGGACCAGTATCTATATTTCGACAGACATATGGATGCTGCTCTGACTAAGGCCAGAGGAGCCTTCGCTCTGACGAAACGGCTGTTTTACAGCAGTCGTCTTGACCCCAGAGTGAAGGTAATTTACTACATGGCCCTCATACGGCCAATGATTGTTTATGGTTGTCCAGTGTGGTTCAACATTGCCCCTTCCCAAATGGAGAAGTTTCGGGTGTTCGAGAGACAGTGTCTTCGGCGCTGTCTCGGTTTGTATCGGACACCGGAATCTTCTTATCTGCATTATTATTCAAACGAGGTTCTATACAACGAGGCTCGAATCAATAGAATTGACAATTTCGTGATAAAACTTGTTCGGGGTCACATTGCGAGGGCTATGACTTCGACCAACAATTTGATTTTCGGTCCGTTCTATCCGAACGACAACTACTTCGACAATGCACGCTTGAGCGGCTTTATCCCACCAGAGGCATTCCTCTATCTAGACCAGTGCGGCATGATACAAGATAGATTGGCAGTACCGCTTATCTACCACGTCAGGCGAAAAACCGTAGACCGGCGGCTCCTGTATGAACGGGGCATCCTCGCTCGTGATGGAGCGTAGCTGCTTCGGTTCAGTAGGGCTGTGTCCGAAAAGGACCGCATTGATAGGGAGCAGGAGAACCAGTTTTGGTGGCTTCAAACTGCAACTGATAATGGGTAATCCGGGTGGGGTATTTTTGCCTTGGCCGGCTTACATACTTGTTTTAGTCTTAAGATTTAGGTTTAAGTAGAGCAGGAATGGTGGCACAATAAAATAAAAAAACAAAATCTCATAAAATACAAAACAAAAAAAAAGAAACCAAAAATACAAAAAAAAAAAAAATGCAAACACATATCACAGACAATATTATAAAAATCCTCGATGGATTACAAATAGAAGGACATAGTTGTTTTGCCGCTGTGGTTGTTCTAGTTTTAAGTAGTTTGTAGGTAGATTAGGTAATTTTAAGTTTTATTTTAAGGACTTTAGTATGTAAGTAAAAACCCCAAAAAATGATAAAGATTTTAGTTTTTAAACTTTTCTAAAAAAAAAAAAAAAACATAAATTGAAATAAATAAAACAATCTTAGTTCGTAGGCCGAAAGGCATTAATTTTAAGAATCATGAATTTCTTAGAGCGCCCGATTAGGGCCAGTAAGTTATATTTAAGTAGAATTAATTAGGCTAGTTTCCCATTTTGTCTAGCATGTAAGTAGAGTTAAGTTTAAACTTTGTATATGAAAACTATAGTACTCTCATGGTGGAAGTCGAATAGGGCGGCATCTAGATATTTTTTGTGGAACGTCTAGTCAAGACATTCATGGAGAAATGGATTTGCAGTCGGGAGACTTTGGAGATTTAAAAATATTATAATTTGAAATAGAGAAAGACTATAGAGAATTAACGAAAGTCTGAGTGAGAAGGAAAACACATTTGTTTCTTTGTGTTTGTATTTTGGTGTGATTATATTTTTTGGTTACATCTTTGTATGTGAAAACTTTTTCATATACAAAGGTTTACGCAAAACGGTAGTCTTTCTATACAAAGATGATAAGACAAAAGCAGGTGAATTGCGATTTCGTGTAGGAATTTTATATTCTTGGTTGAGATTTTATATTTTTGATGATTTGATTTGAGGATTGTATAAGGAAATTATAATTTGAACTTTTATAGGCAACTAAATATGTAGGTATTGTATTCTTATCCAATAATAGATACATAGCAAGCTAAATAAATTTAAAAAATTTGATCACCTAAACCTTTCTTACAATTTGTTTTCATATCGAGCATAAAGAAGTTTAAATTTTCAAAGTCTTAGAAAGATGATTTTTTTTAATAAATAAATTTGTTAATTGATAGGTACCTAATACAATTATTTAAAAGCTGGTTACAAAATTGTTGACAACATAGGTATTATGAAAAGATGGATATTTAATTTTTGGACGTTTTTTAATGGTAGTGATTTTTTTAAATGGGATGAGGAACTTTTAAATTTTTTTGTTTTAAAAATTAACACATAATGTAGGTACCTACCTATCTTTCAGTTTATGCTGCCCCCCTGCAACCACCCTGCTTGGGCACACTATTGGATTTGGGGTGGGTTCAAGTTGGAGTGTGTGCAAGGTGGGGAGGGCGCAAGGTGCGGTGGGTGCATGCAAAGTTTCTTTTGCATTTAAATAAGCTGGATTCAAGAAAAATTAATTTACCCTAGGTATATCTTAATCCATATTTGATTATTACTATCAAAATAAGACTACGTTAATACTTAAGCAAGGAAAAAGTAATTTAATTAAAATATTTTGTTTTGGTAATTTTCAATTTTCTCAAGAACTAGAAGACATCTAGTTTTCAGTTTTTGATCAAAAACAAATAAGAGCAATGAATTCTAAAAAAAAATAGTAGATAATCTGAAAGTTTTGAAAAATTACACTTTAAACCTTTTTTTTAACTTTTTTTTGCACAAATTTTGACTTTAAAACAATTTGTTTCAAAAACTATGCATAGTTTTGACTTGATTTAAAAACAAGCTAATAGACAAAAGTGTTGGCTTTAAAAAAAGGTATAACACTTAATTGAGGGTATTACCGTTATTTTTTAATTATTTTTTTTCCATTTAATGTACATATTTTTTTAAACTGTCCCTACCGCCTAAACGGGGGGAGATAGACCCCCCCTCCCATAGTAAAAAATTCTTGTTTTTAACTGTTCCATACAAATCCGTCATTAAACTTTGTCGCCTAAGTTAACGTACTCTCCCCACAAAACTAATTTAATAGAAAATCAAAAAAAGTAAATAACAACGTTCTATATTTTAGATGTTCATCAAAGAAAATATAGAACGTGAACGGCTTGAAAACTGACCGCAGTCAGAGATAGATCTGTATTTGTTATTATTTAATTTTTCGTTTTTTCAATTTACAAACAAAAATCAAATATGACATTTGGCTGTGATAATAAATACTTACACACAGCATTTCCTATGTTTATAGTTAGACCACAGGTTTAATCATAAACTTAGGTCTAAGTTTATTTATAAATAGCCTAAGCTCTGGACTTGCTTAATAACAAGTTAGCAAGAGTTTAGCAAACATCTATGAATATGCCCCAATATCTCAAAGTTTTAAAAAGATATTTAAGTCAAAAATCAATTTTTATTTATTATTTATTATTAATTATTATTTATTTATTATTAAAATTAACCTGAATGTTGACAAAAATATTTTTTAATAGATAAAATTAGTTTAAAGCCAATATCTTAAAGTTTTGAAAAGATATTAAGGTCGAAAACCAATTTTTAACAACTTTTATCATTTTTTTGTTTGGGTTTTTAATTTTTTGTTAAAAAACTGTCAATTCAATTTTTCTAAAAATTTTACCACCCACTCAATTTTTTTTAGAGTCCTTTTTGCATCTTTCTGCATTATTATCTGTATAACAAAATTTATTTGAAGTCGATATGGACGACGAAAAAACACACGCACGCACAGACATCTCTCTAAAAATCTTTTATTTCGACTCTAGGGACCTTGAAACGTCGAGAAATCGGACCGATTACAATAACTTCCTATGGGAATTTAAGAACGCTTAACGCGAATCGGCTCTTACCCTTAATTTCCAAATTTTAGGTCGATCAACCTAATGCCTTGGGGTGAAGGTACGGGCCAGGACGGAATCAGGGGACCCACTTCCACTTCTCTACCATCGAAATGCCATTTTTGATTAAAATCTTGAGTTCGAAATTGTTTACGAATGCCAAAGTTGCCTACCTACATAATATGACGCAAGTAAAAAAAATAATTTCAGACCATGATTTTTAAAATTGTGAAATTAAGTCTTAAATTGACTTTAAATATCTGAAGAATCCTTCATCTTAACAAGGTTATAACACCAAGGTTGTGAAACAACATGAGTAATTATCATTGGCATAATTTTGCGTTTAATGTTAAAAAATTATTGGTTGGTGAGTGGCACAAAAAAACTTCGAATTCGTATAAAAGAAAATTTCAAATCCATACAAAAAATACCAACTTCGACTCTACATTTACGAAACTATACTTACTAATAGCACAGATAAGAAACTATAGTTAAGTTTATATAGTTTCTTATCTGTGCTAATAGTTAATAAGTTAAAAAAAAATGGTTGCCTGTAAAGTCGGTTTTACGGGCGAAGATTTTACGTGACAACGTCTTTTTCTCGGTAGAATATTTATTGATATGAATATAATTAAATTGCACAATAGGAACAAGGAATTGAATGAAAATAAGAATTGCACAAATTTTTTAAACTAATAATTTACTTAACACTATCAACATTTATCAATAGTATGACATAACCTATAAACTCAGTTTCTCAACTTTTGTGTCAATCTAACAATTAATCAATCAATCATAGTTTACGATAATGAAATATCAGTGTACAATTATTTACCTTTATTGTTGTAGTTGTTGTAAATGACGAATCTAAGCACTCCACATTTTCACTACAGACACAGCTGACGATACTTTAACCACACGTGTGAACTTGTATTATGACGCTTTCTTGTTTTTCCAACGCCAAGAACGTTCGAGAAAGACAAAGACAGAGACACAAGCATGCGCCGATTCAATGCGCCTAATTCTCTAGTGCTGCGCGCGCGGCAGACCGATCATAGTTGAGTGGGAGAGAGACGCAAGGCATTCGGCGGGCCTCTCTCTCGTTCGGTGACTCATCGTAACGTTACCGGGCGTTACACTTTTTCATAAGTGACTCCCAGCCGCAACCTAATTTAAGACGTTGTCACGTCAAAAACTTTCAATTGGATTTTCCTAAAAGTCACACGTCTTAAAATAGACGAGCTGACAAAATTGTATTAAAGGTACCTACAACAACAAACAACGTATATAGGTACATAGGTACCTACCTACCTAAATATAAACTACAATTGTATGTCCTGTAATGTGCCCGCTAAGGTGTATAGTTAACACTTATTTATTATAAGGGATACAATAAAAGTAGGATTGGAACATAAATAAAAGACACAAATTTCAATTATCAAACTATTTAAATTATCTGGACCAACATAAAGAATGCATTTTTCTTTGTATTTAAAACTATGTACATATTTATAAATACTGCACTTACATACCTATCAACTAATATCAAACAAAGTGCAAAGTGTACGGATATTATCAGTGTCCTGATACTAGCATGAATTCGCTATGGTATTTCATGAAATACCTGCCTACCTACCAATACCTTTTATATTTAAAATTTAAAATCAAACCCACATACAACCTGAAAAAAAAATCACCTACCAATTGATATCTATCTACCAAAAAAAATCTTTAAAGCTCAAACAAATCTAATCTTCAACTATTGAAGAAAAACTTAATGCCAAATAAAAGCAAAATACCTACCCACCAGCCAAAATATACATAACTAATTATAACCAAACGTATAACTACCTTCATATTCTTCTTCATCACAAAGATCTGCACGACAAAAATCCCATCGTAGCTTTGTATACATAATACAAACCATTTTTCATATACAAAGATCGTACGCAAGGAGAAACAGACTTATGAATGTAAATAAAAACAAAAATCCGTACAAAATACTGAACAGCTGATGTAAGCATACAAAAACTTCATTCATCCCCTTATTAGACACAATATTGAGCCATTGACGTTTTTCATATAAAAATGCATTGATATAAAGAAATTACAAAAACAAATTCATCGCCCTTCATATGGAAGCTTAGTATATGAAAACATATACAAGGATAAACTCAAATATAATGAAGGAAATTGTGTCGACTTTTTGGTTGCTAAATTAACTGAGCTCCTTATTCTGCTGGCTGCTTATGGGAATGGAAATAATATTTTTCTCTCGCTCCCCCGAAATCTCTCCAATTTCGATTCTACTGCGACGGCATCAGCTTCACCAAAAAAAATCTTCCCATGAGAGTACTATAGTTTTCATATACAAAGGTTTAAACGAATAAAAAAATGAATTTCGAAAAAAAAAAAAATAATGGGCAACAATGCTTTGAATGGAATCAGACAGAGCATCAAATTCGTTAAAAGTTGAATTTCTGACCAGATTTGGACTTCGATATAAAAAACATGTGTGGATGATGTGCTTATTTACCGTGAATTTTAACCACATGAAGTTAAAGTTTGTGTTAGAGCACAAACCACATTGTGGCTGAAGTTGGTATGCAACATCATTTCTTATATACACGGCTAATCCATGATGAGGAAAAAATAATGGCACTAAGCTATACCCATTTAGATTGAATTCCGAATGATCAGAATCTTCACCTATTTGAGTTTCACTCAATGCCAAAACAGCTGGCCTGTTTGATGCAGTGTGGACATATGTGGCATAGGAGTTCTTTCTTAAACCACGTATGTTGCTAAAATCCACCCTGAATTCACCCAGCATTATAATGTTCAAAACTTATTAAACACAATTCGGACAATTAGCTATAATATATGTTTTATCTAGAATCCAATTTGAACTGTTCAGTTACATTAAATTTTTCTTAAATCCATCTTATTTAAATGCAAAAAAACTTTGCATGCACCCTATCTTGCACCCACCGCACCTTTCACCCTCCCAACCTTGCACCCATTCCACCTCGCACCCACCCCAAATCCTATAGTGTACCCAAGCAGGGGGGTTGCAGTATTTACATACTTATTTTGATAGTAATAATCGAATATGGATTAAGATATACCAAGGATAAATTAATTTTTCTTAAATCCAGCTTATTTAAATGCAAACAAACTTTGCATGCACCCCATCTTGCACCCACCGCACCTTTCACCCTCCCCACCTTGCACCCATTCCACCTCGCACCCACCCCAAATCCTATAGTGTGCCCAAGCAGGGGGGTTGCATACACACCTCGGTGTAGCCTACACCCAAACTCGCACACACCCAACAGTTGCATACACCCAAACTCACACCTATTATTATTATTACTATCAAAAAAGACCACTCAAGCAAAAAAAAAAAATAATTAAATTAAAATAGTAGTTGTGGTTATTTTCAATTTTCTCAAAAACTAATAGACATAAAATCATCTAGTTTTCAGTTTTTGATCAAAAACAAATAAGAGCAATAAATTCTAAAATAAAAACAATAGTATAAATAATTGAAGTATTGCAAAATTACACTTTAAACCTTTTTTTAACTTTTTTTTACTCAAAATTTGAGTTTAAAATTAAATTTTTCAAAAACTATGCATAGTTTTGACTTGATTTAAAAACTGAATAATAGAACAGAATGGCTTTAAAAAAATGTATAATTAATTAATTGTAAGTATTACCGTTATTTTTTAAGAATTTTTTTCCATTTTAAGTAATAGTTTTTTAAATTGCCCCTCCTGCCTAAACGGAGGGAGATTGACCCCCCCTCCCATAGTAAAAAATGCTTGTTTTTAACTGTTCTTAAAAATCCGTTATAATATCTTGTCGCCTAAGTTATCGTAGGTACTCTTGCCAACTTACTTTTAAAAAATTATCACTTTCTATTGCAATGTATGAGAAGCGTCTAAAAATATAGGCCGAATTTATTTAACAAGTTAATTGATCAGCAGCACTCGAACAATTTTATTTTTTTTTTTCAATATAAAAGTACTGGAAAATTTTGTCTGTCAAATGTACGGAATGAAATCTACGAATTTAAATGAAACCCGGTATGAAAAATTTCTCAGCACGTACAAAACAAATAGTAGCCACATATTTATGAAAAAAGTTATTAGTTATGATTCTTCAAATTTACCTCCATGCCAACGGGAACTACAGCAACAGTTATTACGATCTTCATATATTACAAATATCTGGCGAAATAGTCACCTAAAAGTACCAACGATTCTTCAACCGGAAGGTAATGGATGGAATTTATTAGATGGCCATTACGAGTTTAACTGGTTTGAGGGGGAGACAATTCCTTCATCTATCTACGAAGTATTATTGCAGCAGCTGACTGATGCTGCTGAAGCTGAATCGAGTGAAGCCGTAGAAAATATCGAAGGTAAAATGAATATTTTATATTTAAAAAATATATAGAATCTTCTATAATTGAGAGCAAGATCGGAGACATAAGGTTATTCAGCCCTATCATGAATTCCATCGTAATCGGAAACTTTTACGAATCCCGAAAAACTGTATCATGAAATCCGTTCGTAGTGGAAAATCAAAAATACAATTTTGCATTTTATTAAAACTTTGTTTCTTTTCAGATGACCAAAACAGTAATGAAGAAACAGATAATGATGAAGACATTCTCGATGACTCATCAGACGAAGATGAAAATTAATTAAATTATTTATGTACATTTCATCTTAATTAATAAAATACAATGTAATTTTTGTTAATGGTGTGAGTTATTCATGCTGCACCTGTCACTCGCACTCCCATAGCATCTTCACCGCCTGGCACGGACTTGTGCTGGCCAGAACCGCCTGGCATCGTACCCAATTACTTGGAATAGCTTGAACTAACACATATTAAAAATTTAACTTTACAGAGTGAAGTGTATTTTTTTTAAGTATAATACACCTGTGAGCTCACCTGTCAGGTACTTATGCTAGTAAAAAACGCCTGTCATTTTTTTTTAAACTTCGCTACGTATGAGAAAAATCATATAAAAATTTGAAGCTTACAGTGAGACATTTTTTTTTTCTAATTTTATATACATTTTCAAAAACATAGGGGTTGATGACGTGCAGGGCTGAAACTTGCCAGGTGATGGTTGTCGTACTTAACATGCTACTATTCATCGCCACAAACATTTTTAGCCTTACAGGCGTTCCGTTACTCGGAGGGTTCACTAGCTCTCCTACTAAACTCTTCAACGAGCTTAAAGGTCTAGCTGGAAATTCGGAGAAGAATTCCTAAAAAGCATATGGCTTCAACGTCTACCCACAGAAGTACAAGCCATTTTAGCTGCCTTCAAAAGTGAAGACGTCAAAAAACTCTTAAAATATAACCAAGCACAAGTCCTCAAAATACTGCCTCTAAAAATCTAAATGTTGTGGAAATCAAAAATTCACTCATAAATGCTCTTAATGACATTTTAGAATGTATGTCGGAACATTTTTTGGCGCAATAATTGTTTAGATCTCAAGAAATGCCTAGCTGCAAGCTCTATTATTATTAAGTATTTATCAAGTAGGAATAGTAGCGTACACGTACACTCTTTTGCAATATAACCAAACAACTTATATTAAGTAAAATAGATTATGGTATTTTTATTTATGGCAACGCTCCGAAATCCACACTCGGGATCATAAAACCAATCTATCCCCAAGCAGCAAGATGTGGTGTGTGAGCCTTCCGTAATACTCCCATCAAAACCATCCTGGCATAGGCCGGCCTCCATACTTTTGAAGAGCGAAGAGAAAAAATCATATATAAACTATATGCTAAACTGGTATTTTCGTCGAACTCGATAACCAACAAAGAAGGCAACACTGAACAGGAAAAGAAATTATAAAGCTTAGTGTACACGATTGCCAGGTCTGACAATCATTGTCAGATCTGCAAACGTCTGACAATGTGTGAAAATGAGCTGACATTGAGCTGAAAATTTTAATTTGTGTGTACACGGTTTGCAGATATCTACAAACATCTGCAAATCTGTTGCCAAATATTTGTCTGACAATGTCGACAAACTAATTTGGCCAAATAGCTAGCAATAGATTTGCAAACATTTGTAGATTTTCTGCCAACCGTGTACACACCAAATCAAATTTTGGATCTGCAAATTTATTTTCAGCTCATTGTCACACCACACATCGCATCAGTCAGAAAATTTGTCTGCCAATGAATAAATTTGCAAATGTTCCTCAAACGGCATCTGCAAATTTATTCATTGTCAGACGTTTGCAGAAACGTCAGAAAATGAAAAAAATTTGGTGATCTCCCAATGAATTTTGTGTACACACGATTGCCACATCTGCAAATTAATTTGTCTTCAAAATGATTGATGAGCAAATTTTTCAGCAAATTAATTTGGTGTGTAGACGGTTGTCAGCTTGCGTGTACACGATTGCCAGATATCTACAAATTAATTGGCAGATATTTGTCTGCAAATTAGGAGCCAAACCATTTGTCTGCAAATTAATTTGGTGTGTACACGATTGTCAGCCATTAGAGACAAATTTTTCAGTGACAGATCTGGCAATATTTGCAGATCTGGCAATCGTGTACACTTAGCTTAAGACATTTTCACCATCCTTCAATCTGGTAACTGAATTTTTCAAAACAAGAGTTGTTAAAAACAAAAAAATCTGCTCTTCTGGAACCTCCTTGGAATCGACTCCAATTCCTTTATATTGAACCTCGAAAGATTTGCAAGATTTTCCTAAGGATTTCATCTGGGCTCAAGTCCGAAAACTGGAAAATCACTTTTATGGACGGCTCCAAAACCTCAGAGACTACAACTTTTGCAATCACAAATGAAGACAGTGGCACAGTTCTTTTTGGTTAACTTCCACAAACCGCATCCATCTAAACTGCAGAAGCCTTTGTCATTTTGACTGCCATTCAAGAGGCTTTAAAAGAGGGAAATAAGCAAGTTATCTATACAGACAGTCTCTCTTCAATCAAAGCTGTTATAAATACCAACAACAACACCACCAATCTCATCAACGACATCTGGTCCTTATTGGTAAATTCAAACCAGCACATAGAACTGATGTGGACCCCTGCACACGTTGGCATCCGTGGCAATGAGCTCGCGGATAAAGCCGCCAGCCTTGCAAGCAAGTCACCAACCAACATACCTCTATAATATTAATACCAAGAATGACCTTGTGAAGAACCTCACAAGAAAAATGATTAGCACCCAAGAAAACGAATGGAACATAAATAATCACCACTATGTAGGAGTGATTCCAACACAATTAAAAATTATATACCCCACAAACAGCCCTAAATCAAAATTAAAAACCTTCATCCGACTCCAACCTCCTCAAAAAAGAACCTACTCCCATTTGTCCTTCCTGCAATACTACATCTGACCTCCACGACCTGCTCCAAAACTACAACAGAACTAAGCCAACCATTGAGAAAATTCTAAATAGAAACGGCATCATCCAAACGCTAAGATACCCAAGTTTGGCAAAACCATTATATGTATAAATGTGTGTGTAAAATTAATTGTAGAGCGGTAAGCCTTTGCAGCTAGAAGCTCAATAATTTTACATTAGCATGTAATCAGTGGCGATTCCTGCTCATGATCTCAGGGTTAGCTACTTTCTCCTAGAAGTTGAAGATAAGTTTTCAAGAATAATAATTCATTTTATTCAAATTTTCTGCAGTCCGCCCTGAGCTTACATCGATAAATGCAGCAAATGTTTCATGATTTTTTTTTTATTAAAGTAATAACAATACCTAGATAATTGTGACTTTACATGAATGTCAGACAAAGCTATAAACTCTGGCTGTCGGATTCTATCAGAATTGTGATCGTCTAAGACGTCAGCAACAGTTTTGATTAAATCATTTTTGACAGCAATTGAAAAACTTTAAAAAAAGATCAACAAAATAATTTCTTGTTATTCTCGCCACCAAAAAGCTATTGGTAATATTATAATATATTGAATATTGATTTTCGCTAAAGGTTCGAGTATAATCTCTGTTTCTATACTTGTGTGTACAGTTTAAATCTGTAGGGCGCCCATTATTAGCTTCTCCGAAAACGATATTGTTGAAAATGGTTTCTCTAATAATTTTTCAATTATGGCCTTTGCTTGACAAGTGTTGGAGATTCCATTTTAATTCTTAGACCAAGATCATGAAAATAAAGTATCTATTTTTAAACAAACAAAGAAGACTCTATTTACAACGACTTATCTCATAGCATATAACCTTATTCTTAGCTGGTCATAGAATTATACAATTCCATGACTTAGAAGTCAAATAGAATTTTTTATTGAATACAATTTAAAAATTAAACTTCATACAATTTTTATTAATTTGTTTTTTAATGCAAAAGAATTGAAATTGATAAAAGGTAGCTGCATAAGTCGTAATGCTCTCTTATTTATTTTTTTTCGCTCTGGTAGTTTTTAATTTAAAGTCTTATAGTTTTCTTTTTTTTTAGAATTAATAAGAATAACGAATTCTAAATGAAAAAATATATGGACTTTATAAACATTTTGAAAGATCAAACTTCAAACTGATTTTTTTACTAAATATTTTGTTTTTTTCGAAAGCTATGAATAAATTTCATTTTTATTTTTTGAAAATTTCTTTTTCATTAAAAGAAATGCTTGTTTTAATTTGACCTGCTCTAAGGAAATCAAATAAAATAATTTCTTACGACTAGCCTCTACCATGTTTGAATTGGTATGGAATTATATTAATAGTAAATACAATAAAATATATGTACATAAAAAAACATATTGATCACAAAACATTTAATATTTAACTAACAAAACAATAGATATTAAAATGCACTTTCTTAAGTCACTTTCCTTTCCGCCTAAAAGAAGGTTCCAAACAAAACCTACTTCCTATTAAACATTTGGATAATCTGCCTAAACTTCCAACGCATTTACCATTTCCTTTTCCTCACACATCGGCATCAAAAATCAGTATAATTATAATCGCTAAAAGCTGTGCTAACCGACGAACATGCGTTGCTCGCTATATTCTCGTAGAGCAGGGTCAATCAAGTTTGTAGCAAGCCCCATTTTCACATAAATAAATAATCGCACAATTTTCTGCTTTCAAAAACGAATATGGTATTGGTATGATGTATAAATAGTTGCCGTGTTCGACGATCATGTTCGATTCGTCAGTGTTGTTCTTTCTTCCATAGTCCATACGAAGTATAAAGAGAGAAGACATCAAACTCTTGGTCGCGCCTGGTCTTCCTCTCTGTTGTTTGTGTGTCTTTAATGTGTACCTTCATACTTCGCCTGATGGTTATCGCTTTTTTTTGCGCTTACCCTTCTACTTATTTGTACAGGCTTTTATTTGATTGTGTGTATTTATCTGTATGTGTAAAATGTATGAAATTAGATAGCGCAAACTTTTGCGATGCCCAAGCCCAATGTTTCAAGATAGATTTGATATTGTATGAGAGTTGTATTGCATGAAATGAAAATTATTTGAAGAAAAGTCACTTTGATTGCAAGATGCAAGTTATGTAACTACAACCGAATTTTTTAACATAATGGTCAACTGTTGAGTTATGGTTAGTAATTCAATTACCAAATCATATTCATATTACAAAATAAGATTAATTCTAAAATTCTTGGTTTAGCGCCGCTAAACCTGCTGACTATAAGGAATCGCCCCTGCATGTAATTTATTACTTGTTTAATAAATATATAATAGTAATAATAATTCCCCAAGAAAAATATAATTTCCATAACATTTGTGTTTTATATTATACTAGCCGACCCGTGCTCGCGTTGCTTCGCAAATTGTAACCACGAACATTTTTTGAATATTAGTATTAGCATATGAAAAAATTTCTCAATGGGACTGAGCATATTTTCTACA
This sequence comes from Eupeodes latifasciatus, assembly GCA_920104205.1. Lineage (NCBI taxonomy): Eukaryota > Metazoa > Arthropoda > Insecta > Diptera > Syrphidae > Eupeodes > Eupeodes latifasciatus. The sequence goes on from OV049927.1 coordinate 58,110,509, forward strand.
ATAATATTAATTTTAGTTTATAATCAAAAAACACTTCCTTACCGAAATTAACACTTTAGAAAAAAAAAACTTAAGTAAAATATTACGTAGTAAAGGCCAAGCCGCACGTGAAAACAAACAAAATACAAAACCATTTCAATTTTTTAGGTGAAAACAGAACGAAATTTTTGTCTATTTTCTTCTTTTCTTTCTTTATTCATACCTAGAAACGTTTTTTTGCAACCGAAAAATATAGTTTGCGGTAAAAAAAAAAAACAAATTTGTGTTTTTAATGTTCTCATACATCTATAGGTATGCGTGTTTAAATATCCATAGACACATTTTTTTATTCATCTGCTCATGTTCAGTGCAGTGCAACTGACTTAACCTACCTACATTTGTGTGCTCTTTTTATCGACGTCATTGTAAGTACCTTCTTTGAGTTATTTGTAAAGAAAATTTTAACTTAATTTCAGTTTTATTGTTCGAGGAAGTGATACAAAATTGGTAATTCAAGCTATTATAATAGAACTTTTTTTATTTTTAAATTGGAAGAATTATAATCTATTCACTTCCTCGAACCAGAAAAATAAAAAAGATCTAATTTTTCTTTAGATAAATCGGCATTTCATGTGCACGGCACTGTTTATTTATTTTTATTAAATGTCCATAGTAACTTAAAAAAAAGAGCCCACACTGCTCTGCTCAGCGATGTCAGATGTGACGATAGAATTAGAGAAACAAAAAATAATGTGTGTGTGTAGGTTAGTTGATGAACTATACAATACAGAAAAACTGAATATGTAGGTAGGTAGGTAAGAGAAAAAACGTAACTATTAAATGGAACACATATTAAGAGAGAAAGAGCATGGGAAGAAAAGAAAATTAAAAATGTTGGAATGATAATGAAATGAAACAAAGCAGCGACCTCGCGATTGTGATGGAATCTAATTTATTAGATAAAATAAATTCAAAAAGTTTATAATTTTATAATTTGTTTTTATTTATTTCTCAGGTTGTATGTTTAGCTTAGAAGTGATTTTAGGCTTAAAATTTGCGCAACAATATTGACTTTATGAAGCAATGCTAATCTTTGTCGATTATTGTATAGGTTTAAAGATATGAGTGGTTGTATAAGTCAACTAATGAAAAAAATGGACAAAAAATGTAAAATTAATAATATTTAAGTTTGACAAATAATTAATGAAAAAAAATTAAAGCCATAAACACTCTCATAACAATATAGAAAATAATAAAATATATTTCAAATAAATCGGTTGATTACTTTCTGAGATCATGCGTTACGAACTTTAAAATGGTTTCGCTTTTATATAATAGTATAGATATAGATATAGATAAGTGTCGATACTATTGACTAAAAAACAAAGTACGACAGCAACTTACTGATAAGCCCAGCTGTAAAAAGGTCCAGGTACATATTTATTTGGGTTGGCATATTTTTATTGAATCCTTTATTTTTAAATTATACTTACATACATTTGTTGCCAGCACTGTGATTTTATTGAGTTTTACAAATAGAAAGAAATACCAAATATTTGTGTATAGTTTTATTTTTGCTTTGTTGCTTTTTCTTTTTTGTTTACATTAATGGCGTATATATTTACATATTTATGCTTTCGGGTTTTTTTATATACGTTTTATTATTGAAATCATCATGAACTACATTAATATCGAATTGTGTAGGTCGGTACAGTTGAAAATGTAGTTTTGATTTACTTTGGCAGAATTTCAATAAAACAAATAAGATTATGTATGCAAAATTTCGTATTCTTCACCTAGAATACAAAACATCATATCAAGGGTAGATATAAAAGCAACATTCATGTTATTTTTACAGCTTTTTCGCAAATATTGGCGACATCAAAACTTAACTGTTCTTTGTTATTTGTATGTGTTTATTGTGCCTCAATTCTTACACTATCTAAGATTATACGACTCTGAAAAGACAAGAAAATTTGTTCGATTTATACATAATGTGCATAACTTTTTTGAATATTTCGACTTACTAAATTAGAGAAGCGAACATTTGCGTTTTGATTTGGGCTGCAAAACGGGACACAACACTGAACGAATAGCCTCATCGAAAACGGTTTTTAGACCTTTTTGAGTCAATGCGGAGCATTCCAGATATTTAACAGCCCCTATTTCTTTTGCCATTGCAAGACCCTGAAAATGAACGAGATCACTGTAAGATAATGAAAATAAAGACTTTTTAAATTCTTAGTGAGCGAGAAAAAAAAAGATGATTGTTTGTATTTTAGGGACTTTATTAGATGAAAATGTAACGACATCTATGTTATTTTTGGATCAGATTCTTGTTCAGTTTGTAATTATTTATACCTGTTTCTGCTAACGAAATAAAACACTCATTATATTCATACGTCATACCGAAGAGTCAACGACAAAAAAGTCAAGTCTTTTGCGTAATGTAAGCAACCATTTGGTCTCTCCATTTCATGGTTTTTTACGTGGTATTTTCTTTAAAAGGTTTTCCAGGTGGAGTTTTCAAATTGATAAAAAAAAACTAGTACTTTTGTTACAAATTGTATTCGCGACGGAATGTTTATTATTTATTTATTAAATATACAAAAGACATAACGGTATAAAAATTAAATACAACCGACGACGGCAACTACCAACAAAAACAAAAAAAAACTTGATTCTGATTCTTGATATGTCAAAATGACATAAGCCGAGATCGAGATCTACGATATTGGAGGTCGGCAGTGTAGGTTGACATTTTTGCAAAGGATAGGTTCGGCGAATAGGGACTTGGCATATTTAAAGCTATTGAAAAATATCTTAATGAGATAAATGATCGATAGTTCTTTTGGGAGAATTGGCATTCGATTGTTCTAAAATGTAGCTAGAGAGGCAGTCATTTTAGTTGTTTGGATGAATCCTGTCGCTGATTCAGCACAAAATGTTGATGGGTCAGTTGCTAGCCGAAAGAAAAAGAAATTTAAAATCTTTTTTTTTTGAAATCCGTACGCCCTGAGATCGAGTCCATTTTTTTTAAATAAGGCAACGGTCAACTGGTTTACCTACTATTTCGACCGGTATTAATTTATATCGATTTGCATACGGTCTGTGGGGACTCAGGTCGAGTCAACCCACCTGATTTATTTAATATTTAATCATGCACACCCTATACCTAAATTATCAATCATGTATTCATTCTGTTCATTTATGTATACTAAATGTCATTCAAACTTAAAATGAATTGTTAGATATAAGAAGCATAGCTCAGAATAAAAGTAGAAGTTAAGAAGAACGGTCTAGGCTTTGTACATACGCATCTACAATCTGGTGACCCCGTTAGAAATAACTACCGCGTGGACATTTTCCATACCTTAAAAATAAAAAAACAGTTTTATTCGTTATTTATCACATTCATTCGAAGTCGTAACAAATTAACGAAGTAAAACCAACTATGAAGGAAGGAAGCAGTCCACTTCACGCTAAAGGCAACAATAGTACAAATTACGAAGGGGGCGATAACAATGGAAGCCATACAGATGGAACAACCGGTGGTGGCACTAGCAGTTCAGGTCAAATTTTCGGCAACGAGAACGAAGTATTGCGGGTTTCGATGAAGTTTTCCCCTTTCTGGACTGAAATGCCCGAAATCTGGTTTGCCAGCATGGAGGCACAATTCGCAACGTGTCGAATAACCTACGATTTTTCTCGATTTAATGCCGTTGTTGGTTCGGTGGACGGAAAAGTCCTCGCACAAGTGAGAGACGCTGTGTTACAACCACCTGCATCTGGAAAATATGAAAATCTAAAAAAAGCTCTAATCGATTGCTTTTCGGACTCCGAGCATAAAAAGATGAGGAAACTTTTATCGGATGTTGACTTAGGTGATAAAAAGCCATCCCAACTCTTCAACGAGCTTAAGGGCCTAGCTGGAAATTCGGTCGGAGAAGAATTCCTAAAAAGCATATGGCTTCAACGTCTACCCACAGAAGTACAAGCCATTTTAGCTGCCTTCAAAAGTGAAGACGTCAAAAAACTCTTCCAAGTAGCTGACACGATTCTTGAAACCACATCAAATGGAAGCCATATATCCAGAATTGACCATCGTGATGCCACTTCTCTTCATGAAGAAAGTCTCATACATAAAATCGAAGCACTCAGCCGCCGAATCGACAAGTTTGAAAATTCATATCACCGCCATCGCAACAAAACACCATCTCGCTCACGCCATCGAAGCTCAACACTATCACACCACCGAGACCCAACACAATCAAACGGTAAACGTTACGACATATGTTGGTACAATTACAAGGAACAAAGACAATGCAATACATTGCAAGCAACCATGCAGTTATAAAAATTCAACCAGTTCAAAAAACGATTAGAGTTGTCACCATCCTCGGTGACAACAGTTGTCAAACATATTCAACGTTTGTATGTTTCGGGTAAGACAACACACAAGAAATATTTAATTGACACCGGTGCTGACGTGTCTGTCTTGCCCCCCCAAAAAACATCAGAAGTCTCTTCATTGCAACACCACACTCTTTGCTGCTAACGGAACAAAAATAAAAACCTACGGAAGCCAACGCTGTCAAGTTAATCTTGGACTACGCAGGGTATTCCTCTGGACATTCTACAACGTAGACGTGGCACAACCCATTATAGGATCCGATTTCTTACAACATTACGGCCTTCTTGTTTATGTTAAGAATAATCGTCTCATTGATGAAACCACCAAGTTGTCTACGGCTGTGAAGTCAACCTCAGGTAAATGCGAAATTAAAACTTTTGATACTAAACACCCGTTTGCAGATTTGCTCACAAAATTCAAAGATCTCGCTTCGCTCAACACCGCTGGAATTCAAAGGAAATCCCTCACGGAACACTGCATTGTCACTTCAGGACCAGCCGTTTTTGCTAAACCTAGACGATTATCACCAGAAAAGCTTGCAGCCGCCAAAGCAGAATTCGCATATCTTATGGAAAAGGGCATATGTAGGCCATCAAAAAGTCATTGGGTGAGTCCACTCCACATGGTTAAGAAGTCAAATGGAGACTGGCGACCATGCGGTGACTTCCGCGCTCTCAATGCGAACACGTTGCCTGACCGATATCCGCTTCCATACGTCATGGACTTTGTTAACATTTTGAACGGAAAGAAGATTTTTTCAACGATCGATCTGCAGCGTGCGTTCCATCAGATCCCGGTCCGAACGGAAGACATACCAAAGACCGCCATCACGACACCTGTTTATGCCTTATGGCATGAGAAATTCAGCACAAACCATGCAACGCTACATACACGAAGCTCTAAACGGTTTGAACTATGTATTCCCGTACATTGACGACATACTGGTTGCGTCAGAAGATGAAATTTAGCATTCTAAACATCTTGAAGAAGTTTTTGTTCGACTTCGTGAGTATAACCTTAAAATAAATCCTTTAAAATGCCATTGGAAAATCGAATGTAAAATTGTTGGGATACTCCGTTGATCAACATGGCATCAAACCCTTGCCAGAGAAGGTTCAAAACATTGTAGAGTTTAAAAAACCTACTGTCGCCAAAGATTTAAAAAAATTTCTGGCCATGATCAATTTTTACAGGAAATGTATTCCCAATGCCATTGTTAGTCAAATTCCTCTTTTTAACCTCTTTTTAAGAAGAATGATAACACACCAATCAAGTTTACACCAGAGATCGACATCGCCTTTGAAAAGTGCAAGTCCGATTTGAACAACACTACTGCGCTTTATCTGTTCACTGACGCATCGGATAGTGCAATTGGGGCTGTGGTAAACCAAGTAACGAACAACACTTCCCAACCAATAGGATTTTTTTTCGAAAAAACTCACTGAATCCCAGAAGACACGGAGCACATACGACCGTGAACTCTTGGCCATGTACGAGGGCGTGAATCATTTTCGACACCTGTTGGAAGGAAGATCATTCTCCATCTACACCGACCACAAGCCGCTAATTTATGCGTTCCAGCAAAACCTGAATAAGGCATCACCAAGACGTATTCGGCAACTCGACTTCATCAGCCAGTTCACAACATCAATTTTGCACGTTCCTGGAAATCAAAACGAAGTAGCGGATTTCTTATCGAGGATAAACGCAGTTTACCTTTGTCATCCAATCGACTTAGAAGTGATTGCCAAACAACAGATTGACGATGCCGAACTGAAGTCCTTACTTGAAGAAGGTAACTCAACTTCATTACGTTTTAAGCTTCTGTCATTTCCAGGAACAACAAAATATAAACTTTTTTGTGACACATCGACTCCAGAGATCCCGAAAGCAGCAGAAACACAGTTCTCAGAAACCTGCACAGTCTTTCTCACCCTGGCGTTAGAGCTACTCTTAAGCTCGTTCAAGAGCGATTCGTTTGGCCCAAAATGAGAGCAGATTGCACAAAATTCGTAAAGAACTGCATACAATGCCAGAAATCAAAAATCAGTCGACACAACAAAGCACCAATCGCCCCATTCAGTCTGAAATTCCAGCGTTTTACCCATATCAACATGGACATAGTTGGCCCTTTGCCTACATCAAACGGTTATAGGTATCTATTAACGATCATAGATCGATACACCCGATGGCCAGAAGCGTACCCTATGGAAGATATCAGGGCAGAGACAGTAGCCCAAAACCTACTCCATGGTTGGATATCGCGATATGGAATTCCATTACAAATAACCACTGATTTGGGACGACAATTCGAGTCAACACTGTTTTGCGAGCTGAACAAAACTTTAGGAATAAAACACTGCAGAACAACATCTTATCATCCGCAATCCAACGGGATCATCGAGCGCTGGCACCGCTCCCTTAAGGCTGCCATAATGTGCCATGGAACTGCCGACTGGTTCCAAGTTTTGCCTCTCGTCTTGCTTGGTTTGAGGACGTCCTTCAAAAAAGACATGGATGCCACCCCAGCAGAACTTCTCTATGGTGAAACAATTCGGTTACCAGGCGAATGTGTTTCTGAACCGACAATTAACTTCTCAACTTCAGAAGACTTTGTAAAAGAATTGCGACAAATTATGTCCACCTTACGACCAACAAAAACCAACCACCATGCAAGACACAAATTTTTCGTACAGAAGTCCTTAGAAAAATGTACTTATGTTTTCATAAGAACTGACAGTGTTAGATCTTCACTTTAACCACCATACGAAGGACCTTATGTTATTCTTAAAAAATTTCCTAAATATTTTTCTATTAAAGTAAAAAACAAAATAAAAAACATTTCTATCGACAGGTTAAAAGCAGCTTTTATCAATGCTGAGGAAACGGATGAGCCAAAAACTAATAACGAACAAACGAATACGAGGAATCCACCAGCCAAGACATCGAAACCTAATCAGACACCTGCTACACCGGTTTAAACAACAACTCGATCAGGCCGAAAAGTCATTATTCCATCCAAACATCACTAGTATATGGAATCTCTACCAGCGGGGGAGTACTGTGGGGACTCAGGTCGAGTCAACCCACCTGATTTATTTAATATTTAATCATGCACACCCTATACCTAAATTATCAATCATGTATTCATTCTGTTCATTTATGTATACTAAATGTCATTCAAACTTAAAATGAATTGTTAGATATAAGAAGCATAGCTCAGAATAAAAGTAGATGTTAAGAAGAACGGTCTAGGCTTTGTACATACGCATCTATAGGTCATTTAAAACTATTCTCAAAGCAATAGTTAATGATATATAAAGAACTCACCGAGCATCGAATAAGGGAGTGAAAGTTGCGGAATTCGAAAGTCAGAAAAGGGAATTCGCATAAGTCGACAAGGTATGATTGAGCTTGCTGCGTTGTCCAGAGATTGGGAGCACAAGAAAGTTTTTCTGGTTTCCTTGTTTCGCTAGACAAGTCTATAAATATCAAAAAAACTTGCACCAGAATCTTTAAACGATCACAGAAGCAACGGAATTACAGCAAACCGGTAGCCATGATTGTCGAGGCGCCTCCCGCCGGCGGTCGATCGTCGTTATTTGACTTCCAAACAGAGAAGAAGTGCTGTTTTTATTTTATTTTCCAAGTTAAATAAGTGCAAGTGTTTGAGTTCAAGCTAAAGTTGGCAAGTTGCCACGGTTTTATACATATAACTGATCGGTAGCCTAGTGGAGGTGGCGTCCGGACCCGGAGACAGTCGTTCTTTGACTTCCAAAGTATGAAGAAGTGTTTTCATATTTATTTTAAAGTTAAAACGGTGCAAGTGAAGTAACAAGTAAAGTTGGCAGTTTGCCACAATCAAAATTAACAATCGATAGCCCAGTGGAGGTGGCGTCAGAAGTCAGTCGTTCGTTGACTTCCAAACAGAGAAGAAGTGTAATTTTTTTTTACTATATCCAAATTAAATAAGTGCAAGTGTTGATTTCAAATTAAAGTTGGCAAGTTGCCACGACTTTATTTAACTTATCAGTAGCCCAGTGGAGGTGGCGTCCGAAGTCAGTCGTTATTTGACTTCCAACGAGTGAAGAGTGTATATTTCTTTTATTAACTTGCAATTTAAATATTTCCAAGTGTTTTAATATTAATAAAGTTGGCAAGTTGCCACTGTAGTAGTACCCGTGGCATGATGGTTAGTGCGTTGGACTGTCATGCGAGAGGTCTTGGGTTCAATCCCTGCTTGTGCCACCTTAATTAAAAAAAAAAAAGAGTTTTCACGGGTACTGCCTCTTGCGAGGAATTGACAAATTCTCCAAGAGTAATTCTTGTCATGAAAAAGTGCTTTCTCAAAATTAGCCGTTCGGATTCGGCATATAAATTGTAGGTCCCCTCCATCCCTGACAACCTTACTCGCACACAGGAATGGTTGAGAGTTGTAAGTCACTAGGCCCTGGTTCTCTACGGACTGTTGCGCCACCTAATTTATTTATTTATTTAAGTTGCCACTGTTATACATAAGTGATCGATAGCCTAGTGGAAGTGGAGTCCGGAGCAAACGGGAGCAAGTCCCTTGTTAGTGACGAAGGTTAAGCTTCAGCTCATCTTCAATTCAATAAAAACCAAAAAGTCAGCAGGTGTCGATGGTATATCCAACGTTGTACTAAGACATTTACCGATTCTGACCAGGGCTGTTGGGACAAACCAAATAAAGAGGCGACAGCGAATATACTTCAATAGCACACGGCAGTTTATTTCAAGAGCGACTAAAAACTAGTAATTGTATACATAGCAGTAAATTTAATGTAAATGGGAGAAGTGATTAACAAAGGAATAAATACTAACACCTTCTCTTAAAACAGTAAATACTAGTTTTTAAATTCATTATCTTATCAAGGAACTATAACGTAAATAAATGTACATCATATGTAATACATTGATAAAAAGGAAAAATTATTTCATAATATAAGATTGAAAATAACAAGACTTTAAACCTAACATACTACTAAATTGACTGTGTTTAATTTTCTTTAAGTTTTTAGTGAGTATATCTGCGGTCATTTCGTCGGTAGGTGTATACTTCAATATTATGAGCTCCTTCTCTGCAACTTCACGCACATAGTGCGCCTTGATGTCAATATGTTTGGTACGGTTGTAGAAGTTAGGATTTTTTGCTAGCTTCTGCGAGCTGAGGTTGTCACTAAAGAGCTCGGTTGGGCCGTTAACAAGTTCGTCAAAACCCAACTCTTCCAGGAATCGCTGCAGATAAACAATTTCCTTAGAGGCTGTGGACAGAGCAACATACTCTGCCTCAGTGCTACTAAGGGCTATGGTTGACTGCTTTTTGCTGTCCCAAGATATGGCTGCACCAGCTAGGAAGAATGCCAACCCCGTATATGATTTTCGGTCAATGCAGTTTCCCCCCCAGTCGGCATCTACAAACCCTCTAAGCTTCATACCAGTCTGAAAATAGTTAAGTTTCATATTAAGTGTAGTTTTTAAGTACCTTAACAAATGCTTTGCAGCATTTAGATGCTCAACATGAGGATTCGTGTTGAACTGAGCAAGTTTGAACACAGAATGGATAATATCTGGTCTTGTACAGACGCCCAAGTACGTCAAAGAACCGATCAAAGACTGGTACTTTTTCAGGTCTACCTTCTCACAATGTGAACAGTCTTCACATTTCTTAAAACTGGTCCCTGGTTCCAACGGCGCACAGTGGCCCGTTTATGCAAAACTGCTTGCAATATTCATTTTTCGAGTGGGTCTATAATGCAAAACTTTTTAGTTCACTGGACTCACAAATATTTGGAGCTTGAGTAATCGAAAAAAATATTCAATTTGGGTTATTGGTGTGCCTTATAGAGCAGGCCAAAGTTGAACATTTTTTATGATGATCATTTTTTTTATTTTTTTATTTTTTTTCTTAACTTTGAATGAAAAAACTAGAAAAAGGGCTTCCAAACGCTTTTCGTTTTTGTTTTTATGATATGCTTTGCCATTATTTAGATCGGTAGTTAAAACAAAAAAAAAACAAAAAAATTTTTTTAATTGTTTAATTTAATTTTTTTGGTAACACTACTTTTTGCACACTTTTTCGACTTCAAATTGGATAGAAAAAAAGGTTCAACGAGTGGTGCTAAGATCTCAACTGATTCAGAATCCTTATATATTCCTTTACATAAATCCAAAAGATCAACTGCGTCATTTTGCATCGAACTGAGCTAGGGAGATTTGAAGTGATGAAGTCAGTCATTTTTTTCCCCTCTTTTTTTATGGAAATTTTTTTTTATGGTTTTCTTTGTTTTGTGTGTGGTGGATTTACAAAAGATGATTTTATTTTAAAAAGGTAAATCATTTTTATTTTTTGTTACATAAGATTTTCAAGAGTTTTAGAACTAATTTTTTTAATCCTGTTATAAAATTTTAAATAACGCATTTGTTTTCGGGTACGATTGAATTTTGATCAGGTACTTTTATTGATAAGGATTAAGATTAAGAATTTATTGATAAGATTTAAGGATAAAACGATTTTGGAATATGTTAGTATACAGGTAGACAGACAGGTAGTTTTATTGGGGTGTCTTTAAATATAATTAATATAAGGATTAAAGCGACTTGAGTGCAGGTATTTACTCTAAGGTATAAAAAGATGAAACATTTGACTAAAATAATCATTTAGAATTCAAACGAGCGTTCGAGCAGTTGCTTTTATTTTTCAAAACAATTTAAAATGGATATTCCGAATAAGGATTTGTTTGAACTTTTTGTCAATGTTACCACTTGCAATGAGTTTATATCTGCCGTGGAAATTGAATACCAACTACCAGATGCAAATGCAATCAAACAGATATTAAAACAATTCTATTACAACCTTGATAGAAAATGGATAGCAGCCAAAAGATCGAGAAATAACTTTAAAAAGAATGCAGAATGGCTTTCCTTATCTCTGCATATCAATACCGGACAAACAGAAGAAGCGGGTGATCTCCCAACTACATCGAGAGGAAGACCAAGAAAGACAGTCAATGAGTGCGCAACATTTACTAAAAAACAAAAAATAATCAAAGCTACAAAGGAGATATGTACAGAACATCTCTCTGAAGCTTTGAGTATAAGATACAATAAGGCCCATGAAAAGGGGAAGAGTGATATAATTCAGGCAATATCTTCTGCAAGTCCACTTCGTGTCAAAAGAGTCAAGGAAAGCATTCACACTCCCCAACACAATCCCATAAAATACACCAATGAGAACGCATTAGCTTTGTTTATGGATTTGGGACTTTCAAAAGAAAAATATAAAATCCTGAGAACTTCGTTAAGACATCACAACATAGATGTCTTGCCATCCTACAATATGATTACAGTTGCGAAAAAAGAAGCAGTTCCCGACAACTGCGAAGTCACGGAAATATTAGCTAGAGTGAAACTTCAAAGCATGATGGATCATACAGCAATGCGGCTAATAGAAAGCAAAACGGAGAGTCAAATAATTGCACTTCCAAGAAGTCTAACGTTACAGAGTAAATGGGGCTGCGATGGATCATCTGGACAAAGTGCCTACAAGCAAAAAATAAATACAACAGATGGTGAAACAGACGCACACATGTTCATGGCATCAGTTGTCCCACTTCGACTCAATAGTACAAATGGTGAACATTGGAGGAACCCTCGCCCATCATCAGTTCATTTCTGTCGGCCCATTATGTTCCAATATGTTAAAGAGACTAGTGACATCATAAATACCACAGTCAATAATATTAAAAGTCAAATAGCAGATATTCAACCAACAATATATAAAGTTAATGAAGAAACAACTATAACTGTGAATCACGAGTTCTTTTTAACTATGATAGACGGAAGAGTATTAAACGAATTAACGGAAACAAAGTCTACGCGGTCATGTCCGATATGCAAAAGGACACAAAAGAATTTCAATAAAGATGAATCAATTGAGGACGAACATAATTACGAATATGGAATCTCTCCACTGCACGCTAGAATCAGATGCATGGAATTTATTTTGAAGCTTGCGTATACTCTTCGACAAGAAGGAGAAGGTACTGATGAATCGGTTGGGACCAAGGAGGCGGAAAAAAGAAGAAAACAAGAGATCCAAAGGCGTTTTCGCGATGAGCTTGGCCTTGATGTAGATAAACCAAAGCAAGGGTTTGGAAACACTAATGACGGAAACACTGCAAGAAGATTTTTTGAACAGTCAGATGCAACCGCTCGAATAACTGGAGTCAATGGAGAAGTTATAATGAGGCTCAAAGTAATATTGAACGTTTTAAATTGCAGAGAAGTAGTGAATGCAGTTAAATTTGGGGAGTATACAAAAAAAACTGCAGAGCTTTTAAAACAAAAGTATCCTGAAAAATTACTCACACCTACACTACACAAATAATTGGTTCATAGTCAAAATATCATTGAATATCAATCACTACCACTTGGAGAACTGTCAGAAGAAGCCCAGGAATGCAAAAATAAAGACTACAAGAAATATCGATATCAGAATACGTGTAAAGTTTCAAGGATTCGGCAGAATGAGGACCTATTTAACATGCTTGCAACCTCTTCGGATCCACTTATTTCTTCATTAAGGCATGTGAGAAGCCAAAAAGATCTGAAAGAACGATACTCTTCAGAAATGATGAGTTTATTACACATTTCCCCGGACTTAGATGACAGTTTTCAAGAAATTTAGTGTTTATATATTAATTTGTTTTGTCTTTATTTCTTTTTACACTGACTTTTGATATATGTATAACCAAAATACATTATGTACTCTTGAGTACTGGAAAATAAAAAAAAATGCCTTAAAATTAAAAAAAAAAAATACTTTTTTCCCCACTGTTTCACTCGAATTGGTTCTTTTTCTCTTTGCTCCACTGTTTCAATTCACTAAATTACTTAAAAAATTGATTTTGATGATTGCATATTAAAATACCGCTACGTTTATCACCTTTGTTAAAACTTTTAATTTTAACAAAAATTTCTGAAACACCCTGTAAACAGTTTTTTTTGCTCTACTGTTTCAATTCACTCAGATTACTTAAAAAAATGATTTTGACGATTGCATATTAAAATAACGCTATGTTTATGACCTTTGTTAAAACTTCTTATTTTAACACAAATTTCTGAAACACCCTGTAAACAGTTTTTTTTTTTGCTCTACTGTTTCAATTATTCACTCAGATTACTTAAAAAAAATGATTTTGACGATTGCATATTAAAATACAGCTATGTTTATGACCTTTGCTAAAACTTCTTATTTTAACACAAATTTCTGAAACACCCTGTGAACAGTTTTTTTTGAAAGTCACAATTTGTATAGCCTTAGAAATTTCCTTCAAGATAAAAAAAAATTAAAGCAATATCTTTATTCGTTTAGGAGATATGATTTTTGCAACCAAAAAAGTCAAAACGGGCCACTGTGCGGCGTTGCACAGCTTCTGCACTCTGTCATTTCGAAGTCAGCCAGAAGATTCAAAATTATTTGGCGTTGTGAAATCTGAATTCCATTATTTTCTCTTGTGATTTCGATGCCTATAAAGTGATCAATTGGACCTTTGTCAATCACTTCAAACTTGTCACTTATTTGCTGTTTGATTTTTTCCAAGTTCTCAAGATGGGAACATGCAACAAGTATATCGTCGACGTACACAGCTACTAAATTAATTTCACCAGGCCTCTTCATCACATGGCGGCTTTCCACTTTTCCGCATCTGGACTACACATTGCTTCCTTCACCGTCAGTGGGTTGGATATTTTTTCTTTAGGGAAATTAACTACATTTGGACTTACCGGTTTCTCAGAACGAAGTTTTTTTCTATATACTTTTGCCTTTTCCATGTTTGCTTTTTTAATTTCAGCAGTATGCTTTAAATTTTTAATGACTTTTTTATCAACAGCACCGACAGCATCACAAGCATCACCAGCACCTGCAGCCTCACCTGGAGCACCAAAAACATCACCAGCACCCACAGTAGAACAGACAGCATCATCACAATCAGCATCAACCCAATTGACAACATCACCAGCACCTGTCGCATCTCTTGTGTCTGCCGCCTTTTTACCAACTCCAGCACCACCAACTTTTTCTTCTACATGGTTTTCGTGGTCAAGATTTCCAAAACTTGTGTCGTCAAAAAACTCATCAACTGATGAATTCATCTCAAGCTCAGCCTCTTTCTTGAATGAATATTTATTCAAAGACAGATTTTGACTAACTGAGTCATCAATATCATCTAAGAAAACTGTACTGTGGTTGTTGTTTTCTAATTTAAAAAATCTTACGTCACGACCAATAATGACCGCCTTTCGCCTTGGGTCATATAGCCTGTACACTTTTGCTTCATTTGCGAAGCCTACCATGTAGCATTCAACACCTTTGGCTGCGAATTTGGACTTACGTGGTGATTTGTCAAGCAGTATTCCTCTCCTTCCACATATTTCAAGATACGTTTGGTTTCTTGCAGCTTCAAGCTTCATGTGGGGTGATACCTGAGAGTATCTTGGTCGGTGAACGATTACGCAAATACGCGGCGGTATTTATGGCTTCAGCCCACAAAAATTCTGGCAACTTTGAATCTAACAGCATACATCGGCTCATTTCAACAAGGGTGCGATTAAGGCGCTCGGCGATACCGTTTTGCTGCGGAGTATATGCTACAGTCAGCCGCCTACGAATGCCTTCCCTTTTCAAAAAGTTATCGAATTCGCGATTGACGTATTCACCGCCATTGTCGGAGTGGAGCACTTTAATTTTGTTACCTGTTTCAAGCTCAACGTTCGCTTTAAATAATTTAAACGTTTCGAAAACATCACTTTTGTTTTTAATAAAATAAATAAAAATTCTTGCTAAAGTCATCGACGAACGACACCATATATTTTGCACCGCTAAGAGATGAAGTGAGCATCGGACCACACACATCGCTATGGACAATATCTAGAATTAAAACACTTAATTTTCAGAGTTTTTTGGGAAAGGCAACGCACTTATCTTGCCTCTAAGACATATATCGCACTCGAATTTAGGAAATGTTTTAAAGTTTAATCCGCGCACCATTTCGTTTTTGGCCAATAATTCCAAACTTTTAGAGTTTAAGTGTCCATATTTCCTATGCCGCTCAATGATATTCGTATTATTAACTGCGACGCACAACTTATTTTGCTTTGGTTTATATACGTACAAATCACCCGATCGCTTGGCTCGAAACACATCCGCACCCGTCACACGATTTGTTATTTTCGCAAAATCTTCTTCAAAATTTACTTTACACGATCCCGTTAAATTGCTCACAGACAAGAAATTCGTTTTTAAGTGGGGAACGTAAAGAACATTATGTAAATAAATGTTTGCAGTCTCTGTCTTTAAATACACAACACCAATACCTTCAGAAAATATATAATTTTCCCCTGCCAATTCAATTTTTTCTTTGTGCACTTTTATGTTGGTGAACATTGATTTGCAGCTGCATATATGGCTCGTCGACCCACTGTCAAGAACCCAAACTGAACGGTCGATCTCTGTGTATGTGTTGGAGAGGTTAAGAATTGCACAGTTTATATTTTGCTTGCTTACATTATTTACTGCACAAGAAGAAGCATAGTGTCCCCTCTTATGACACTTGTAACATTTACCTCGCTGCTTTACCGGTTTCTTTTGTTGTTGCAGTGGATGATGTTTTCGCTTGTTAGCAAAAAACGCAGTTTCGTGTATATCATCGGTTTTGGCTTCGTTCCCCCTTCTCTTTTCTTCTTCCAACAATTTGATTTTTAATGTTATGGTATTCGGTAGCTTATCTCTGGATTCTATGGCAATAACAAAATTGTCATATGATTTTGGTAAGCTGCACAACATTATTATAGCAAGCAATTCGTCTTGCAATTTTATGTCGAGTTCACCCAGTTTTTCGAACAAATCGAAAAATTTGTTTAAGTGTTCACGCATTGAAGACCCTTCGCTCATTTTCAAATTTACAAGTGATTTGAAAACAGTTACTTTGCGCGCTGGTCCACTTGGAGAATGCATTTCATGCAAACGTGTCCATGCATCTTTGGACGTTGATGCGTTCTTTATATGGATGAGTTGAGATGATTTGACACACAAAACCAACGTCGCGAGCGCTTTTTCATCCTTCATTTGCCATGTTGCTAATGCAACAGCTTCTTGTGGAGCAACATTTTCACCCGAAACGTAATCCCACAAACCACAGTGAATAAGAACCGAATTCATTAGAATTTTCCACGCGTCATAGTTAGAGTCGTCTAACTTTTCGATCTGGTAAAGCGAGGAACTCATTTCGATATAATTATAGGTATATTCGTTTCAAAAAAAAAAAACGTATTTATTTTACGAGACTGGGCCCATAACCTTTGTTGGGATAAACCAAATAAAGAGGCGACAGCGAATATACTTCAATAGCACACGGCAGTTTATTTCAAGAGCAACTAAAAACTAAGAGTTACAGTTTTGCTTTATATAGCATTTAGTAATTGTATACATAGCAGTAAACTTAATGTAAATGGGAGAAGTGATTAAAAAAGGAATAAATACTAACAAGGGCCAGAGGAGCCTTCGCACTGACGAAACGGCTGTTTTTTAGCAGTCGGCTTGACCCCAGAGTGAAGGCAATTTGCTACATGGTCCTCATACGGCCGATGATCGTTTATGGTTGTCCTGTGTGGTTCAACGTTGCCCCTTCCCAGATGGAGAAGTTTCGGGTGTTCGAGCGGCAGTGTTTACGACGCTGTACCGGCTTATATCGAACAGCCGAATCTTCTTACGTGCATTACTATTCCCACGGGGTCCTATACAACGGGGCTCGAATCAACAGAATTGACAATTTCGTGATAAAACTCGTTCGAGGTCACATTGCAAGAGCTATGTCTTCGACCAACAATTTAATTTTCGGGGCGTTCTATCCGAACGACGAGTATTTTGAAAGTGCACGCTTGAGCGGCTTCATTCCACCAGAGGCATTCCTCTTTTTAAATAGATGCGGTCTGATACAGGATAGATTGGCAGTTCCGCTAATCTACCACGTCAGACGACGTACCGTGGATAGGCGACTCCTCTACAATTGGGACGTCATGGCACAAGACGGAGCAGAGCTCCTTCGGTTCTGTAGGGCTGTGTCCGAACGGCACCAAACTGATAGGGTGAAGCAGGAGACCCAGTTTTGGTGGCTTCAATCAGCACTTGATAGTGGGTAGTCGGGATGGGGTTTAAGCCTTGGCCGGCTTACATACTTGTTTTATAGTTTAGGGTTTAGTTTTAAGTAGAATAGGCATGGTGGCACAAAAAAAAAACAAAAAAAACACAAAAAACAAAAAAAAACACAAAAAAAAAAACACACACAAAAATATAAAAAAATAAAATAAAAAACATGGAATAAGAAGAAAAAAAAGGACAACAAAATATGAAAACAAAAAATGTTAGATAGTTAGATTTGCTGCTGTGGTTGTTCTAGTTTTAAGTAGTTTATAGGTAGAATAGGTAGTTTAAGTTAGTTTAAATTTTATTTTAAGGACATTATTTTAAGTAGTTTTTAAGTAAAAATGAAAAAAGATATTGAAATTAGTTTTTTTTTTTTAATTTTCTAATAAATAAAAAATAAATAAAATGAATTACAGTAACATAGATCTTAGGGCCGAAAGGCATTAGAATTAAGTATTATTGTTTAACTTAGAGTGTCCGTATGGGACCAGTAAGTTAGTTGTAAGTTATGGTTAATTAGGCTAGTTTTATGAATTTTTGTCTAGTTTAAGATAGGTTTAAGATTGAATTAATAAAAATGAACTTGAAAAAAAAGTGGCGTCCGAAGACAAAGCGAAGGGTCTGGGTTCGAGTCCCCGGCAGAGTCTACGAGGAATATAATTGCTTTTTCCCACAATCGTGAAATCGTAGATTTTATTGATTGGGAAAAAAGCAGATTGAGAAGGAGAGAAAAGCAGGGGTATCGAAAGATACCTCTGCCAACACATCAGGTGATGTTACGGTGGTGCCAGCAGCGGTACCGAAAATAACACCAACAACATCTGGTCAGACATCAGACCAGTGAATATCAGCAGCAACAACTATCAATGAAGAGGAAGCTGAAGAAGCATAGGTCAAACAAAGTGGAGAGGGCCAACTCCGCTAAGCGGCGGGATATGCGGAAAGAAATGGAGAGTGGTAAGGGAGGAATTACCACTGAGTGTATTCTCAGACTACGCCGCGGCCGAGTCTGAGAAAACAGAATATGTGTCGGAAGGTGGAGAGGGGCACTTCAGGTCTCCGAATAGGGATTTAATCCTATCGGAGCCAGAGCCAGTCCCGGAGGTAGAGGCGGACCTCCAAGATGAGACAAAACTGGTAAAGGCCCTGCAAGCCAAACAAGCAACAATTAGCCAATTCGAGGAAAACCTCAGAAAGCTCAAGGAGGAGATAGAGCCCCTCCTCAGTCAGCTAAAGCTGAAGCAAGAGGCGCGCCGTACACAAGAGGCAGCTCAACGGCAACAACAACAAAAACAACAGCAGCAAAAACAACAGCAACAACAACCACAGCACCAAAAACAACCACAACCCAAGCCCGCTACCAAAAACACAAGAGCGGAGCAAAATAAAAAGACGCCAGCAGCAGTGACAAGCCCAACTTCTGAGGGCCCATTGACCTCAGCTAAATCAGCAAGAAAGAGCAACAGCAGAAACAGCAGCAGCAGCAACACCAGAAACAACCACAACCCAAGAAGGAGAAAGTGCCACCAATTAGGACCTACCGGGTTGACCTACAGGACTTAAAGAGGTATGTAAGTCGGCCACTGAGGGCAAATTTTTAATAAACATTTTAAATAAAAAAGAAAAGCGATATTCGGTGCAGTGCTTCTCACTGGCCGAACACAAGCTACTGAAAGAAGTGCTTAAGCAGGCCACCGCTGAGTTCTTCAGCTTCACGCCGAAAAGCGAAAAATTTAAGACGATCCTACTGAAGGGCATAAGTTCCTGCACGGAGCCGGAGGCGCTCTTAAATGAGCTCCGTGAAAAAGCCACCGACGATCTCGATTTTATCGGGGTCAAGCCTTTCACTACGGTGAAGTCCAGGCGAGGGGGTTAGAGGCTGCCAATGTTCCTCATAACATTATCGCCCCAAAGTAGTTTTGAGAGTGTGAGGAAAATCGAATCCCTCGACTATCAAACAGTACACTGGGACACATTAAAAAGGCACGACGACATTTTACAATGTACTAAGTGCCAGAGGTTTGGCCATGCCGGAGCCAACTGCAATATGCAGTTGCGCTGCGTCACGTGCTCCGAAACCCACATCAAGGGATAATGCAAGCTGGGGAATGAGCGGGTTGAGGATTTGACCCAGCTCATGTGTGTCCTTTGTGGAAACCAATTGGCACCCGGCTAACTATAGGGGTTGCCCTAAGGTCCAACAAATGAAGCAAAAACAGGCCAGTCAAAAAGCCGAAGAAAGTCGAACAGTTCGACAGGCTCCTACACAAAAATTAGTGGATCCCAAATTCTCGTACGCCCAAATGGTGTCAGGGAATGGGAACACGAGACAGGCTCCACCAACGGTTGTCCCAAAGGCCCCCGTGCCTAAGGCACTAGAGGTGCAGCCTGATATTGTAGCCTTATTGTTGAGCATTCAAGGTCAACTAACAGGGCTGCAAAGTCAGATAAAGGAGCAAGGCAAAAGTGTAGATTATCTCTACTCTTTGTTGCCTGGCCTGGCGCAATTTAAACCATGGTGGGCGAGCTGCCGGAGACGCGGTTACTTACAGGTTACTTACTTTGCTTCAGAACTCGAGATTCTTTTTAAGGAACTAAAACAGAGCTTGGAAGCGGCTTCTCTCTGGATCTTTTGCTGTACGACACCAGACTGACAGTTACAGACAAAGTGGGTAATCACCCTCGAAACTGCTTACAGACAGTCGAGTTCGACAGTGATCACTGCGGACTGGCTGCTGTAGCGATGGAACGGACAATACCAAAGTTCAAAGAGCGGGACCAAATGGACACTTACAGAAACGCGACTATTGACGCACTACGTAGACTCAAAAACTTATACAGACGACTTACAGACCCACACGACTTGGAGGTTAGGACACTGAAGTCGTCAATAAAAAATATCAATCTGTTGATTAAGGAGAACTACAGGTTATCAATTAACAAGTACTGGGACCGCAAGATCCGGTCAGTTAATTCCAGTTATCCTAGTATGTTCCCTAAAATCAACAAATTATTCAGGAAAAAGAACGATAATGACCTTCCGTGTCTGAAACTCAAAAGCACTGAAGAGAACAAAGACGTACTTAGGACAGCGCAAATAGATCCATCTTTGACGATGAATTTTTCATAATTGAAGATCCGAAGGAAAAGTGGAGGCGGTGGGAGCTGCTTTCCAGCAAGTGTACAAGGTGAAGCATTCGCCCCAACCACGACCTGGAAACAGAGCCCTACTTAATCACTTTTACCTTCGAAATGATATGACACAATGGCGATCTGAGAAACGCGGTTTCATGCGGTTCAATGACGATTCCTCAGTCCCGTTCTCGGCTCATCTTCAACTACTACTAAGTGGGCTGCGGACAACAAAATAATTCCGAAAAAACAGTTCGGGTTCAAGGTCATGACACAATTCATGCTGCGTCTAAACTCGTTTCTGATATCCAATGGAACAAATGAAAACAACAATGCACAGGTGGTGTTCTGTTTAATTTGCAAAAGGCCTTTGACACCGTATGGTTAGAGGGTCTTTACCTATAATTGAGCAGGCTTAGCATAAGCAAACCATTGTTGTATATACTATATGATATGCTTAACGGTAGAAAGTTTGTTGTTAGGTTAGTAGAATTCTCTTGCAGCGTGATTTCGACAAGATTCAGCGATATTGTGACGACTGGAAACTGAAAATAAATGCCCAGAAGTCGGAGACAATTCTGTTCCGGACTCCGTTGGCTAGGGCTACGAGGGATACGTGCAAGAATTGGCGCAAGATGGTAATTGCTGATCTTCACGGGCAGCGATTAGCGAGGTCACATTGCAAGAGCTATGTCTTCGACCAACAATTTAATTTTCGGGGCGTTCTATCCGAACGACGAGTATTTTGAAAGTGCACGCTTGAGCGGCTTCATTCCACCAGAGGCATTCCTCTTTTTAGATAGATGCGGTCTGATACAGGATAGATTTGCAGTTCCGCTAATCTACCACGTCAGATGACGACGCGACGTACCGTGGATAGGCGACTCCTGTACAATTGGGACGTCATGGAACAAGACGGAGCAGAGCTCCTTCGGTTCTGTAGGGCTGTGTCCGAACGCGACCGAACTGATAGGGTGAAGCAGGACACCTAGTTTTGGTGGCTTCAATCGGCACTTGATAGTGGGTAGTCGGGATGGGGTTTAAAGCCTTGGCCGGCTTACATACTTGTTTTATAGTTTAGGGTTTAGTTTTAAGTAGAATAGGCATGGTGGCACAAAAAAACATACAAAAAAAAACACAAAAAACAAAAAAAAAACACACAAAAATATAAAAAAATAAAATAAGAAAACATGGAATAAGAAGAAAAAAAAAGGACAACAAAATATGAAAACAAAAAAAAATGTTAGATAGTTAGATTTGCTGCTGTGGTTGTTGTAGTTTTAAGTAGTTTATAGGTAGAATAGGTAGTTTAAGTTAGTTTAAGTTTTATTTTAAGGACATTATTTTAAGTAGTTTTTAAGTAAAAATGAAAAAAGATATTGAAATTAGTTTTTTTTCAAATTTTCTAATAAATACAAAATAAATAAAATGAATTACAGTAACATAGATCTTAGGGCCGAAAGGCATTAGAATTAAGTATTATTGTTTAACTTAGAGTGTCCGTATGGGACCAGTAAGTTAGTTGTAAGTTATGGTTAATTAGGCTAGTTTTATGAATTTTTGTCTAGCTTTAAGATAGGTTTAAGATTGAATTAATAAAAATGAACTGAAAAAAAAAAGAAGTGGCGTCCGAAGACAAAGCGAAGGGTCGTGGGTTCGAGTCCCAGGCAGAGTCTACGAGGAATATAATTGCTTTTTTCCACAATCGTGAAATCGTAGATTTTATTGATTGGGAAAAAAAGCAGATGGAGAAGGAGAGAAAAGCAGGGGTATCGAAAGATACCTCTGCCAACACATCAGGTGATGTTACGGTGGTGCCAGCAGCGGTACCGAAAATAACACCAACAACATCTGGTCAGACATCAGACCAGTAGATACGCCGCGGCCGAGTCTGAGAAAACAGAATATGTGTCGGAAGGTGGAGAGGGGCACTTCAGGTCTCCGAATAGGGATTTAATCCTATCGGAGCCAGAGCCAGTCCCGCCTACAAGGAAGGCTTTGGAGGTAGAGGCGGACCTCCAAGATGAGACAAAACTGGTAAAGGCCCTGCAAGCCAAACAAGCAACAATTAGCCAATTCGAGGAAAACCTCAGAAAGCTCAAGGAGGAGATAGAGCCCCTCCTTAGTCAGCTAAAGCTGTAGCAAGAGGCGCGCCGAAAACAAGAGGCAGCTCAGCGGCAACAACAACAAAAACAACAGCAGCAAAAACAACAGCAACAACAACCACAGCAGCAAAAACAACCACAACCCAAGGAGCAGTGACAGGCCCAACTTCTGAGGGCCCATCGACCTCAGCTAAATCAGCAAGAAACAGCAACAGCAGAAACAGCAGCAGCAGCAACACCAGAAACAACCACAACCCAAGAAGGAGAAAGTGCCACCAATTAGGACCTACCGGGTTGACCTACAGGATCTAAAAGAGGTATGTAAGTCGGCCACTAAGGGCAAATTTTTAATAAACATTTTAAATAAAAAAGAAAAGCGATATTCGATGCAGTGCTTCTCACTGGCCGAACACAAGCTACCGAAAGAAGTGCTTAAGCAGGCCACCGCTGAGTTCTTCAGCTTCACGCCGAAAAGCGAAAAATTTAAGACGATCCTACTGAAGGGCATAAGTTCCTGCACGGAACCGGAGGCGCTCTTGAATGAGCTCCGTGAAAAAGCCACCGACGATCTCGATTTTATCGGGGTCAAGCCTTTCACTACGGTGAAGTCCAGGCGAGGGGGTTATAGGCTGCCAATGTTCCTCGTAACATTATCGCCCCAAAGTAGTTTTGAGAGTGTGAGGAAAATCGAATCCCTCGACTATCAAACAGTACACTGGGACACATTAAAAAGGCACGACGACATTTTACAATGTACGAAGTGCCAGAGGTTTGGCCATGCCGGAGCCAACTGCAATCATTGTTTTTAATCGCTGGTGAAGCCGGCTGTGCTAATCTGCTCTTCTTTATATAAATCCTTAAAAATGAATTCTAATTGTTTAAAGTGTTTTAAGGCTATATCTGATACATGTTTTCTATCGTGCGATTTATGTGGCAAATATGCACATTCAGAATGTTGTGATATTAATATAAACGACATGAAAGTTATTGAATCTAAAAAAAAAATCTAAAAAATCTAAATTTATAAACAATTTATTTTTCAAATGTGAAGAATG
The DNA here is from genome assembly GCA_920104205.1 of Eupeodes latifasciatus. NCBI lineage: Eukaryota > Metazoa > Arthropoda > Insecta > Diptera > Syrphidae > Eupeodes > Eupeodes latifasciatus. Next base: position 58,134,419 of record OV049927.1, read on the forward strand.
CATTAATTTTCCATTGACTTTGTGTTTTAATAAGCTGAGAGAACTCTCAGTGTTCTTTGTGGAGGATTCTCTCAGTAAAGTTCGAACATCTAATACAGTTCAAAATGCATCTACGTCATCGATTGCAATCGCTTCAACGTTAAACTCAAGTCGACAAATACGTGACATAACTCGCGCTCAGAGATCTAACAAAAGAGAACAGACAAAAAAACCGGTTTCTATTGTAAGAAAAACTACTCTTGCGGGATCATCTATTCCGCGAGAACAAAATTCTCTAAAGAAAAATGTTTATTTCTTCTAAAAAATCTCTTTCTGCTGCTCAACCTTATCTCACTCCCAAACAGACAAAATCAATTTCAACTAATACTCCAGTGAGCAAAATAAATAACGATGTTGCGATTGCGATTAATGGAAATTCTCTTTCTGCTGCATCTGATGCTAATGAGATTATTGCCATTGGTGATATCAATGCTGCTGTGGCTATTGTTGATGAAAATGTTGCTGTTGGAGATATTGCGGTTCATGATGCTGAAGTTTTAGATATTGCTGCTGCTGTGGATATAAATGGTATTGTTGCCTCTAATGATGCTGCTGGTGCTGCTGTTGGTATGGAATTGAAACAAGTTGTTCTTGATTCCTCAAAAGTTGTTGCCGATATTCATGCTGCTGCTGAACATGTTGCTGCTGTTAATAAAAATGCTGTGTCTGTTTCTAATGATCTTACTACTGGTGCTGTTGGTAAAAGCGATAAGACCTTGGCGGCGCCTACTGCTACGTCCCATGTAAGTGATACAATTATTTTGGGTACTAAATCACAATGCAGTGATTTTAAGATCGTAAGAAACACAAAATGGTTTCATATTGGAAGCTTTCACAGATCCACTACAGCTGATGAAATTATAAATTTTGTGTCTACTAATCTTCCTATCAATCCAGATGAAATTTCTTGCTTTAAGCTCATTAAACACAATAAATCTGATCTGAACTTTAAGTTTGTAAATTTTAAAATTGGGATTTCTGCCGAATGCGCAAAAAAATATATGTTGATACATTTTGGCCTCGCGGGGTGAAAATTGTAGTATCAGCGTAACACTAGCCCTTATAAACTTGCATTTACTTGGTAGGTTGGCAGCACTTCATTTGTTGTAAGAATTGTAAGAAAGACTATTACAAAATAAAAAGAGAAGTCACTTGCATAAAGACTAACCTCACAACACGTTGCTTTTTATTAAACCTATAAAATATCACATGGCGTAGCCGGTAAATTTCTAAGTTTTAAGCTACGTTTTGTTACGAACAAATATTTGAACGAGTTGATATGGACTTTCACAAACCCCAACAACTGTGTCTGAATGGAAATTTGCGAGAAAATTGGAAGAAATTCAAGACTCATTTCAAGATCTATGCTACAGCTACAAAAACGGACAAAGAAGAAGAATCTATTCAAATAGCAAGATTTCTAAGTTGTGCTGGCAGCGAGGCAATTGAGCTCTACGATACGTTCGCGTTTGATGAAGATGTAGAATATGAGGCAGTTCTTGCAAGATTCGAGGAATACTGCAACCCCAAAACGACAAACATCGTGTACGAACGTTTTTTATTTTATTCAAGGAATCAAAAAGAAGGGGAACCTTTTGAGCACTTCCTTAAGGATATATCGGCACTGGTGGATAATTGTACATTTGGTACAGAGAAGGAGTCCATGTTAAGAAACCGCATCGTGCTTGGAATTGGTGATGTAGCAGTGCAGTCTCAGCTTCTAAAACAAAGTGACCTTACCCTGGCAAAGGCAGTTGAAATTTGTCGGGTCGCTGAGATAACTGGGAATCAAATAAAAGCCTTGCAGGCAGAAGGAACAAATCAGCACAAGCAACAAAAGGTGGTACATGCAGTCAACAAAAACGAGGGCAGTAATCATGTCAATAAAAGTTCTGAAAAAAACATTTTAAATAAAAGTAGACATTCTAACTTTAATTCTAGATTTGTAAAAGCACATGCAAGTTCATCTGGGTATAGCCGAAACACAAATGATCAACTTGATAGGAAGCTTTGTGCGTACTGTAATCTGAATCACTTAAAAGGAAGATGCCCTGCTTACGGGAAAAAATGTGCTGTTTGCGGTAGATTTAATCATTTTGCTTCAGTATGCCAACAAAAAACCAAAGAGGTTAGTGATCTTGCGGTAAAATGTGATTCGGACTGTGAAAGTGATGATGTTCTCTTTGTGGATTCTCTCAATAATTTTGATAACAGTTGTTCATCTTGGACAAAAAAATTGTTAGTGGAAAATAATTTTGTTGAATTTAAACTTGATTCCGGGTCCCAGGTTAACATTTTACCTAAACATTTATTACATATGTAGATTGAAGTCGAAGCCGAAGATAAGTGCATGTAAAGTTAGACTAGAAGCATACGGAGGATTTAATTTGCATGTTTTAGGAAGTGTTTCACTGAATGTATGTCATAAACATAAAATATATCCAATGATTTTTATAGTAGTTAACGCAAAGTCTCAGCCATTATTGGGTCTTAAAGCATGTGTAGATTTAGGGCTTCTCAAGAGAATAGATTCTGTTGATCAAAACGACGCGTCCAAATTTATAGCAAAAAATATAGAGGTATTTTCAGGCTATGGGAGATTTCCCGACAAATGCACAATAGATCTTAAAAATGATGCTAAGCCAGTGAGCAAACCCCCAAGAAGGTTGCCTATAAGTATCAGAAATAAAGTTCAGAGTACTTTAAATCAAATGTTGAGTAGGGGCATTATATCAAAAGTTGATGTTCCCTCAGAATGGGCGCACAATATGGTAGCAATTGAGAAAAAAGATAAGTCGTTGAGAATATGTTTGGATCCCAAGGAACTAAATGAATGTATTAACGACGAACATTTCATAATAATAAGTTTGAAGATTTCAGAACGGCAATGGGAGGAATGAAGTATTTCACTGTCTTAGATTTAATTGAAGGTTTCTGGCAGGTTGAGCTTACGGAAAGCTCTAAAAACCTAACGGTGTTTTCTACTTCCTTTGGTTGCTACAGGTTTAATGTGTTGCCTTTTGGAATTAAGACAGCCCCAGAAAAATTTCAAAAACTCAACACTAAATACTTTGGGGATTAAAAGGGGACGTTTATATATATTGATGACATTATAGTTGGAGGCGAGACCTTAGAAGAGCATGACAAGAATTTAGCGGAAGAATTTAGCGGGCTAAGAACTACAATATTAAATTTAACCCTCGGAAATTGCAATTTAGAAACCAACAGGTAAAATATTTGGGTCATATTTTTTCAGCTCTAGGTGTAACACCTGACCCAGATCGAGTTAAGGCAATCAAAATAATTGCTGAACCCAAAAATGTGAAGGATCTAAAAAAAATTTTGGGAACCGTTCACTACTTAAGAAATTTTATTCCTCATTTAGCTGACCTCACACAACCTATGAGAGATCTCTTAAAGAAAAATTCACATTTTATGTGGACCAGTGTACATACAAGGGCATTAGTCACAATTAAAGAAACCATTCAAAATAAAAGTATTTTGCACTCTTTTAATCCAGGCATCCCTATAGTAATTCAACCCGATGCATCGAAGTACGGCCTGGGTTGTGTCCTTTTGCAGGACGGGAAACCGGTGAGTTTCGCATCTAAAAGTTTGACAAAGACTGAAATGGCCTATGCTCAGATAGAGAAGGAGCTTTTAGGTATAGTTTATGCATGCACAAAGTTTAGTGAATTCATCTATGGACATAAGGTAACAGTCCAGGCAGATCATAAACCATTATTATCCATCCTAGGAAAGCCCCTTAGTTCACATTATTCTGTAAGAATACAGCGAATGAAGATTAAAATGTTAAAATTTGATTTAATGATTGAGTATATTCCCGGCAAAGATTTGCATGTTGCCGATCTTCTGTCACGTAATCCAGGTTCGGACTCCAATATAGAGCTAGAGAGCATGTTGAAAGAATTAGTTCACAGCATAAGCATGAGTGACAGAGCACGTGAAAGGTATGTAGCAGAGACAGAAAAAGATAATATTTTATTAGAAACTAAAAAGTTATATGAACATGGTTGGCCAAATTCAAAGACTAAGTTGCCCGATCATCTGAAATTTTACTGGAATATTAAAGATTCTTTATATGTGGAAGATGGCCTTGTATTTTTTGAAGGTCGGGTTTTTGTCCCCAGACAACAAGCTTCACGAGAATCATTTTGGCATCACAAAGACTATTTCGAGAGCTAAGACACTGTTTTATTGGCCTAACATGGGAAGCGATATTCAAAATTTCATAAGCAGATGTCCTATTTGTGAGTTGCACAGTAATGTTAATAATAAACACCCAATGCTAACACGACCTACACCGGATTTTCCATACCAAAGAGTAGCTAATGATATACTTGATTTCAAAGGTGATTCTTTTCTGATTGTTATTGATTACTTCTCTAGATGGATAGATGTGAAGAAACTGCAAAACAAGACTGCAGGCAGTGTTATCGAAGCCTTTAAAGAAATATTTTCGTCCAACGGAATTCCAGAAGAGGTTGTATGTGACAACCAGCCTTTTAATTCTTTAAAATGTCGTGAGTTTGCCGCAGATTGGGAATTCAAGTTCGTATTCAGTAGTCCTTATTACCCAAAATCCAACGGGCTAGCAGAAAAGGGTGTTCAAGTTGTAAAAAAAAATGTTGAAAAAATCAGAACTAGGAGGGAAAAATTTTCTGTACTCTCTTTTAGAATACCGAAATACAGTAATACCCAGTATTCGGCGTACACCTTCGCAACTTTTATCGAGCAGATTATTCAGAATGAAACACCCTGTGGATAAGAGTTTAGTCTTTCCAAAAGATTGGAGTACAAGCGCTTTTCCCAAAATAGAAAATGCAAAAGCAAAGCAAAAATTTTATTATGATCAGAGTGCTAATAGAAAAGAATTAGATCTTAAACTTGGAGACCACATTTTGTATAGGAGAGGAAATAGGTGGGAAAGAGGGACAGTAGAGGCAAAATCAGATGCACCTAGATGGTTCTACATTAAAAATGAAAATAATAAAGTAGTTCGTAGAAATACGGAGCATATAAGAAAATCTTTTAATAGTCCTCATACTTCTCAACTAGATGAATATTTTACCTTTCCACAAAAATCTATTATCGACAAAAATATTAGCCCTATCCTCGATGAAAAAAGAATATCCATAAATCATGAGAATGACAAAGAGAGCACCATCACTCCGGGGCCTTCATCGCACTTACTGTCAGCACCGCAAGATCAGTATATAACAAGATACGGTCGTGAAGCAAAACAACCGAAACGATTTCAAGCATCATGATTGAATTTATTGTAGAAGTACATTTGAAAATTATTTAACACAGTTTGAATTAATTATAAATAAATTTGAATATCTTTCATTACAACGTGCACAACAAAAACCACCAATAAACAAAACCTCTTGAAAATGTTTTTAAAAAGTAAGAAGTAGTTAAAGCAACAAAAATTAATACATACATAGGTATATTTAAAAAAAAAAATTATTGAAAAGGAAAGATGTAGTATCAGCGTAACACTAGCCCTTATAAACTTGCATTTACTTGGTAGGTTGGCAGCACTTCATTTGTTGTAAGAATTGTAAGAAAGACTATCACAAAATAAAAAGAGAAGTCACTTGAATATAGACCAACCTCACAACACGTTACTTTTTATTAAACCTATAAAATATCACATCGCCCTTTTAAATTCATTTCAAAAAACTAAGTAGGATTGAGGAATCGTTGATTTCCTCACGATCAGATCTGTCAAAACCTAATTGCATGGAAAAAATATCCTGTAACTCATCGCTTAAAGTGTACTATCACAATGCTAGTGGCATCTGAACGAAAGTTTCAGAGCTTTTTATCAACTCAAGTCATCTTGATTATGATATAATCTTAATTGTTGAAACCTGGCTCCATCCTGGTATATCTTCGTATGAACTATTCGATGATTTTGAAGTTTATGAAAAACATGTTATGAATATTGAAAATATTAATAATTTATGTTCTGATTTTGATAATGTTTGTTGTTTTGGTGATTTTAATTTATCATTTTATGGAAGTGGTCTGAAGATGATAATTTGTTCATTGCATGTAATTTGATGAAAGATTATGATTATTATTATGATTCTCTTTATTCACTTAATCTCAACCAAATAAATTGTATTCATAATTCTTTAAATAATTTGTTAGACTTAATTTTTGTATGTAATGACTGTCTTAATTCAAAAGTCTCAATTGTTCCCTTTTCTTTACTTAATGAATCTCTTCACCATAAGGAACTATTTATTGAATTTAAACTGTAAACGTATCAATTTTTATTTATCAAATGAATCAATGCAATGTTCTAGTTTCTTTAACTTTAAAAAGGCAAACTTCATTGAACTTAACAATTTTCTTGAAAATTTTGATTGGTCCATTAATTTTGTCAATCTGAATCTTGAACAAAATTATTCGCGTTTCGTGTCTATTATTTTCGACAGTTTTAGTAGATTCGTTCCGTTTTCGAGAAGATCCAAACATATTCAACAAAAGCTCCCGTGGTACAACAAGCAAATAATTAATCTGAAAAATTTAAAACGTAAAGCTTTTAACAAATTTAAGCGAACTAATGATAATTTAGACTACGCTAATTTTAGCAAACTGCGCAAAGATTTGTTTAGTCTTAATAAATTCCTTCACAAGTGTTATATAATGAATATTGAGACTAACATTAAGACAAATACTTCTTCGTTTTGGACATATATAAATGTGAAAAGAAATACGTCAGGCTACCCAAAGCAAATGACATTTGGGGACACTGAAGCATCAGACACATCATCAATACTTTGTCTATTTGCTGACTTTTTTCACTCCGTTTATTCACCTGCTAGAAATAACAGTTATAATACACTCTTGGATAATTCAACCTGTAGCGTTGATATCGGAGGATTACAACTCAGTTTAGAGGAAATATATTCAGGACTCCAGTCTATAAAGCCCAAAACTATACCTGGAGCTGATGGTATACCCACTTTTTTCTTAAAAAATTGTGCTAAGTCCCTATGTTATCCTTTGTATTGCATATTTAATCAATCTCTATCTCAGGGTATATTTCTAAGTGAATGGAAATTATCTTATCTTGTGCCAATTCATAAATCTGGACCTAAAAATAAAATTGAGAACTATCGTGGTATTTCCAAGTTGTCTGCCATCCCTAAATTGTTTGAGAGCCTGGTAAAAAATAAATTGGAATTCATAACCCGAGAGCATATTTCTGACCGACAACATGGCTTTGTTTCCGGTCGTTCTACAACAACTAATTTAGCTCTTTTCTCAAATTATGTCTTAAATTCGTTTGAAAGTAAGAATCAAGTAGATGCGATATATACCGATTTTAGTAAAGCTTTTGATTCGGTGGATCATTCCACTTTAATACACAAATTAAAACTTTATGGTTTACATTCTACTCTTCTTGTTTGGCTGTCAAATTATCTAATGGGAAGATCTCAAAAAGTCATAACAAATAACACTTTTTCGAGATCTATTCAATGCAGCTCAGGTGTTCCTCAAGGAAGTCATTTGGGTCCGCTCCTCTTTAATATATTTATAAATGATATTACTACAGTGATAAAATATTATCAATACCTCCCTTACGCTGATGATTTGAAACTCTTTTTAAAAATCAATTGCCTCCATGATTGCAAGCTGCTACAGGATGACCTTAACCATGTCTCCGAATGGTGTAAATTAAATTGTCTAAAATTAAATATAAAAAAAGAGGCTGGGATGCGACCCACACTGATAACTTCCCATCCCGTCTGCCGATTTGTCTTGCTTAAAAGTTTGTCTATATGTATCAATTTTAACCAAATTTGCGTACTATTTTTTGTAGATTTTATTTTTTTTATGAAAAAACGGACGGTTGGATTTTTATAAAAAAACTACTGAATATCGAAAACAATATTTTCTGTGAAATAAAATAAGTTTGAAGCCAATATTTGTAATTTTTGAAAAGCTATTTGAGTCGAAAGTAAATTTTTACCAAGTTTTAGCATTGTTTTTTTTTAGGTTTTTATTTTTTGTAAGAAAACTGTCAATTCGATTTTTCTCAAAATTGTTCGTAATGTTGAAAACAATATTTCTTATAAGTCAAAATTAGTTAGAAGCCATTATCTCTAATTTTTGAAAAGATATCTGAGTCGAAAATCAATTTTTACCAACTTTTGTTAAATTTTTTTTAGGTTTTTAATTTTTTGTACTAAAACTGTCAATTCGATTTTTTTCAAAATTTTACTGAATGTTTACAACAATATTTTTTGAAAGATAAAAGTAGATTAAAGCCAATATCTCAAAGTTTTGAAAAGATATTTGAGTCGCAAATCAATTTTTACCAACTTTTATTAATTTTTTTTTAGGTTTTTATTTTTTGTAAAAAAAACTGTCAATTCGATTTTTCTCAAAATTTTATCAGATGTCAAAAACATTATTCTTCGTTGCACAAATTTGTTTTGGATATGAAATCATATTTAAGTCGTAAAATTTTCGAGGTGACAAATTTTTTTTTCAGTTTTTTTGATTTATAAAAAAACCGTTAATTGGATTTTTTTCCAAAAATATAATTGTTTTGTATCACGTTACAATATATAATATAAAATTTAATTCAAGTCTCTAGCGTCATTGGTTCATGAGATATTTAGGTTTAACCAAAATTTTCACCTTTTTTTTAAACTGCTATGGTAAAAAAACCACCCACGCAATTTTCTTGAGAGTCCTTTCTGCATCTTTCTGCCTTATTATCTGTATAACAAAATTTATTTGAAGTCGATATCTCTTCTGGTTCTTGAGCAATGGACGACGAAAAAAACGCCGCGAACGTACGGACGTACGGACGTACGGACATACGGACGTACGAACGTACGTACACACGCACGCACAGACATCTTTCTAAAAATGTTTTATTTCGACTCTAGGGACCTTGAAACGTCGAGAAATGTCAAAATTTTCAATTTGACAAATCGGACCCATTACAATAACTTCCTATGGGAAGTTAAAAATGCAATGCTATCTCCTTCTATAGGTCCTATATCCACATTAGCTTTGACTACACGATCGATTCTAATGTATTATCTTGTGTAGAAAACATAAAAGATTTAGGTGTTATATTGGACAAAAATTATTCCTTTAAAATTCACATGGATTATGTAATTGGAAGAGCTAACTCAACTGTAGGATTTATAAAACGTAATTGTGTTGATTTCAGTGATCCTTACGCATTACTATGCCTATACCTAATATATCTCTTGTGAGATCTATATTGGAATATGCAGATGTCATTTGGAATCCGGGTTTTAAGACCTGCTCTGATCGTTTAGAAAAGGTTCAGAGGCGGTTTACTAGGTTCATATTTTATAAGATGAAGTGGACTTCTATCCCAGATTATAAAGCAAGATGTCTTTTTCTAGGTATTAAGTCTCTGGATTCAAGAAGAAAAATTCATGGTATAATGCTTGTGAGGGATATTTTATGTTACCACGTACGTTGTCCATCTTTGCTTTTAATTGTACCAATTTATGTTCCGTCAAGAGCTTTGCATGGTAGAAAATTTCTGTTTGAATCTTTTCACAGAACAAGCTACGGTAATAATGAGCCGATTTGTAGATCTATAAGGCAATTCAATGAAGTTTGTCAATTTATTGAATTAAGTAATTCTAGGGATTTGTTTAAGGCCAATTTATTCTTATTGTTTACTTTTTAATATAATATTGTAATACTTAAATTTTAAGATCAAATCTGTTAGCTTTAAGCTTGTAGATAAATAAATAAATAAATAAATATGCAGTTGCGCTGCGTCAGGTGCTCCGAAACCCACATCAAGGGAGAATGCAAGCTGGGGAATGAGCGGGTTGAGGATTTGACCCAGCTCAAGTGTGTCCTTTGTGGAAACCAAGGGCACCCGGCTAACTATAGGGGTTGCCCTAAGGTCCAACAAATAAAGCAAAAACAGGCCAGTCAAAAAGCCGAAGGAAGTCGAACAGTTCGACAGGCTCCTACACAAAAATTCGTGGATCCCAAATTCTCGTACGCCCAAATGGTGTCAGGGAATGGGAACACGAGACAGGCTCCACCAACGGTTGTCCCAAAAACCCCCGTGCCTAAGGCACCAGAGGTGCAGCCTGACATTGTAGCCTTATTGTTGAGCATTCAAGGTCAACTAACAGGGCTGCAAAGTCAGATAAAGGAGCAAGGCAAAAGTGTAGATTATCTCTAGTCTTTGTTGCCTGGCCTGGCGCAATTTAAACCATGGTGGGCGAGCTGCCGGAGACGCGCCTAAAGGTCCTAGCTTTGAATGTAAATTCACTGATTAGGATTGAACGAAGAGCAAACATGTTCCAATTGTCGAAAGATTACAGTCCCGATTTGTTTATGGCTAGCGAAACCAAGCTAAACCACAACACACAAATTGACTCATAAAAATTACAATATCGTAAGAAAAGCCGGCCCGACTCCACTTAAGGGGGCGGCGGTGTCGCTCTCTTTATACGAAAATGCATCAATTATAAAGTTATATACAACAATGAAGTGCGAAAGCTCAAGACGCTAGAAGTTTGCGTTGTGTGCATCTCTCTCACTCAAGGGAAGCGGATGTATATGATTGCGGCTTATAATGCTGGAGCTCCGCAGGTTACTTACTTTGCTTCAGAACTCGATACTCTTTTTAAGGAACTAAAACTGAGCTTCGAAGCGGCTTCTTTCTGGATCTTTTGCTGTACGACACCAGACTAACAGTTACAGACAAAGTGGGTAATCACCCTCGAAACTGCTTACAGACAGTCGAGTTCGACAGTGATCACTGCGGACTGGCTGCTGTAATGCAGATTCCGAACGAACGCGTGGAGTTGGAGGAATACGTTGCAACGCCCTCTTACAATTACAGTAAGATGCGCCGGCCTCGTTTCACAAACGCCTTAAAGAGAGAACTTCGTTCGAAACCTGACAAATACAGAAATTGACCAACATTTAAAACAGATGGACGAAACAATAAAACGAACGATGATGGAACGGACAATACCAAAGTTCAAAGAGCGGGACCAAATAGACACTTACAGAAACGCGACTATTGACGCACTACGTAGACTCAAAAACTTATACAGACGACTTACAGACCCACACGACTTGGAGGTTAGGACACTGAAGTCGTCAATAAAAAATATCAATCTGTTTGTTAGAGATTCACATCTGACCATCTGTAGTCACTGAGCGACAAACATAGGAGCCACCCTAACATCCAACGGGACACCATAACACCATCACCAAGTGCAAGTTATACTTGCACAATAACCATGAGCAGAGCAACGGCGCCGACAAGAAAGTATTCTTCGTCCGGTAGATTTTTGGGAACGAGCACAACAACAACCACATCATCGCTGCGCATCTTCATCATCGACGACGTTGACGATCGAATCGAAATCAGACCATCAACATACAAGTGCGCAGGCCACACCCTTTTTCATAGTGTCGTGATAAGCGGTACTTGCAACCGAGAACGACGTCATCGAGGGAACACAAATATCAACGGGCAACTGCAACGGGCTAGCTGCAGCAGCAGCAACAAATACAACAACAATCAACATTGATGACTGGAAGTGGTGCGATATGGCGAGCTGTGATCTTGTGCTTTATATTTTATATTATTCAATATTCTGTATTATTATAATGTAGAGTTTATGAGTTTATGTGCTTAGAAAGGCAGGATCGCCATGTAGTGTATATGAGTTTAGGTGCTTAGAAAGGTCCCTAAGGTATTTTAAGCGTACCACGCTATTAGTATTTAAGCGTACTACGCTGAATTGGAAAGGCGATTACTCGCCGTCAAGTTTGAAAGTGAAAAGATCAATATGAATGTTCTTTAGACTCTGTTCTATTTTTATTGAATTCATTCCTTAAATACTATTGTCTTAACTGTTATACTTATTTTCTATCTTACTTCTATACATTGAATTTCATATTCAAAATTATTCTATTTTTCTATTGGCTAAATTATATTAATAAGGATCTTATTACTATTGAGTGACAATCAATGCAATCGAGTGGAATGTTGATGTTATGATATGACTAATATACTCGATTTGCATTTTACATGTTTTGTTACTCATTTATTGAATGGGCAGTGGCGGCGCATATGTGGATACACTACACCCTCACCCTTAAGAAAAATTTTAGTGGTAAAATTATATTTTGGAAATTATTGTATTATACACATAATTTGATAAATTTAGTTTTACAAGCTAAAATTTGTTATTTTGATAAGCTATTTGTATTTTTGTTATTAAATTTAGATTTTGTTCAATGATAAAATATACATATAATATTTACATAAATTTTAATTATTATTATTATTAGATTTTTTTTTTGTTTTTATACATATTCATTTGGTTTATAAGGCTTAAGCAAGTTATTGTGTACTTCCTTATTTATTCCATTTTTGTCAATTACTGAATTGATTCCTTTTCTTTCTACTATTTTGTATGGCCCAATATAAGGTGCTTGATTTTTCTTTCTATTTCCTGATTTTAATAGTACTAAATCGCCTATATCTAAATCTAATTTATGTGTATATTTTTTATTTTCTCTCTCCATTCTTTTTTCTTTAATTTTTATAGTCATTTCTTTTGCTTTACTGAGTGCATATTGTAATCTAGTTTTCAATTCGTTGGCATAATTGTCGTAGTCATAAATGTTTGTTTTATTAATGAATGTATCAGTCGGTAAGCAGGGCAGTTTCCCATAAATGAGCTCATAAGGTGAATAACCAGTGTCTATATGTGGTGTTGTATTGTAATCGAACGTAAAATATGGAACCCATTTGTCCCATTCATTGTCTTTGACATTTGATAGTAAGAATTCATTAAGTGTCCGATGATTTCTTTCAAGGGCACCTATAGTTTGGTGGTGATATGGAGAAGAGAACGTTGTTGTTCATAAGTTCGTTATTAAATTCTGTACCTTTATCTGATTTTAGAATCTTAAAGTGTCCATATCTAAGAATAAATTCTTCAACTAAAGTCTTTGCTGTTGTTGTTGCGTCCTTTGATGTCATAGGGTATGCGACGACAAATTTAGTAAGCTCACATTGCATGGTTAAGATATATCTTTTTTCATTTGATATTCGTAATGGTCCGACTGTGTCAATGATACTACTTCAAAACTGTTGTTTGGAGTGTGTGGAATCGTTTGTGGTTCAATTGTGTTTTTTGTTTGTTTATTTCTTGCACATGAATCACAATTTTGTATGAATTGTTTTACCATTTGATTCATCTTTCGCCATATGTATCTTTGTTTTAATTTTATTAAAGTTTTTCGTATACCTAAATGTCCTCCGTGTGCAGAGTTATGAAATTCGTCGATTAGTTTGTATTTAGTTAAATCATCAAGTATTTGTTTTGGGGCGTTATATATTATTATTTTTAGCTTAGGATTCTGGCCATTTATTTTTATATTTGCATATGTTTCTTTGAATTTATCTTTTTCAAAATGCTTAAATATTTCATCATTGTTCATAAGGGCTAGCTCGTTTATTTTTTCTTTATTCATTCTGGATGCTAATTTCTTCAGTGTCGACTCTAGTGTCGCTGAATTATCGTTAGATCCCGTATATGTATACATATTATCTTTATTTATATCTGATGCAAGCTTCATCAGGTTCGAATCTGGATTCGCCGATTTATCGCTACATCGCACGTGCACAAAATTTTCATCAATACTTATTTTTGAATTCCTAGCATTTTTAAATATATGAAATTTTAATTTCTTTATATTCTTGACGTCATTAATGGATATGCATTCCCAGATTTGAAGTTGATCAGGCTTCTCTTGAGAGTTGCATTTCTCCTTGTTACTGTCCATATTCATTTTATTGGACATCCCCCTTGTGATAACTAATGTTCTTTTGACGGTTTCATCGATTTCTGTCGGTATCATTTGTTTTAATAAGTCAGAGTCGATTTTTATTCTAGATAGAGCGTCTGCGTTTGTATTCATTTTTCCTTTTTTGTATATTATGTCAAAATCATAGTCGCTTAAGTCTAGTCTTATTCTAGTCATTTTTGACGATGGATTTTTGTGTGAGAATAGAGATACTAAAGGTCTATGGTCGGTGACGACCGTAAATTTTCTTCCGTATAGATATGATCTGAAAAATTGTATACCCCAGTGGATTGCGAGTAATTCTTTTTCTATTACGGGTTTGTTAAGGTCATGTTTTTGCAGTGATTTACTTGCGTATGATATGGGAAGATCTTCACCAATTTCGCCTTGGGAAAGGATTGCTCCTAGTGCATAATTTGATGCGTCTGTTGTTAGAATAAATGGTTTTTCGAAATTTGGATACTGTAGTATAGGAGGTTCCATGAGTTTATTTTTTAAAGTGTCAAAGGCTGTTTGACAATTTGTATCCCACTTGAATTTCGTGTTTTTCTTTAAAAGGTTAAGGCTTTGTGCAATATCAGCAAAATTTGGTATGAACCTCCTGTAATAATTGCAAAAGGCTATAAATCGTCTAACTTCATCTGCATTTTTTGGAATTGGATACTCTTTAATCGTTTTGTGTTTTGCAGGGTCAGTTTTTACGCCATTGCTTGTAATTAGGTGGCCTAGATATATTACTTCAGGGCAAAGAAAATTGCATTTGTCTGGATTTAGCTTAAGGTTGTATTGTTTGAGTCGTTCGAGGATACGTACTAGATTTTCGTTGTGGTGTCTTAGACTGCAACCATAGATTATTATGTCATAGTTATCAAGTGGTTCTGTGTCTAAGGTAATGTCGTTTAAAATTACTTCATTGTCGTTCGTGTTGAGCAATTTGATATGCGCCATGATTTTGGAACTATTGTGTTACTTATAAATACACCTGGCGCTATTTCTTTATTTGTAATTAGAGTGTCATGAATTAAATGAAGTTTTAGTGGTTGAATCATTTCTGTTCTTGCAGGTATTTTTATTCTTAGTGCATGTAGGGGTTTTGATTGCATTGGCAAAGTTATTGTTTGTCCGTCGTCACTTAATGATAACGTATTTGCATTTTTCTTCTGGGTCATATTCTTCATTATCTAACTTACTTGATATTTTGCATATATCGGGTAATTTTTTAAGAGCTTGAGAACTTTTTTTTTAAAAAAAACGCATAAAATTTGCAAAATCTCACCGATTCTTTATTTGAAACGTTAGATTGGTCCATGACATTTACTTTTTGAAGATAATTTCATTTAAATGTTGACCGCGGCTGGGTCTTAGGTGGTCCATTCGGAAAGTCCAATTTTGGGTAACTTTTTCGAGCATTTCGGCCGGAATAGCCCGAATTTCTTCGGAAATGTTGTCTTCCAAAGCTGGAATAGTTGCTGGCTTATTTGTGTAGACTTTAGACTTGACGTAGCCCCACAAAAAATAGTCTAAAGGCGTCAAATCGCATGATCTTGGTGGCCAACTTACCGGTCCATTCCTTGAGATGAATTGTTCTCCGAAGTTTTCCCTCAAAATGGCCATAGAATCGCGAGCTGTGTGGCATGTAGCGCCATCTTGTTGAAACCACATGTCAACCAAGTTCAGTTCTTCCATTTTTGGCAACAAAAAGTTTGTTAGCATTGAACGATAGCGATCGCCATTCACCGTAACGTTGCGTCCAACAGCATCTTTGAAAAAATACGGTCCAATGATTCCACCAGCGTACAAACCACACCATACAGTGCATTTTTCGGGATGCATGGGCAGTTCTTGAACGGCTTCTGGTTGCTCTTCACTCCAAATGCGGCAATTTTGCTTATTTACGTAGCCATTCAACCAGAAATGAGCCTCATCGCTGAACAAAATTTGTCGATAAAAAAGCGGATTTTCTGCCAACTTTTCTAGGGCCCATTCACTGAAAATTCGACGTTGTGGCAGATCGTTCGGCTTCAGTTCTTGCAATAGCTGTATTTTATACGGTTTTACACCAAGATCTTTGCGTAAAATCTTCCATGTGGTCGAATAACACAAACCCAATTGCTGCGAACGGCGACGAATCGACATTTCACGGTCTTCAGCAACACTCTCAGAAACAGACGCAATATTCTCTTCTGTACGCACTGTACGCATTCGTGTGGTTGGTTTAATGTCCAATAAAGTAAACTGAGTGCGAAACTTGGTCACAATCGCATTAATTGTTTGCTCACTTGGTCGATTATGCAGACCATAAATCGGACGTAAAGCGCGAAACACATTTCGAACCGAACACTGATTTTGGTAATAAAATTCAGTGATTTGCAAGCTTTGCTCGTTAGTAAGTCTATTCATGATGAAATGTCAAAGCATACTGAGCATCTTTCTCTTTGACACCATGTCTGAAATCCCGCGTGATCTGTCAAATACTATTGCATGAAAATCCTAACCTCAAAAAAATCACCCCTTATTTGTTTTTTTTATGAAAAAAATGTTTTTCCCTTAAGTGAATGTTTGCACTAAACTTGTTATTGCCTGAGTAACGACCAAACATTGGAGTTAATGCTCTTACAGTTGCGGTTTGCAGACGTTGCTCGTACATGTACTTTACCATTATGAAAATTTTGAGTTGAAAATAACAACTCGATGATGAATTAAATTCAAAATTGTGAAGTCCCTTTATTATTTTCACAAAAAAAAATAGATCAAAACATTGTTTTTTCATAATAGAACTGGCCAATGTTAAAAGATAAACTCGACAATGGTCTAGTCACTGACAAAGCATTGGCTCCCATAATAGATCTTAGGGCCGAAAGGTATCAGTAATAAGTATTATAGTTTAATTTAGAGTGTCCGTATGGGGCTAGTAAGTTATGGTTAATTAGTTTTATGAATTTTTGTCTAGCCTTTTGATAGTTATAAGTTTTAATTAATTAAAATGTCGTTCCTCATTTAATAATCGTATTTGCTGTCTCGTATTTCTGAATTGGTTTTGATGATGCCCTTGTCTATTGTTTATTAGAGTGTTTTGGTTTCGGTTATTGTTCCAGTTATTTTGTCTGTAAGAGTTAAAGTTGCGGTTGTAATTTTGATTTTGCATGTTAATGTTATATCGATTTTGATTCATGTTTCTTTGAAATCGGTTGCGGTCATTGGAGTTTTGGTTGAAGTTTTGTCTATTTGGTCCGTTAATGTTTTGTGGGTTATGTCTATAGTACATTAATGCGTTAGTATTTGTTTTTTGCTCCCTCATCTTCTTCTTCCTCCACGTTTTCTTCATCAAACATTTCATCCTCGTTGTCATCGTCATTCTGATCTTCGGGCTGAACTTCAATGTCAGGTACCAGATAATATTGCAATGGATTTGGCAGGATCGCCATGTAGTGTATATGTGTTTAGGTGTTTAGAAAGGTCCCTAAGGTATTTTAAGCGTACCACGCTATTAGTATTTAAGCGTACTACGCTGAATTGGAAAGGCGATTACTCGCCGTCAAGTTTGAAAGTGAAAAGATCAATATGAATGTTCTTTAGACTCTGTTCTATTTTTATTGAATTCATTCCTTAAATACTATTGTCTTAACTGTTATACTTATTTTCTATCTTACTTCTATACATTGAATTTCATATTCAAAATTATTCTATTTTTCTATTGGCTAAATTATATTAATAAGGATCTTATTACTATTGAGTGACAATCAATGCAATCGAGTGGAATGTTGATGTTATGATATGACTAATATACTCGATTTGCATTTTACATGTTTTGTTACTCATTTATTGAATGGGCAGTGGCGGCGCATATGTGGATACACTACACCCTCACCCTTAAGAAAAATTTTAGTGGTAAAATTATATTTTGGAAATTATTGTATTATACACATAATTTGATAAATTTAGTTTTACAAGCTAAAATTTGTTATTTTGATAAGCTATTTGTATTTTTGTTATTAAATTTAGATTTTGTTCAATGATAAAATATACATATAATATTTACATAAATTTTAATTATTATTATTATTAGATTTTTTTTTTGTTTTTATACATATTCATTTGGTTTATAAGGCTTAAGCAAGTTATTGTGTACTTCCTTATTTATTCCATTTTTGTCAATTACTGAATTGATTCCTTTTCTTTCTACTATTTTGTATGGCCCAATATAAGGTGCTTGATTTTTCTTTCTATTTCCTGATTTTAATAGTACTAAATCGCCTATATCTAAATCTAATTTATGTGTATATTTTTTATTTTCTCTCTCCATTCTTTTTTCTTTAATTTTTATAGTCATTTCTTTTGCTTTACTGAGTGCATATTGTAATCTAGTTTTCAATTCGTTGGCATAATTGTCGTAGTCATAAATTTTTGTTTTATTAATGAATGTATCAGTCGGTAAGCAGGGCAGTTTCCCATAAATGAGCTCATAAGGTGAATAACCAGTGTCTATATGTGGTGTTGTATTGTAATCGAACGTAAAATATGGAACCCATTTGTCCCATTCATTGTCTTTGACATTTGATAGTAAGAATTCATTAAGTGTCCGATGATTTCTTTCAAGGGCACCTATAGTTTGGTGGTGATATGGAGAAGAGAACGTTGTTGTTCATAAGTTCGTTATTAAATTCTGTACCTTTATCTGATTTTAGAATCTTAAAGTGTCCATATCTAAGAATAAATTCTTCAACTAAAGTCTTTGCTGTTGTTGTTGCGTCCTTTGATGTCATAGGGTATGCGACGACAAATTTAGTAAGCTCACATTGCATGGTTAAGATATATCTTTTTTCATTTGATATTCGTAATGGTCCGACTGTGTCAATGATACTACTTCAAAACTGTTGTTTGGAGTGTGTGGAATCGTTTGTGGTTCAATTGTGTTTTTTGTTTGTTTATTTCTTGCACATGAATCACAATTTTGTATGAATTGTTTTACCATTTGATTCATCTTTCGCCATATGTATCTTTGTTTTAATTTTATTAAAGTTTTTCGTATACCTAAATGTCCTCCGTGTGCAGAGTTATGAAATTCGTCGATTAGTTTGTATTTAGTTAAATCATCAAGTATTTGTTTTGGGGCGTTATATATTATTATTTTTAGCTTAGGATTCTGGCCATTTATTTTTATATTTGCATATGTTTCTTTGAATTTATCTTTTTCAAAATGCTTAAATATTTCATCATTGTTCATAAGGGCTAGCTCGTTTATTTTTTCTTTATTCATTCTGGATGCTAATTTCTTCAGTGTCGACTCTAGTGTCGCTGAATTATCGTTAGATCCCGTATATGTATACATATTATCTTTATTTATATCTGATGCAAGCTTCATCAGGTTCGAATCTGGATTCGCCGATTTATCGCTACATCGCACGTGCACAAAATTTTCATCAATACTTATTTTTGAATTCCTAGCATTTTTAAATATATGAAATTTTAATTTCTTTATATTCTTGACGTCATTAATGGATATGCATTCCCAGATTTGAAGTTGATCAGGCTTCTCTTGAGAGTTGCATTTCTCCTTGTTACTGTCCATATTCATTTTATTGGACATCCCCCTTGTGATAACTAATGTTCTTTTGACGGTTTCATCGATTTCTGTCGGTATCATTTGTTTTAATAAGTCAGAGTCGATTTTTATTCTAGATAGAGCGTCTGCGTTTGTATTCATTTTTCCTTTTTTGTATATTATGTCAAAATCATAGTCGCTTAAGTCTAGTCTTATTCTAGTCATTTTTGACGATGGATTTTTGTGTGAGAATAGAGATACTAAAGGTCTATGGTCGGTGACGACCGTAAATTTTCTTCCGTATAGATATGATCTGAAAAATTGTATACCCCAGTGGATTGCGAGTAATTCTTTTTCTATTACGGGTTTGTTAAGGTCATGTTTTTGCAGTGATTTACTTGCGTATGATATGGGAAGATCTTCACCAATTTCGCCTTGGGAAAGGATTGCTCCTAGTGCATAATTTGATGCGTCTGTTGTTAGAATAAATGGTTTTTCGAAATTTGGATACTGTAGTATAGGAGGTTCCATGAGTTTATTTTTTAAAGTGTCAAAGGCTGTTTGACAATTTGTATCCCACTTGAATTTCGTGTTTTTCTTTAAAAGGTTAAGGCTTTGTGCAATATCAGCAAAATTTGGTATGAACCTCCTGTAATAATTGCAAAAGGCTATAAATCGTCTAACTTCATCTGCATTTTTTGGAATTGGATACTCTTTAATCGTTTTGTGTTTTGCAGGGTCAGTTTTTACGCCATTGCTTGTAATTAGGTGGCCTAGATATATTACTTCAGGGCAAAGAAAATTGCATTTGTCTGGATTTAGCTTAAGGTTGTATTGTTTGAGTCGTTCGAGGATACGTACTAGATTTTCGTTGTGGTGTCTTAGACTGCAACCATAGATTATTATGTCATAGTTATCAAGTGGTTCTGTGTCTAAGGTAATGTCGTTTAAAATTACTTCATTGTCGTTCGTGTTGAGCAATTTGATATGCGCCATGATTTTGGAACTATTGTGTTACTTATAAATACACCTGGCGCTATTTCTTTATTTGTAATTAGAGTGTCATGAATTAAATGAAGTTTTAGTGGTTGAATCATTTCTGTTCTTGCAGGTATTTTTATTCTTAGTGCATGTAGGGGTTTTGATTGCATTGGCAAAGTTATTGTTTGTCCGTCGTCACTTAATGATAACGTATTTGCATTTTTCTTCTGGGTCATATTCTTCATTATCTAACTTACTTGATATTTTGCATATATCGGGTAATTTTTTAAGAGCTTGAGAACTTTTTTTTTAAAAAAAACGCATAAAATTTGCAAAATCTCACCGATTCTTTATTTGAAACGTTAGATTGGTCCATGACATTTACTTTTTGAAGATAATTTCATTTAAATGTTGACCGCGGCTGGGTCTTAGGTGGTCCATTCGGAAAGTCCAATTTTGGGTAACTTTTTCGAGCATTTCGGCCGGAATAGCCCGAATTTCTTCGGAAATGTTGTCTTCCAAAGCTGGAATAGTTGCTGGCTTATTTGTGTAGACTTTAGACTTGACGTAGCCCCACAAAAAATAGTCTAAAGGCGTCAAATCGCATGATCTTGGTGGCCAACTTACCGGTCCATTCCTTGAGATGAATTGTTCTCCGAAGTTTTCCCTCAAAATGGCCATAGAATCGCGAGCTGTGTGGCATGTAGCGCCATCTTGTTGAAACCACATGTCAACCAAGTTCAGTTCTTCCATTTTTGGCAACAAAAAGTTTGTTAGCATTGAACGATAGCGATCGCCATTCACCGTAACGTTGCGTCCAACAGCATCTTTGAAAAAATACGGTCCAATGATTCCACCAGCGTACAAACCACACCAAACAGTGCATTTTTCGGGATGCATGGGCAGTTCTTGAACGGCTTCTGGTTGCTCTTCACTCCAAATGCGGCAATTTTGCTTATTTACGTAGCCATTCAACCAGAAATGAGCCTCATCGCTGAACAAAATTTGTCGATAAAAAAGCGGATTTTCTGCCAACTTTTCTAGGGCCCATTCACTGAAAATTCGACGTTGTGGCAGATCGTTCGGCTTCAGTTCTTGCAATAGCTGTATTTTATACGGTTTTACACCAAGATCTTTGCGTAAAATCTTCCATGTGGTCGAATAACACAAACCCAATTGCTGCGAACGGCGACGAATCGACATTTCACGGTCTTCAGCAACACTCTCAGAAACAGACGCAATATTCTCTTCTGTACGCACTGTACGCATTCGTGTGGTTGGTTTAATGTCCAATAAAGTAAACTGAGTGCGAAACTTGGTCACAATCGCATTAATTGTTTGCTCACTTGGTCGATTATGCAGACCATAAATCGGACGTAAAGCGCGAAACACATTTCGAACCGAACACTGATTTTGGTAATAAAATTCAATGATTTGCAAGCTTTGCTCGTTAGTAAGTCTATTCATGATGAAATGTCAAAGCATACTGAGCATCTTTCTCTTTGACACCATGTCTGAAATCCCGCGTGATCTGTCAAATACTATTGCATGAAAATCCTAACCTCAAAAAAATCACCCCTTATTTGTTTTTTTTATGAAAAAAATGTTTTTCCCTTAAGTGAATGTTTGCACTAAACTTGTTATTGCCTGAGTAACGACCAAACATTGGAGTTAATGCTCTTACAGTTGCGGTTTGCAGACGTTGCTCGTACATGTACTTTACCATTATGAAAATTTTGAGTTGAAAATAACAACTCGATGATGAATTAAATTCAAAATTGTGAAGTCCCTTTATTATTTTCACAAAAAAAAAATAGATCAAAACATTGTTTTTTCATAATAGAACTGGCCAATGTTAAAAGATAAACTCGACAATGGTCTAGTCACTGACAAAGCATTGGCTCCCATAATAGATCTTAGGGCCGAAAGGTATCAGTAATAAGTATTATAGTTTAATTTAGAGTGTCCGTATGGGGCTAGTAAGTTATGGTTAATTAGTTTTATGAATTTTTGTCTAGCCTTTTGATAGTTATAAGTTTTAATTAATTAAAATGTCGTTCCTCATTTAATAATCGTATTTGCTGTCTCGTATTTCTGAATTGGTTTTGATGATGCCCTTGTCTATTGTTTATTAGAGTGTTTTGGTTTCGGTTATTGTTCCAGTTATTTTGTCTGTAAGAGTTAAAGTTGCGGTTGTAATTTTGATTTTGCATGTTAATGTTATATCGATTTTGATTCATGTTTCTTTGAAATCGGTTGCGGTCATTGGAGTTTTGGTTGAAGTTTTGTCTATTTGGTCCGTTAATGTTTTGTGGGTTATGTCTATAGTACATTAATGCGTTAGTATTTGTTTTTTGCTCCCTCATCTTCTTCTTCCTCCACGTTTTCTTCATCAAACATTTCATCCTCGTTGTCATCGTCATTCTGATCTTCGGGCTGAACTTCAATGTCAGGTACCAGATAATATTGCAATGGATTTGGCAGGATCGCCATGTAGTGTATATGTGTTTAGGTGTTTAGAAAGGTCCCTAAGGTATTTTAAGCGTACCACGCTATTAGTATTTAAGCGTACTACGCTGAATTGGAAAGGCGATTACTCGCCGTCAAGTTTGAAAGTGAAAAGATCAATATGAATGTTCTTTAGACTCTGTTCTATTTTTATTGAATTCATTCCTTAAATACTATTGTCTTAACTGTTATACTTATTTTCTATCTTACTTCTATACATTGAATTTCATATTCAAAATTATTCTATTTTTCTATTGGCTAAATTATATTAATAAGGATCTTATTACTATTGAGTGACAATCAATGCAATCGAGTGGAATGTTGATGTTATGATATGACTAATATACTCGATTTGCATTTTACATGTTTTGTTACTCATTTATTGAATGGGCAGTGGCGGCGCATATGTGGATACACTACAATAAGTATGTTATGATTCTAATGTGAGAGCTTGAGCCGTGCAGACGTGCCTAAACAATAAACATCTGATCCTATCGAGCCGAATAATTTTACCAGTGCCTATGGAGAATTAAAATTCGTGAATTTAAAAAACTCAGTGCAGTGCTATTTTTTGGGCAATGATTAAATACAGTCCACTACCATTTCGTGCATTTTTCATTTTATGTTTAAAACTATCTTGTGTGCTTAAATATATTGCAGAGCGCAAATAACCTTTACTTTTTTTTAACTGTCCATTTATTCCGTACAAAATTGTTGCGATCTTCGAAGGGTCGACCTGGATTGTAGCGGTTTTGTGCGGTCTTACGGTAAAGTGCAAACCTAACTGTGCAGTGCAATTAAACGGGAGCTATGGGTGACGTGTCACGCAGGAATGTCTTCCGCTCGTCTCTTTTGAGAATTTCGATATTTGTCGACTCCACAGATTTTTCTGAGGCGAGTCTGGCGCATATAATGCGTACCATGAGTCGAACTATGCGTGGCAAATGACCAGGGATGATGTGCGTCAAATAGCAACCTTAAAGGAATTTTTCGAATTTCTTGAGCACAGAGCAAGTGCTCTCGATTCAGCCTTCTTAGACACTGAGCAAAGCGCATGCGGAAGAGAGAAGCCAGGCGACAATGTGCAGAGGACCGTGCAGAAGAGCAACGCTGGACCGAGCATGCCTAGAGCAACAACCTCACCAAGGTGCCCGCTGTGCAAGGAGCCACATCCTCCCTATCGCTGTGGGGATTTTCTGGGACTGTCGGTCGGTCCCAGTCAGAAACGAGAAGATGCGGAACTGGAAGTTATGTGCGAACTGCCTATGTCCAGGACATTTTGGGCAATCCTGCTCCGCTGGAACTTGTATGAGGTGCAACAAGAAACACAACAGTGTCCTTGTCCAGAACAGCGTGCGCCAGCTGCTGGACTTGCAGCTGTAGCGGGTTCGACAATGAACCCAGAGAGCAAAGATACGCCAACTAAATCACCACAATAGCAATCAACTGAGGTGATGACTGCAGAGCAGCAGGTAGTTGGGAATGTCCCAGCATCGGCGGACATTGACATTGAGCAAGAGCAAATTAAGAGCGATGACGTGCAATGCGCACTGCTAGCTACAGCATGCGTCAAGGTGCAAATCAGAGCAGGACAATCCGTTGAGGCAAGGGCGCTTCTAGACAGCGGAAGTCAAGTCAACTTGGTCACAGAGCGGTGCGTGCAAAAATTGGGCATTAGCAAGCGACATTGCGTTTTTTCTGTGCAGGGCATTGGATCGAGCGTTGCCTTGCGGCCGACCGGAAGGGTGAATGTTAGCATCCGGTCTACAATCGATCCGAGTTTCAATCTGGAGTGCGAAATGTTTGTCTTGAGGAAAATCACTTCTTGCCTACCTGCAAGATGCTTATCGCAAGCACAAGCGAACGAAGTGCGTGAGCTTAAGTTGGTTGATCCCAAATTCAGTGAGCCAGCTAGAATAGAGATGTTGTTGGGAGCGCAGGTATGGGCGGAAATCATCAGAGAGTGCATCAAGAGATTCAGTTCCGGATTGACGGCGCAGGGTTCGTCCCTTGGTTGGATAGTTTTTGGCCAGCTTCAACCAAGGCATGAACGTGCAGGCAAGACAATGTGTATCGTGACGGAACCTTCAGATGTAGAGCTTAACCAATTGCTGAGGAAATTCTGGGAAATCGAAGAGCCGAGCTGGAAATTTTTGCCGTCTGCGGATGACCAATGGGTAGAAGACAATTTAAAGAGCACCCATTACCGAACTGCAGCCGACCGTTACGTGGTAACTATACCAATAAATCCCAGAGCAGTAGAATTGGGATCCACAAGAGCTGTGGCCATGAAGAGGTTCCTACAAACCGAAAAGCGATTATGTGCAGAGCTAGAGCTGAGACAAAAATACGTCGACTTCATGCGCGAATATGAAGAGCTTGGGCACATGAAGCAAGTGATTGGACCAAGTACGAGCGAGCGAGCATACCACATTCCACACCACTGCGTCACTAAGAAGTTTCGGGTCGTCTTCGACGCATCTCGCAAGAGCGTTAGTGGAGTGTAATTAAATGATGTGCAATTTTCTGGTGCTAAACTTCAGGACGATCTGTCGGCAATCATAACACGTTTTCGGTGCTTCAAGATTGCAGTTTCGGCGGACGTCGTAAAAATGTTCCGCCAAGTGAAGGTGAATCCAGAGCAGTGGGATCTCCAGAGGGTTTTCTGGAGGGAGAGCCCAAATGAGCCAATGAGGGAATACTGCCTAACAGCATTCACGTACGGTATGGCGTCCAATGGATTTAATGCAGTGCGAGCAATGCATCAGTGTGCGAGCGATCATCAGGAGCGCTATCCATTGGCCTACAAGCCTATTTTAAGCAATTTCTACATGGACGACATGTTGACCGGCGGCGGCGCAGAAACAGAGGAGCAGGCGACAAGTAAGTGCAGGCAAATAATTTCTTCATTGAGAGCAGGCGGATTCAAGTTGAGCAAGATCATGTCATCAAGTCAGCGCGTGCTATCGAAGCTTACTAGCACCTGGTCGAGCGAAAGAGAGCTAACTTTTCCGGAAGACAACAACGCTTAGATGTTGGGACTTGTGTGTAAGTGTGCAAGAGACGAGATCTCATTCAAAGTCAGAGCTAGAGATGAAGGTGTTTCCACCACCAGGAGAGCAGTTGTTAGTGCGATCGCAAGGTTGTACGACCCGAATGGCTACCTTGCGCCAGTGATAATCAGTGCAAAAATCCTCATACCCATGTCCATTCTGCCGTCACGGCAGAAGTACAACGAACAGCTGTCGCACTTGGAAGCAATACAAATTCCGAGGTGACTAGGCAGCACTGAGCAGCATAAATTGGAGCTTCATGGTTTCGCAGACGCATCCACCAGAGCTTACGCTGCAGTAGTTTACATGCAGGCAATTTCGCTTGCTGGCAAGACTAATTGCGTAATTATCGCGTCGAAAATCAGGGTAGCTCCAATCAAGACGATTTCTGTTCCTAGGCTGGAACTATGTGCAGCTGATCTTTTGTGCAAACCGATGGAGCAGGTGAGCAGTGCATGTGCATTTCAAGATTTGGCGACAAATTATTGGTCCGATTCCACGATTGCCTTATGTTGGATCAGTAAAATGCCATGCGAGCTGAAGACGTTTGTGGTCATTGGGGCGAGTCACAGCTGTTCATCAAGGCAAGGACGGACTTGTGCGGAGTGCGGACGTCCGGTTAGAGCATACGACCTTGGTAAGAGCTATCCATAAGTTGTGCGTCCTACCTCTAGAAGAGCCTACAATTGCAATTAAAGACGAGAGCCATCAATTGGGGGGGAGGAATGTTAGAGATTCACATCTGACCATCTGTAGTCACTGAGCGACAAACATAGGAGCCACCCTAACATCCAACGGGACACCATAACACCATCACCAAGTGCAAGTTATACTTGCACAATAACCATGAGCAGAGCAACGGCGCCGACAAGAAAGTATTCTTCGTCCGGTAGATTTTTGGGAACGAGCACAACAACAACCACATCATCGCTGCGCATCCTCATCATCGACGACGTTGACGATCGAATCGAAATCAGACCATCAACATACAAGTGCGCAGGCCACACCCTTTTTCATAGTGTCGTGATAAGCGGTACTTGCGACCGAGAACGACGTCATCGAGGGAAAACAAATATCAACGGGCAACTGCAACGGGCTAGCTGCAGCAGCAGCAACAAATACAACAACAATCAACATTGATGACTGGAAGTGGTGCGATATGGCGAGCTGTGATCTTGTGCTTTAAATTTTATATTATTCAATATTCTGTATTATTATAAGTATGTTATGATTCTAATGTTAGAGCTTGAGCCGTGCAGACGTGCCTAAACAATAAACACTGTTGATTAAGGAGAACTACAGGTTATCAATCAACAAGATATTCAGGAAAAAGAACGATAATGACCTTCCGTGTCTGAAACTCAAAAGCACTGAAGAGAACAAAGACGTACTTAGGACAGCGCAAATAGATCCATCTTTGACGATGACTTTTTCATAATTGAAGATCCGAAGGAAAAAATGGAGGCGGTGGGAGCTGCTTTCCAGCAAGTGTACAAGGTGAAGCATTCACCCCAACCACGACCTGGAAAACAGAGCCCTACTTAATCACTTTTACCTTCGAAATGATATGACACAATGGCGATCTGAGAACCGCGGTTTCATGCGGTTCAATGACGATTCCTTGGCAAATGCCGTAATCGCCGAGCAAACGGGACCAAGTCCCGTTCTCAGCTCATCTTCAACTACTACTAAGTGGGCTGCGGACAACAAAATAATTCCGAAAAAACAGTTCGGGTTCAAGATCATGACACAATTCATGCTGCGTCTAAACTCGTTTCTGATATCCAATGGAACAAATGAAAACAACAATGCACAGGTGGTGTTCTGGTTGATTTGGAAAAGGCCTTTGACACCGTATGGTTAGAGGGTCTTAACCTAAAACTGAGCAGGCTTAGCATAAGCAAACCATTGTTGTATATACTATATGATATGCTTAACGGTAGAAAGTTTGTTGTCAAAAGTGGCAATGTAACTTCTACCACAACATTCCAAATTAAAGATGGTCTTCAACAGGAACGGTGAATTCGCCGATTCTCTTCAGCATTTACCCCAGCGATCTGATAGGTAGTCTAACAAAGGCAATTGCGTACGCCGACGATCTAATTGCGTACAGAACGGCCCGAAGGTTGAGGTTAGTAGGTTAGTAGTAGTAGTAGGTTAGCGTGATTTCGACAAGATTCAGCGATATTGTGACGACTGGAAACTGAAAATAAATGCCCAGAAGTCGGAGACAATTCTGTTCCGGACTCCGTTGACTAGGGCCACGAGGGATACGTGCCAGAATTGGCGCAAGATGGTCATCGTTGGTCTTCACGGGCAGCGATTAACGAGCAAAAGTGAAGGGAAGTACCTCGGTATCTGGTTAGATCAGTATTTATATTTCGACAGACATATGCCAGAGGAGCCTTCGGTTTGACGAAATGGCACAGTAGTCGGATTGACCCCAAAATGAAGGTAATTTGCTACATGGCCCTCATACGGCCAATGATCGTTTATGGTTGTCCTGTGTGGTACTATTCCAACGAGGTCCTATACAACGGGGATCGAATCAACAGAATTGACAATTTCGTGATAAAATTCGTCGAGGTCACATTGCAAGAGCTATGTCTTCGACCAACAATTTCGGGGCGTTCTATCCGAACTACGAGTATTTTGAGAGTGCACGCTTGAGCGGCTTCATTCCACCAGAGGCATTCCTCTTTTTAAATAGATGCGGTCTGATACAGGATAGATTGGCAGTTCCGCTAATCTACCACGTCAGACGACGTACCGTGGATAGGCGACTCCTGTACAATTGGGACGTCATGGCACAAGACGGAGCAGAGTTCCTTCGGTTCTGTAGGGCTGTGTCCGAACGGGACCGAACTGATAGGGTGAAGCAGGACACCCAGTTTTGGTGGCTTCAAACGGCACTTGATAGTGGGTAGTCGGGATGGGGTTTTATGCCTTGGCCGGCTTACATACTTGTTTTATAGTTTAAGGGTTTAGTTTTTAGTAGAATAGGCATGGTGGCATAAAAAATACCATTAGAATTAAGTATTGTTGTTTAACTGGGAGGGTATGGGACCAGTAAGTTAGTTGTAAGTTATGGTTAATTAGGCTAGTTTTATGAATTTTTGCCTAGCTTTAAGATAGTTTTAAGAATGAATTAATAATGATGATGAATTAATAATGATGATGAATTAATAATGATGATGATGAAATAATGAATTTAAAAAAAAAAAGTGTCGTCAGAAAACGAGTCCAGAGGTCGTGGGTTCGAGTCCCGGGCGGAGTGTACAAAAAATATTCTTGCTTTTTTCCACAATCTTGAAAACGTAGATTTTATTGGTTGGGAAAAAAAGTAAATGGAGAAGGAGAGGAAAGCAGGGGTATCGAAAGATATCTCTGCCAATACATCAGGTGATGCTAATGTGATGCCATGAGCGATACCCCAAATCACCGCAACATCATCAGGCCACCAATCTGACAATACCACAACAACAACAAATTGTTACGATAAATTTAACCGCAAAAAAAAACATCCTTTGGCCGTTTTCTTTTTCCTTAGTTGTGGCTTTAATGCCGCAGTTTAAAGTCGCTTAACTTCCATATTTCCGAAAAGGTTTCGTAAAAATTCACACTTCGAATCTCGCGCGTAATATTAGTAGTAATAGGAAAATGCCTAGTAGACTTCTTGATTTTTGTTTTTCTTTAATCTTCCTCGAAAAATAAGAATAGTTGGGAAAGGATCTGAACTTGGCCATTATGTTTCGGCAAGTTTTGGAAACTCATCCAACAACTTGTCGAAACCATGTTTATGTGTGTAAAAGTAAAGTTTCGCTGAGAGTCAATAACGGTGGCTTTCCTGATTAGCGTGAAGCTTCCTGGAAGCCGTGATGCCGCGGCCGTGACCGATAATCACAAAAACGAATGCTTGTTTTGGAAGAATGTGTGTGTGGCTGGAATGGACGAGGGAGGAAGAAGATAGTTGGGAAATAGTTTGGAAGGCACTCTTGAAAGAGCCTAACAAGCGAGCAGTTAAACGGATAGAAAGATCGAGGAAGAAAAATCGAGAAGGAGGATATATTCAGGAAATAGAAAAAAGAAAAATGGGACGCGTCCGGTATTAATAGCCCATTTTCTTTTGCTATTTGTTTTACTTTGTTTAATTTAAATTTCATTCGCTTGAGGGGATCCCCCCTCCTGCAGAACATGAGGACGCAGCCATTATTAAGCTGCTGGCGAAGCAGAACAAAGAGCTTCCCATTTTAGATTGGAAGCTCCAACATTATAGGAAGAGCCATGGTGGCGAAGGGAAGGACCTCTTGTTTGTGGCAGACAAGAAATCTGACCTTCTGCTCAAAGATAGAAAAGACGTGCTGAGGTATGGTCTCGGAACCGTAAATGTTAAGAGGCATGAAGGCAAAGGGGAGTCAAAAGCTGCAAGTGGTGCAAATAAACCTGCACCACGCTAAAGCAGCAACGTACGACCTTACGCTCTTCATGTCTTACGAGAACGTGGATGTGGCCTTGATCCAGGAACCATGGTTAGGCAAAAACCGAATCCGTGGGTTGAGGTCAAAACACTACAACCTTTTCCACTCTACGTCAGATGTAGGTGAAATTAGAAGTTGTATCCTAGTGAAAAAATCAATTAACGCTTTCTTCCTATCTAGGTACAGCAACAAGGACAACACGGCAATCAGCGTTGAATCGAATGAAGGAAGCTTCATTCTAGCGTCGACGTACATGCCGTACGAGGAGGAGAGCCCACCATCAAAAACAGTCCGCGATCTGGTGGTCCATGCCATAGCAAGCGATACACCTTTGGTGGTAGGATGTGATGCCAACGCTCACCACACTCAATGGGGCTCTAAGGACATCAATAAAAGGGGTGAGTCAATTTTTGAATATATTCTCTGTTCTAATTTATCGTTATGCAATTGGGGCAATCACCCTACCTTTCGAAACAAAAACAGGGAGGAAATCATAGATTTGACTCTTAGTAGTAATAATAGTAAAATTTCAGTTGAAGACTGGAGAGTCTCACCTAAAGAATCTTTTTCGGATCACTTTAGGATACTCTTCTCTATAGACAGGAACTTTACTGAAAAGAAACCTTACAGGAACCCAACTAGAACGAATTGGACAGATCACGAAAAATGGATGAAAGACTGTATTGATCCACCAGAGGACAATACAAGTCTAAGTACTTCAACCATTGACACTGTTGTCCAAAACTTGTCTAGCAAAATGAGAATGTCTTTTGAAAAACACTGCCCTTTATTCTCGTTCCAATAACTCCACTAACCCACCCTGGTGGAATGGTGTACTAAAGAAACGTAGAACAGAGGTTAGAAAACTTTTTAATAAAGCTAAACTGAGTAAATTAGAAGAGGGCTTAGTCTTATAGAGCCGCACTTAACATTTAACATCGCAATCTCCAGTCAATACAAGACAGCTTAACCTTCTTCCAAAACTGATTTGGAACGATAGGAACCGAAACGTTTACCAAACAAACTTAAACAAAGAACTGGAGACGCTTGGAAATTTGGATATTCGTGCTGATATAAACACCCTTCTAGAAATGATTAAGAAAGCAAACCCGAAAAACAATCCGCAAAAAAATAAAGCATTAACTAAACAAAAATGGTTTGATGTTGAATGCATGAAAGCAAGGAAATTGTCGTTTAATTACCTCAATCTTTTAAGAACCCACAACCTACAGATTTTTAGAAAATTATATACGGATGCGAATAGGAACTTCAAACGATTATGTTATGCCAAGAGAGTTTCCTTTGAAAATTTAAATATTGCCGTTATAAATAACACCCGCTCATCTTCAGTTTTGGAAAGCTGTTAACTTGGAAGAAGGAGAAATGCTCAGCATACTCAACGGCGACCAGGGATGGGATGGACTTTACAACTATGTTATCACAGCACTGCGTTATAGAAAAGCTATTATTGAAGAGGATTTTTAATTATATAAAATAGTAAACAAAACAAATTTTAACAATTTCTGTATTTTTTCAATGAATTCATATTATAATATGTCACTCTGGTAGACGGGCAAATAGGCCATACCAATTAGGCTTTAGAAATTAATATTATGAAATGTTATTATTCTAAGAAATAAAGAAGTCAATTAAACTAAAACTAAACTAACTAAACACTGAACATTTACACCAGAGTTAAGGAAGGCCAAAAAGGATTCGTGAGCTAAACATTGTGAAACCATTGAAAAAACAAGCGAGGCGGCACGGCTCCGTAGAACCCTGGCCATTAATCCCACGATCCCGGGGTACATAAAACACCCTGATGGATCATGGTCGAACTCGAGCCTAGAAACGCTTGAACTCTTCATGGAAACTCATTTCCCCGGTTGTAAGAACCCAGAAAGTTCTGATTGCTTGCAATCGAACACGCTGGATTTTACTCACACGGAACCAAACTTAGAATTAAATCAGATTATTACTGAGCAAAAGATTATCTGGGCAATAAACTCGTTCAAACCTTATAAATCAGCGGGACCAGACGAGATTTTTCCCGCTCTTCTTCAAAATGCTCTCAAAGTAGTAACTCCGTGGCTTAGGGTAATTAGATACGTCCCTAATAGCTGGAAAAAGGTCAAGGTAGTCTTTATCCCAAAAGCAGGGAAACCGACTCACTCGACCGCTCAAGATTATAGACCAATAAGTCTCTTTTCGTTTCTCCTTAAGACACTGGAGAGGATAATTGATCTACATGTTAGAGAACTTCTCAACGGAAACAATTTGTGCAACTACCAACACGCTTACCTTAAAGGTAAATCAGTGGAGACTGCTCTGCATGAAGTAGTTTCACATATTGAGAAAAGTATTGAACATAAAGAATATACCCTGGCAGCATTTCTTGATATCGAGGGTGCGTTTAATAACGTTAAAACGGAATCGATCAAGACTGCCTTAGTTGAAGTTGGGGTTGAATCTGTCATTGTCGATTGGATCTTCACCATGTTAAATGGCAGAATTATCAACTCTCAAATAGGAGTTAGCACTATCGAGAAAACAGTTACTAGAGGCACACCACAGGGAGGAGTCATCTCACCCCTGCTCTGGATCCTCGTAGTCAACAAAATTCTCACAAAGTTCAAAGATCAGGGCATTAAAATAGTAGCATATGCAGATGACATAGTGGTTTTGGTATCAGGCAAGTTTCTTACCATCATCAAAAACATTATGGAAAATGCATTAAAGGATTTATCTTCTTGGGCAACTAAGAACGGTCTCGGGGTCAACCCCACCAAGACAGAGCTAGTTTTGTTCACGAAGAAACGGAAACTGGAGGGCTTCAACCCTCCCAGACTAAATGGTATTCCTCTAAAACTTTCTAAGGAAGCTAAATTTCTAGGAGTGATCCTTGACTCCAAGCTTACATGGAAGCGTAATACTGAGGAAAGTATGAAAAAAGCACTATGTGCATTCTACACATGCAAAAAGACCTTCGGTGTACGTTGGGTTATGCGACCGCAAGTCATCCAATGGATGTACACAGCGATTGTCAGACCCATTCTTACCTATGGCTCTATTGTATGGTGGAAGGCGGTGGAAAAATCAAGCTATATCAAGAACCTGAATAAGGTACAGAGACTAGCCTGTATAGGAATAACAGGGGCTCAAAGATCCACACCACAAGCTGGATTGGAAATGATCTTGGACCTCCCGGCTCTGGATGAGTTCATAAAGTGCACGGCAGCCAAAACTCCAGAACTGAGTTCTTGGAGGCACAGCACTTATGGACACGGGTCAATCTTACAAAGATATGACACGATTCCAGGACTGAGGGAGACCACCGATTACATCCCCCCTTTACTAGATTTCGATAGGAAATTTTCTATTTTCATACCAGAAAGGCAGGGTTGGGACCCTAGTTCACTTATAAGTAAACAGGGTATCCCTTTCTACACTGACGGTTCAAAAATGAAATCAGGAACAGGCGCTGGAGTGTTTTGCCAATCTCTCAACATCAGAGCGTCGAATAAACTCCCAGCTGACTGTAGTGTCTTTCAGGCCGAGATCTTTGCCATTGGAAAACAGCTGAATTGGCACATCACGAAAAGCTAAGCTCTTCGGAGATTACTTTTTTTCGTGGACAGCCAGGCTGCTATCAAAACCTTAGCCAGTGAGACCATAAGATCAAAAGCATTATTAAACTGTAGGAAGGAATTAAACAAAATCTGCCACACTAACCAGGTAAAGCTCTGCTGGGTTAGAATATAGAAGGGAATGATATAGTAGATGAACTAGCCAGAAAAGGGTCAGAAGCAGATACAAGTAGTAGAGACCATTCAGTCAGGGACCACTCGTCCCGATTGGGGTACTCAAGAGGAAGATAGACCTTAGACTGAAAGAGAAAATCAACAACTCCTGGAAATCCAGGGACGATTGCGCAATCTCTTGAAGTTTATGGCCTAACACAAATGAAAAGGAAACTCGGTATATTCTATCGCTGAGTAAAAAGAACATCAAAATCTTGATAGGCGTACTAACAGGTCATTGCGCCATTGGCAAAATGGCTAACAGGATAGGGGCATTTGCACCCGATTTTTGTAGGAGCTGTCAGGATGAGGAGGAAATGGAAACCATTAAACACCTGCTCTGCGACTGTCCGAACCTCCAAACCAGCCGACTCCGTCATTTCGGAAACAGGTTTGTTGGAGAACTGGATGATCTAGCACAGGTCTCAATGGCAAGCATAAGGAAATTCATAGATAGCACAGGCTGGTTCGTTAACGAGCCAGTCTACGCTAATCGACAGAGTTGAAGAGCATCGATGCTAAATTTTTACTTTACAGGGGATCACAATGGACCAGTAGGCCCCCGTGTACGCAACAGCTTCAAGCTGTGCACACCCCTTATAACCTAACCTAATAGTAAAAGTAGACTATGAATACCACATAATTAAGTGATACCACATTTTCACTAGTCCCAGTGATTATATTTCGTTGAAAATTAACAAATGAGATCCGAAATTACATCATTTAAAATTCCGTGTACAAATACATATTTCGAAATTAGATAAATTCAACAAAAAAACATAATATTTTAAAAGCTTGAAAATCTTTAGTATGAAAATAGAAAGAGAAAAAAACAAAAATAGCATTTAACTGCTAAATCCCATAAATGAAATGAGCTATCAAACAAAATAAGAACATTTTAGACGAAAAAACACAACGTATTCGCAAAATGATCTCATTTTGGCTCAAAGGAAAACGTAGAATAAACAACTCAGCCGAAAGATTCCTTATTAGCTGAACCAGTGAACGTATTTTTCGTTTTGATTCCTGAATGTTTCACTGTCAGCAAGTGTCACTGTCAGATTTGCTTTTGTTTGTTTTGAATTATTTTATTTTATTCTTTTTTTGTGTAAAAGCCACTTTTTGTTGACATTTCTCTCTGAACCGAATTCCGAAGGGCTTCGCCTATTTGAAAAAATCCATAATTTAATTTAAAATTTAATTAACAATCCAATCCATCAGCGGGTCCAAATTTAATTTAAATCCAATCTCAATGGCTACTCTAGAAGATAAATTATTGGGTGAAAAGCTGGAATACTACTGCAGTAGCAGCGAAGCGAAGGTGAAGATAACGATGACGACGATAGTGGTGACAAACAATCCAAAAGTGGAGCTCCCAATTCGCTATCATTAGATCAAGCACCGCCTGCCCTCTCGCAAAATATGACCCATCGTGCTGCTACAAACACTGGTCCAAAGGGTGTTGTTCAAGATTGGCAAATCTACAAGCAATTGGAAGCCCAGAAGCGAGAAGAAAACGAAAAGCAACGATTGGAGTTGATGAAGCAACTAAGCCTTTCCGTAGCTACCTCAGCCGAAGATGAAGCTCGTAAGCGAGAGGAAGAACTCGAAGCTGAAATGGCCGAGCTTATGAGTGAGGATTTTCTTCAACAGTTCCAAAAGAAACGAATGACCGAAATGATGCAGCAATGTGGTCACTTACAGAAATTCGGAAAAGTGTTCCATCTAACTTCCCATGAAGAGTTCCTCAATGCCGTCGAGAAGGAAAATAAACATATTACAATTATAATCCACATTTACGATCGTAGGTACTCTACCTGCTTGTGCCACACTCAACAAATGCCTTGACACTCTGGCTGCCGACTATCAGGTGATTGAGTTTGCAAAGATTTGCAGCTCAGTTGCCGGCATGAACCGTGACTTTATAAAGCAAATAGTCTAATTGGAAATTTTGTGCGCGTCACAGACGATTTGAGTGATGACTTTTTCCCGTCTGATTTAGAGAGCTTCCTAATTGAAAACGGTATGATTGTGGATAGGAATCTTTACAATTGATTCACAGCTTCTCAAATAAGAAAAACAACTCCGTTTAAACAACTGACAAAGTCGTCAAATCAAATTCTCGATTTACTTACGTACATATATATTTTATTTCTGTTTTGTTCTAGGTATTAAGGTTGTAGTATTAAAAATAATACATATATATATAGAAAAGGATACATGTATCGTGTGTAGCTGCATTTTCATTTTTCAAGAAAATATACAATTTACTAATACATATACACAAAATTAAAGGCATAAACATGCTAATGCGTATTATCGTTATAATTTATTATACACGAACTAAAATTCAAATAAAGGAATAAAATTGCTCAATGGCAATAAATTAGTTTGAAGTAAATATGTATGTATCTTTAATTTTTGAAAAGATATTTGAATCGAAAATCAATTTTTTATTTTTTGTGAAAAAAATTGTCAATTCGATTTTTATCAAAATTATACCAGTGGCCTATTGCACCACCTTACAAATTTGTGAATTACAAACGTTTTTACCAAAAATTTGTAAAAAAATCAAGTTTTGTGTTTTGTAAAATTCTGTAGGCTACAAAATTGTAGTTGTGATTCACAAATTACAAAATTGTTAAAAAAATTGATTTTCGGTTGCACGAAAAAAAGTTTGTAATTGTAAATCACAATCAAAAAAATTGTGAAAAATCTACTTTGTGAATTTCTGTTGCACAATATGAATGAGGTTCACAAATTTGTGTCAGTTTGTAAAAAAATTCTACAGGCGAAAGACCGTGTGTAAATTTGTCTACAAATTTGTTATTCATAATTGATCAGCAATACAAAATTGTTCAAAAATCAAAACTCAATTACAATTTTATTTTTTTACTTTTGTACATTGACCAAGACAAAATGTGGACTATGAAAAATCGATGTGATCTCGATGGTGGTTGATTGCAGAAGAGATAAAATTTATGCAAATGTACATTGAAATCTTCTGCAGCAACGGAGGTACAATGTAAAGCAATTGCATAGATTAACTTATCACAAAAGTTTAAACAAACAAAAGGATTAAGATCATTATAACTGATTACAACACAAACATAGGGTATTAGGTATTGGAAATGTTTGCAAATAAAACAAAAAATTTACAAATGAAAAAATTAACAAAACAAAAAATTAGAAAAAATAAATGAATACAAAATAAATGATAACAAAATAAAGTGTTGACATAATAAATTATAGCAATAATAAATCCATTCCAGAACACGCCGCCCCCCCTGAAGGAATTTCAGGAACATGGTAAAAGAGCCAGTTTTGTTATAGAGCGTTTGAAAATGCCATGTTTGGTGCGAATAGACACCACTCGTACTAAATCGTCCTCTCCTGGATGAAGTTTCTCAACTCGTCCTAGTGCCCATTTTGATGGTGGCATATTGGGCTCTTTGACGACGACCAGATCACCAACTTCAAAATTCTTGGTTTGCTTTTGCCATTTAGGGCGTTGTTGTAGCGATGTTAGATAGTCCAAATGCCAACGACGCCAAAAGCCTTGGGCCATATTTTGAATAAGCTGCCATCGTCCAAGTCTATTAAGTGGAATCTCTAAACAGCTGGGCTCTGGTATTGCCGTATATGGTCTACCTATAAGTAAATGAGAGGGTGTTAATGGGTTCAAATCTGAGTCAGAAACAGAACAAAGGGGCCTAGAGTTTAACTCTTCAAAGGTCAGAATAGTATTCCCTACAACTCTTCTAAGGTGCTGTTTCACACTTTTAACCCCCGCTTCCCAAATACCTCCAAAATGAGGACTTTGTGGAGGAATAAATTCCCATTTTATGCTTTCAGCTGCCAATGTTGTCGAAATGCGGTGATTATGTTCCTCGGATCGCACCAACGCATACCATTCCGACAATGTTCTTGCAGCTCCCTGGAAATTGGTGCCATTGTCTGAGTAGATGACGCTGCATTTTCCTCTTCCAGCGATAAATCGCCTTAATGCCGCCAAGAATGCATCTGTGGATAGATCGCTGACGACTTCCAAGTGCACAGCCTTTGTTGCCATGCAAATAAACAGCGCAAAGTATCCTTTCACGAACTTGGGTTTTCTTCCTCTGGATAGGCGAAGAGTGATTGGTCCAGCATAATCGCAAACGGTTCGATCGAAGGCAAAAGATGGTGAAAGTCTCGAAGAAGGCAAGTTTCCCATGAGCTGCGATGACGTGGCTTGACGTTGGTGAAAACATTCCATGCAATCGTGAACAACTTTTCGTATCAGGTTTCTGCTTCCAAGAATCCAAAACTCCTGCCTCACCAATGAAAAAAGCTCTACACCTGCGTGAAGGAATCTTACATGAGCATCCCTAAGAATCAACCTGGAAACCGGATGACCTTTTGGCAGGATAAGAGGGTGCTTTAGACTGAAAGGGACGTCAACGGCTTTTGAAATTCTGCCCCCAACACGAAGTAACCCGTTTTCATCCACAAACGGTGACAATGAACTGAGTTTGGAGGTATTAGACACACACTTCTCAACTTTCAATGCCTTCATTTCATCTCCGAATTCGTCCTGTTGAGCCCATAGAAGACATTTCTGCTTTGCATAAAGCAGCTCTGATGAGCGCAAGTGACCTTTAACTCGTTCTTCTGGAGGAAGTTGATTATTTCTAGCACCACGGACGAAAACTGCTACAATTCGAATGGCTCGGGACCACGAAGAGACTCGAGTCCCTAGTTTGTCTATGAGATTCTCCTGCACACACAACAAATTTGCAACCACAACTTCTTTCCTACCTTCAGGCACCTCATCTATTTCCACCTTTCCTGCAGATCTCGGCCAAGACTGAAAATCCATTGAAATCCAATCAGGACCTTTCCACCAAATTCCCAACTGCAACAACTTTTTGGGCTCGACACCTCTCGATGCACAATCAGCTGAGTTTTCTTCAACATCAAGAATCTGTGAAGTACGATTCGCAACAAAAGTATTCCAACGACGAGGGGGCGAAGAAAGCCACGCTAATACGATTTGGGAATCACAAAATACAAAAGT
Organism: Eupeodes latifasciatus; assembly: GCA_920104205.1. Classification (NCBI taxonomy): domain Eukaryota; kingdom Metazoa; phylum Arthropoda; class Insecta; order Diptera; family Syrphidae; genus Eupeodes; species Eupeodes latifasciatus. The sequence continues at coordinate 58,173,775 of OV049927.1, forward strand.
GTTGACGGGTCTCACGTCCAACGAAGCACGAACCAATTCAATCAAACGACTTAACAAGAGAGCCCACAAAGTTCTAGGCGAGGAATTGTCAGCAACCAGTTGAACCTCGATTTGCCCATTTTCAGCTACGCTTCGAGCGTAAACAACCGCGGAGTACGCTTTCTCGGATGCATCTGAAAATCCTATCAAGTCAAAACGCTTCGAATTCAAAGTACACCTCCGCAAAATCTCGATCTTTTCGAAGTAGAGTAAATCCTTTCGGTAGCAAATCTATTTGTCAGCTAATTCAATTGGCAATGGATCATCCCATCCGATCTTCGTTTTATGCACCCATAACTCCTGAAACAGCATTTTTAACAAAATGGTGGCAGGAGCAAGGAAACCCAAAGGGTCAAAGATTTTTGAAATATCTGACAACATCATTCGCTTAGTGGGTGCCAACGACGATTCCTTCCCTAACGAAATTTTGAAAGTGAAAACATCACGATGAGGATTCCAAACTAATCCGAGAACTTTCGTCCAAATTCGACTATCCAAATCAAGAGAAAAGGTAGGTTCTGAATCCAAACCTTTCAAAACCGGCCAACAATTCGAGCTCCATTTGCTCAACTGCAAACCTCCACAAGACAAAAGTTCAATCAACTCCCTTTTCAACTCCAAAATTCCTGCCACTGAATCCGACCCTGTCATGATGTCATCAACATAAAAGTCATGCAAAATGGAATGCGAAGCAATCGGGAATTTATTAGAGTAATCTAAAGCGATTTGTTTTAGAACACGCATCGACAAAAATGGAGCTGGTGAAGTGCCGTAAGTGACGGTACGAAGCCGATAATGTTCAACAGGCTGATCAGGATTTTCTCGCCACACAATCCGTTGAAAGTCCCGATGTTTGGTATCAATGCAAATTTGTCGGAACATTTTAACAATGTCGGCGCAAAAAACATACTTATGAATTCTAAACCTTAAACAAACATTTATTAGGTTACGCTGGAGTGGAGGCCCTGTGTGCAGCATCTCATTCAAGCTGTTACCCTTTCCGTCCTTATGAGATCCGTCAAAAACTACCCTTAGCTTGTTAGTGACAACAGCATGATGTGGCAAGTAGAAAGTCTTCCCAGAAGAAGGTTCTATCTCGTGTTCAGGAATACGTTCCATGTGCCCTAGATCCTTGTAAGCTTTCATAAAACGAGAGTATTCTAAACGAAGATCATCTTGCCGAGCGAAACGCCGTTCCATTGCAAATAACCTGGACAATGCTCCAGAAAGAGTATTACTAAAAGCTATATCCTTGTGACGAAAAGGTAACTCAACAATGTGTTTGTTATCAGGCGCACGAGAGAAAGTTTCAATAAAGTGGGTACCAGCAAAGTCGCCAGAATCCAAAGAATAATTATTTTGAAGTACCTCTTCAATTTCCCAAAACCATTTCATTTGAAAATCAACGTATTCTTCCACCCCTATATGCAACGCAACGATTTCCTTGTCTGAAATACTTCCGGTTACTACCCACCCAAAAATAGTATTGTGAGCAACCAAATTACCGGCTCCATCGTTGCGACGACCGTCACGCAAAATACTCCAAGCTTTGTCAGATCCTAACAACACATCAATAGGACCTGGCGTGTTGAAACCTGGGTCGGCCAACTGCAAATCATCCAACAACAAGGTTTTATCAAAATCAAAAGGCAATAGAGGGGTTTTTGAAGTTATTCGATTTAAAATGAAGGCTTCAACTTCCATTTCGTTTGGATCCATACAAGATCTAAGCTTAAGGCTCACAGCTCCTTGGGTAACACCAGCTTCAACGGAAGATATACCAGATATAGGAGGACGAGCGTGACGACGACGAAGACCTAATCTTTTCACTAAACTTTCTGTGACAAATGAAGCTTGAGATCCTGTGTCCAGCAGCATGCGACAACGTTGAGTTTTACCTAACGCATCCACGACCTGCACAACAACATTGGGCAAAACACCAATTGGACGAATTTCATTTTGTGAATTATTACTAACAATCGCAGCCGTATAAGAAGGTGGTACTGTGTTCAGACTGCTAGTTTGATTACCTGACGAATCTAAATGCAATAAGACATGATGACGAACAGAGCAATGAGGACAGCGGGTCGTTGAACGACATCTCGAAGCGGAATGGCTGCTTCCTAAGCAACTGTAGCACAATTTCTGATCCCTAGCATAATTGCGACGAGACGTAATAGACAACGCGAGAAATTGAGGGCATTGTGGAAGAACATGGCTTTCTTTACACAAGGGACACGACGGATTTGAAATTGCAAGGCTTTTAATATTTTTCGAGCCACTACCTGAAGCGAGACCAGGACGCGTCAATTGTTTATTCAAGCGAGTTTTCGTATCTTTTTCACGTTTCACATGCTTCTAAGGCATCACATCTTTCCTCCAAAAAATCGATAAGATCTTGAACCGTCACGGTTTCCGAATTATTTACAAGAAGTGCCCAAGCCTTCCGCGTTTCTAAGTCTGTTTTATCGAGGATCAAATAAATGAGCCAAGGATCTCTACTTTCGGAATTCATAGCTTTTAAACCGCGAATAACCTCATCAGATTTGTCCGCTAGCTGACGCAAATGTCCACTATCCGCGGAAAGCACCGTTGACATTTTTAAAAAGCTTTCAATATACGCGTTAATAATACATAACGGCTTATTGTACCGACGTTCGAGCTTATCCCACGCTTGCTCATAGTTAGAGTCTGCAATTTCGATACCGTTTAATAATTTTGCGGTATCACCAATCAAAAATGATTTTAGGTAACGCATTTTTTGGGCACCCGGAAGTTTTTCCTTGCAATCAACGCTTCCTAAGAACATGTCACGAAATTCCGGCCACTCGCGATAATCACCAGAAAACAGAGATATTTTAAATTTTGGAAGTTCGATTTCCGCGGAAGCCTTTGAAGGAACACCCAATGGGATTGGCGGTTGAAGGGTACGTTGATTGTTCCGAATGGCTTTCATAAACGCACTTTTTGCTTCGGTTGTTTCAAAATCAATTTCAGGGTCAACGTATCCCTCAACCTCCGCATATTGAAAAAGTTCGTTTTGATTCGCACAAAACCCCTTCCACGCTTTTTCCAAGCGTTCTAACCGAGTTTTTAAACTATCGATGTCGGCATCGTCCATTTCCATAATATACGTATGTGCACGTGTTAAGCACCTTTTAAATGACCCCGAGATTGCTTCAACAAATTCATCTTAAATAATCAATAAATAAATCTAACACGAATTTATCATTCGATTCCTCTAACAGCAAAATTCTATTAAACAGCCTAGCAAACAGCAAAACCAGCAAAACAACAGCAACAGCAATCACCAAATATTTGATACAATGTTACCTGGTATCAATGTCCAATTCAGCCAAATTTGCAACAACCACCATAAATCACCAAATTTGCTTTGCTTTATTTTTACAAAATATCCGGCTCGAAGGACCAACTTTGATTAGCAATACAAAATTGTTCAAAAATCAAAACTTCAAAACTCAATTACAATTTTATTTTTTTTACTTTTGTACATTGACCAAGACAAAATGTGGACTATGAAAAATCGATGTGATCTCGATGGTGGTTGATTGCAGAAGAGATCGAATTTATGCAAATGTACATTGAAATCTTCTGCAGCAACGGAGGTACAATGTAAAGCAATTGCATAGATTAATTTATTACAAAAGTTTAAACAAACAAAAGGATTAAGATCATTATAACTGATTACAACACAAACATAGGGTATTATTGGAAATGTTTGGCAAATGAAACAAAAAATTTACGAATGAAAAAATTAACAAAAAAAAAATTAGAAAAAATTAATGAATACAAAATAAATGATAACAAAATAAAGTGTTGACATAATAAATTATAACAATAATAAATCCATTCCAGAAGAATAATTAAGATGTCTTTGCGTAGAAGGCACAGCAGTAGTGACAGCAGTTATTCGGAAGCGGATGTCTTTGTAATAAAAAAAGTTTATCGTCCGCGTCAAAATTATAATTTTGAACATTATTTTAATTTCAATGAACGATTCCGACTGAGTTGTTCTGAAGCAGAAGAAATAATTAATATTATTGGACCCGGAATAAAACACAAAACGGAAAGAAATTTTGCATTAAACCCAAGACAGCAACTTTTAACAACTTTGCATTGGATGGGTAACGGAGGCCAATACCATGGCGTTGGGGATATGCATGGTACTGGTAAGTCAACAGAATGTAAATGTGTCCAACGTATCTCCAAAGCTATCGTTGAAATTTTATATGAGGACGTTGTCAAATGGCCGAATCAGATTCAAGAAATATCTCAAAATTTTTACTCTATTGCAAGTTAGTAAGCATTTTCTTGTTCAAATTTTCTCTCAAATCAAAATTCTTTAGGTATGCCACGTATTTGTGGATGCATTGATGGAACGTTAGTTAACATTGATGCACCAACAAATTTTGAAGCTGCTTATGTGGATAGACATGGAAGTCATTCAATAAATTGTATGTTAGTATGTGGGCCTGATTATACGTTCTAATATGGCTATGTGAACTGGCCAGGAAGTGTGCACGAGTCTAGGGTCTTGCGAAGAAGTCCACTGTATAGTCGATTTGGAAATGGTTTTCAGCCTTTTCCCAATGCCGTTTTACTACGAGATACCGGGTACCCTTGCAAAGACTGGTTACTTACACCGATTTTACGAGAAACTTCCCCTGTAATTGAACGTTATAATCGGGCACCCAAATCTACTCGAAGAATAATTAAAAATTCGATTGGCATATTGAAAGAAAAATTCCCATGTTTAAAACATTTGAACGTTGAAAAAAATTGTGATTTAAATTTGTAACTTACAACTTCCAAGCATAAATAGTGCAACAATTAATTGTAGGTTTACTGTACAATTTGTAATTCTCATCACAAATATGTGATCCCACTTATTTGTAGTTGGTGCAAAGCAAATTCAAATACAAAATTTGTAATTGTAGATTACAAGTACAAATTTGTGGGTGTAATTTGTAAACTGGTGCAATAGGGCCCAGATGTCGAAAACGTAATTCTTCGTTGCATACAATTATTTTAGAGATAAAACCGTAAAATATTCGACTTTACAAGTTTTTTTGTTCTTTTTTTTTGATTCAGAAAAAACGTTTAGTTAAATTTTAATTAATGAATCTTTTGAAAATATTTTGATCTTAAAGGAATCAAAAAACCTACAATTGTAGAGAGAAATGTTTAGTTCTTGAATTTAAGGAAGAGGGGGCATTAAAAAACATATTTTTTTTTTTAAATTAAATAAAAACAAAGTAAGCAAATAAGTTGGAAAGAAAGTTTAGTGTAGCACTCACACTTCTGCTGTTTTTGGGACATTTATTTCTTGAAATTCGTGTTTAAATCTAGAGCTTTCAAATCACATTCACTTCAAAAAGTAGATTAAATCTTAAGAGATTTTGTGTTTAATAGGAAATCAATTTTGAAAAAAAAAAACACTTTAAGAATGCCTTACAATATTTATTTGCTTAAAAAAAAAAGTTGTCATCATCCCTTCAACCCCCCTGGATCCGCCATTGACTTTTATTTGTCATCTTTTTAAATATACTTACCTGTATTGATAGCGTATTCTTTTCATTTCAATAATAATTCTTACTTTCATTTGATCAAATATACATTTGTACATATGTTCATATGTATACGTAAGAAAAACAAAAACATTGCATATACTTCCTTTTCGTTTTGAAAATAGGTATTTTAACGTATTTTTGTTCTATACATTGAAAATCAGCTAACCGGCAACAGTTAAAAAATATAAATTTGAATAATTGGTATTTGGCTTATTGATATTTGTCTTTATTCTTGCTTTATACATACAATACATGGATAAATAAACACAAAAATGTCTCTTTATTTTCTCCCTCCAACCATAACTACTTTTATATACATTCTTCTCTGTTTTGTATTATTTAATTGTCTCAAAATATCCCCCATTGATGTTTGCCCAGACGTGCGTCGCGTGCGTCGCCTCGTTCGTTCCGCTTCATGATATTACTATTCCATTTCATATACAAAGCTCAAATATCCGCAATTCAAGCCGACCTCACATTAGATGAAGATGACGTGAATATAAAAGACGAGGTTGAGCTGATAGATCTTTCCCCAGAACAAAATCTAGAACTAGAAAGTGTCAAAAACTTATTTCCTAACTTCGATGTGTTAGGATTAGGAAAAACAATTTGGTGTCATGTTGTTGACACCGAGAATGCCGCTCCTATAAAGTCTCGACACTACCCTTTGTCTCCAGTTCGTCAAGAGGAAGTTTATAAAGAATTAGACCTCATGCTGGAGCTTGATGTTATCGAGGTTGGTAATTCTCCATGGAGTTGGCCGGTGGTGTTGGTGAGGAAACCAGGCAAGGTTCGTCTATGATTGGATTTTTGTAAAGTCAACGCAGTCACTGTTAAGGTTACGTGTCCGTTACCACATGTGGAGGGGTTACTCAGCCGGATCAAAGACACGAGATGCTGGTATGGATCTGAAAAATGCCAATTGGCAAATTCCTCTTGATGAGAAATCTCGCGAGAAGACCGCATTTGCAGTTCCGGGTAGGCCTCTTTATCACTTCAAGGTGATGCCTTATGGGTTACCGAGCAGGAATGTCTTGCAGCCATCCTGAGTACACGCAAATTTAGGCCCTACGTTGACGGATTACCTTTCACCGTAATAACGGACCATTCTAGTCTAAAATGGTTAATGTCAATGACAGAGCTTAATGGCAGATTAGTTAGAAGGAGCTTGGAACTTCAAAGTTACAACTTTAAAATTGAACATCGAAACGGATCCCTCAATATAGTACCTGACTCGCTGTCCAGGATAGACATTGAAGAGATGGCTGCAAAAGTTACCGTAGAAGATGAAACTATGATGTGTGGTGAGATTGACCTTAATTCGGTTGAGTTTGATTCTGTTAAAATTATTTTAGGATGTCGAGGATATAAACGAATAAAAGTGTCGACTCGAGTTTACTTCAGTTTATTATAAAAAAGAATTGAATAAAATATAATTGAGGTTAAGTTAAGTACAAAAATTATTAAAGCAAGTATTATAGAAAATGTATAGGGTTTAGAATTATGGTAAGTTCACAACAATAGTTTAAGTGTTAAACATAATAAAATAGAGTTAAGAGTTAAGAGTTAAATGTTGCTTAATTCAACACTCCTCGTCAACATTTACATATGTTCAAACTTCATTCCAAATGATTGGAAACAAAACAAATGTTTATCTCTAGGAACCGCTTTTGTCAATCCGTCTGCAGCCATGAGTTCAGTTTGGAGATAATTGATTTTAACTACCCCTTTCTCAATTGCTTCTCGGATAAAATGGTACTTATAATCCATATATTTCGTCCTTGATTGCTTGCCTCCATAATTTGCGATTTGTTGTGCACTCTGGTTGTCGCAATGGATTATCGTAGGATCCGCTACATTAACTTTAAGTTCAGCTAATAGAAAACGTAGTGCATAAGCTTCTTTGGCAGCTTCAGATAGTGCAATATACTCTGCTTCTGCGCTAGATGTTGCCACTGTTTGTTGCTTTTTGGATTCCCAGCTGATAGAAGCTCCTGAAAATATAAAACAGAAACCGGTTTGAGATTTCCTATCATTTACATTTTTAGCCCAACTCGCGTCAACATAGCCTATCAGAGGCATATTGGTTTTTCGAAAAATTAGTTTTGCGTCTTTTGTCAAACTAAGATACCGCATTAAGTAAATCGCAGAATTCCAGTGTTGTCTCTTAGGATTTTGGGCAAATTGTGCTAAACTGCTTACGCTGTATGCAATATCAGGTCGACTAAATACCGCAAGATGCATCAAGGATCCAATTAATTCTTGGTACTTTTGTGTTTCAACAGCAGCACGTTCTCCAATGACAGTTGGTTGCTTTTCAAGTTTAAGTTTGACCTGCATAGGAATAAAATTTGGTTTGGCGTTTTGTAAATTATATTTGAATAAAAGATTATTTATGTAACAAGTTTGAGAGATTGATAAAGTTTTATCTTGCTTTTTGATTTCAAGTCCTATGCAAAGAGAAGGATGCCCAAGATCTCTTATATCAAAACTCTCAGAAAGCTTCTGCTTTATTAATTTTATTCTTAATTTTAAATTTGATGCTACTATTATATCATCTACATATATTCCTATAATAGTAATTTCCTCTTTATTGATTTAAAAGTAAACACAATGATCGTATTTTGATTGGGATAAAGCCAAGTTTTCCAGCTTTTCATTTAATGTTGTGTGCCATTGTCGACTTGCCTGCTTCAGTCCATAAAGCGCTTTATTCAGGCGGCAAACTTTTTGTGGATGATCATTGTCGATAAAACCTTCAGGTTGATTCATGTAAATCTCCTCGTTAAGTTTTCCGTTTAAAAATGCTGTTAACACATCCAGGTGATGGAGTTCTAAATCATACTGAACCGAGAGAGCATAAATAAGACGAAGTGAACTTTGACGTATGACCGGAGAAAAAGTTTCCACATAGTCGATTCCAAATTTCTGGTTATAACCTTTAGCGACAAGTCTCGCCTTACGTCTCTCAATCGTTCCATTTGGATTATATTTTGACTTGAAGACCCACCGAGACCCTATGGCTTTACGGTTGACTGGTATTTCGCACAAAGTCCAAGTATTATTCTGCATAAGACAGCGATCGTCTTTAATTGCTAAAGACCATTCATTAGCATCAGGAGAATTCATAGCTTCTCTGAAATTGGTTGGATCTTCAAGAAAACTGGTAGTCTATTGCTTATGGGCTCAGAATCCTTACTCGTTTGCTGTCGTTCTAGTTGAATATCCCCTCTATTATTAGATTGGTTTCCGCATGTAACATTTTCTGTATCATTGGTTTTTTCATATTCGTCTTCATTCGTTTCATCTATTTCTTCATTCTTAATTAAAACTTTGTTTTGACGTACCTGGTTGCTGCGCATGTGGTTTTCTTTTATGAAACTTAACCTTAAGTGCATCATCTTTCCGATCAATTGTTGTCTTCCTTTTATCACCCACCTCCAGGAGTCTAGCACGCAGAACGTTCATTTTCGGGAATTCATTGCTTGCATCGAAAGCAGCTTGTATGTCCTTAAAACTCTCCGGCAATCCATCCAGCAACACCATCACCAACAGCTCATCATCCAGCTTTGCATCCATCTCTCGCAACCGTGTTACAATTAAGTTGAAATTAATAAGATATTGTTCCATATTTGATTTTCAAGCATTTTTACATTAATTAACTTACGAAATTCCTCCACCTTCTGACAAGTACCTTTTCGATCGAACGTGTTCTTTAAAAAATTCCAAAGTTCCTTGGACGTAGTGTAAGATCGCACGAGAGATACTTGGGCGGGTTCCATAGCAATAATAAGCTCGCATCTAGCATCCATGTCCTTCGTATTCCATTCCTCGATTTTAGCAGCATCTGTTAATGGTTTAGTTTCCAGTCCCAGCACAATTTTTAACAAACGATTCTTGTGCAAAACTGCCTCCATTTGAGGCTTCCATGTTAAATAATTTTCCCCATTAAAAAGTGGGATTTTTCCAGTAAAAGAAGTCATTGTGTCAAAAAATAACTATTTTAATTTACTTTAATTTTTATTCCGAAGGGACTGGGCCCATAACCTGTTAAAATTATTTTAGGATGTCGAGGATATAAACGAATAAAAGTGTCGACTCGAGTTGACTTCACTTTATTATAAAAAAGAATTGAATAAAATATAATTGAGGTTAAGTTAAGTACAAAAATTATTATAGCAAATATTATAGAAAATGTATAGGGTTTAGAATTATGGTAAGTTCACAACAATAGTTTAAGTGTTAAACATAATAAAATAGAGTTAAGAGTTAAATGTTGCTTAATTCAACAGATTCCAAGCAATATTCCCTGCTGAGAGAGAACATCAACTATAATTAGTCTGAACTTTCTGATCAAGTGGCATCGAGAAAATTTATCTATAAGAGGGTTAGGTTTAGGACAGGTGAGGTAGACGAAAAAGACTCGTTATAGCGACTTTGGGTACACGAAGCACTAACGAGACAATCCATCGAACTGGTACATGATACTAAGTTGAGCTGTCATAGTGGTTTTGCGAAAACCTATGCTCGCATTAAAGCCAAATTCTATTGGCCTAAAATGTTCAAAGACGTGAAAACTTTTGTGAAAGAGTGCGATATTTGTAAAATGGTGAAAGCCCTAAACACAACTCTTCGTCCACCTATCACCACCCAAACAATTACTGAAAGACCTATGCAACGCTTATAATATATGTATATTTTGTAGGTCCCTATCCTCGTACGAAACGAGGTAATGCTTATGTTTTTATTGTTGTGGATCATTTCATAAAATGTACCTTTCTAAAGGCGATGTCAAAAGCAACATCTTTTAGAATTATCCAGTTTCTAGAAGTTGATATATTTCATACTTTCGGCACCCTTGAAAAGATCCACTCTGACAACGGACGCCAGTTCGTGTCCAACGAATTCAAACAATTCTTGGCGAACTACGGCTTACAACATGTGCGAACGGCTTTGTATTCTCCAGAGGCTAACATTTCCGAGCGGGTCAACCGCAGCTTCCTAAGCAAACTCAGGGTTCTTATATCGAAAGAGCAAAACGACAGATCCGATGTCCATGATTCCATACGTTGCCAGCCATACTTCGCTCTTTTTGGCCAGAATATGGTGAATCATGGCTCGTTCTACAAGGTTTTGCGTGAATTGAAACCTTTAGGAGACCCGGGTATGATAGTCCTGCCGAATGCTCTGAAAACTACGCCTGCCAGACAGACGATGTTAGAGAATCTTTTTAGGGGTTTTTCCACAGGAATTTTGCTCAAAGATAGTTTTCTTTAAGTATCAACGCTAAACTTCTTCCAAAATATGTGAAATTCCGATTCCGGAAGGTTTTTTTTATAATAAGTGGACACTCAAGGGGATATTGCTACCCTTATTATGTAAAGACACAGTGTGAGCACTAGGAAAGGAAGATAGGGTTTGAAAGGAGGTCTCGGTGCACATTCATTTAGAATTCCTGAAAATTGCAATGACTGGGAAAGACAGAGTATGGTAAGGGATTCCACATTCGCGTATCTCTGAACTTGCCAGTACGACCGAAGTTGGGCTCCAGGGTATACTAATGAGCATTGCTAGAAGCGCGAGTATTACGGTTGAACTTTTTGAGGGGAGGAATGCAACTGGCTATTTCACTAGAGAATAAACCGTTAAAACAACGGTAAAAGAGGGTGAGACAACAAAATTTACGACGATGTCCAAGCGACGTAAATTATTAAATAATGGTATTATCTCCAATCAATCTAAAAGTTTTACGTTCAATACTGTACAAGAGGCTTAAGTAAGTTGCAGGAGCACCAGCCCAGAGATGGGAGTTATACTCAAGGTTTGGACATATATAAGTCTTGTAGATAACAGCCAGATCAGAAGGGGAGAAAAACTTCTTGCATCGCCTAAGAAAACCCAAACATCTTGCGGCATTTTTGGCGACATCGCGTATGTGATCCTTCCACAAGAGGTGGTTGGTGACACACACACCGAGAATATCGAGATGTTCAGTCTCATTGATGCAAGTGCCACTTATGGATAATGGCAAGGGGGGTATATCTCGCTTTAACGATACAAGACAGCATTGCGTTTTCGATGCATTAAATTCCACTCGATTTTTTATTCCATATTGTACAATGCTGTCGGAATTTAATGAGCTTATCATATTTTGTCGTTGCAGTTCCACATCGGAAGAAGAGGGATGTGAATCTGAAAAGGAATATGAAAAGCTAAGAGCACTATCGTCAGCGAAACAATGTATTGGATTAGAATTTGCAGACAGGAGATCATTAATAAAAATGAGAAAGAGTGTTGGAGATAAAACAGAGCCCTGGGGCACACCAGCATTTATTTTGTATTTTGCAAACTTGAACCCATCTTGTATTGAATGATCCGAAAGATAATTACTAATCCAATGAAGCAGGGAAAGCCGAAAGCACGCATTTTCGATAAGAGAGCCTGATGCCAAACCTTTTCAAATGCTTTTGAAATATCAAGTGCAATAATCTTACTTTCTCCAAAACGATGTAAAGATTTGCTCCACTGTTCGGTGAGATGAACCATGAGATCACCAGTGGACCCATTGCTACGAAAGCCGTATTGTCGGTCATTAAGAAGCTTTAGATCTTTAAGATATTTCTTGAGCTGATAAATAATTAGCGTTTTCATGACCTTGGAAAGAAGAGACGTAAGTGCAATTGGTCGGTAATAAGAGGGTGAAGAAGATTCGCCTTTTTTGGGAATGGGCTGAACAAATGCTATTTTCCATCCACTCGGAACGAGACCTGAGGAGTAGGACAGATGAAAAAGCTTACGCAGTTGTTTTGTCAGCGTTAAAGAACACCGCTTTAGAACAATAGCGAAGATACCATCCGGACCAGCGGATTTATGTATGTTAAGATCTTTTAGGACTCTCGCCACAGTACGAGTGCGAAAAAAGATTTGCCCCATAGAATCGCTAACGCCCTCAATGACAGACAGAGTCATAACACTCACTGGCAGCGTTGAGTTGGCGGCGAACTGCCTAACAAAGGGATTTGTTTTCTCTAAAGAGCTAACAGATGGAGTGCCATTGACAACAAGCGTCGGAACCGCGGAAGAGGAAGAATTCCTCATGTTTTTAACGAATGACCAAAAGTTTGTACTGCCTTTAGGACATTGCATTATTTTTTGCCGTAATTTTTGGTCATGTAAAAATTTGGTCCGTCGAATATGGGCGCTGCATGACTTCCTGGCTTGCTTAAACTTATTCCGGTTTTCCTTAGATGGATTGGCTTTAAAACAACGGAAACTTACTCCCTTAATCCAAACCTGTGATCCTCACCTACTTGGGTTTCACTCAGTGCCAAAACAGCTGGCCTGTTCAAAACAGTATGGATGTACGCAGAAAGAAAATTCCCTCTAAGCCCACGAGTATTACAATAATTACCCTGAAATTAACAGCCATCGCAAATTATAAAATATCAAAACCCAAAACAGACAAAGACCATACAAAATGTATCACTGAGTTGAACCACAGAATGCTATTCGATACACGTTAGTGTTATGCCTTTAAAATAAATAAATAAGGTGGCGCAACAGTCCATTGAAAACTAGGGCCTAGTGACTTACAACTCTCAACCATTCGTGTGCGCGAGTAATGTACGTGTACTACAGTTATGCCTTGATAGTGACAAAAATCGAATCCGCCCCTGTTAATGCAAAACAGTAAAATAAAAATGTGTCAATAATCTGTTGTCGAACGACGACGTAGCCTGTGTATCAATTGAAGGTTTTTGGCAACTGCATTTACTAGTTATAAAGTCGAACTGGAAAAGCTATCGGCATCTTCCATGCGAAGGACATTCCCCAGTAAAATCCTGGAATTAATATAAAACAACACAAAGTATCTTGTCGTGTCATGGCGTCCCACGTTGGTTAAATGTTGACGAAGATAAATATCCGATTTTTTTTTTTACGACTATGTGTATTTTCGGAAACAATACATTTTTCACAAAACACATACTTAACTATTGTCAAGCACTATATTTCGCATATGTACTATTTATTTATCTTATCACTTCACGATTTTACACTGACACAACACTACTCCGACAAACAAATGCCTGTATATTTATTTTTTTATTTTAAATGACGACCGACTTAATCGAAACTTATTTTTGACTTTTAATAATTCGAAAATCTATCCTCATAATTTGTGCAATAACTTTGTTTGACCGTTTAGACTTTTAATAATTTTTTTATTTAATATCCCATTAGCGACTTTAATTTTTTTTGTTTTCAATTTATCTTGGCATTTTTATTTTTATTCATGTGCAATAACAAACCGGGAAAGAAACAATAATACACGAAACATTTTTTTTATATAATAATAACTCTCAATTCGCAATGATAATATCCCGACGGCAAAACTCAAATCACATTTTTTTAATTCCAAGGTTATTGACCTGTGAACATTTCGTGATTTGTAAACAGAAGAACGAACGGAAAATTGTATACTGACCGATCAGAAATCACACAAAGAATCAGAATTAAGTGGAGGCGAATCAGGTGGAGCGAACAAGTGGAAAATGACCTCACCCAACTTGTAGTGGGCAACTGAAGATATTTATCTAGAGACCGAGATAGATGGATAAGTTTGTAGGGTGAGGCCCTGGTTCATACAGGACTGCAGCGCCACCTTAAGTAAGGTCGCTTTTACACGGGGAAATATATTTATGTACTAATTCTGAAGAGATAGTCATCATTGTATAAACTTAACACAGTGGTGAATTAAATAGATGTGAAATCTATACACTACATCTCTTGCTTGTTATTATGTTATTACATTTTTTTTCCTTCTCGGCTACCAAATAATAATAAATTTTTTTCTCAAATAAACAATTTAATTCATACTAATCAACCTAACAACAAAATACATTTGTTTCCATTTTATTTCAATTACAACTACACTATCAAGTTCCAGCTCGCCTTTTCCGGGCAGCATACTCTTTCTCCCTTTTATAACATTAATTTGCCTTTCTCTTATACCCTCTTCTCCTGAATTTTAAGTTATGTCTCTTATCGTGGGTAGTTCGTCTCCAAAAATGTCTAGGAAAAACTCTCATTACAAAATTCATTTAAAGCCTCCAATACACGATACAATTATTGTACCGATTATCGTACAAAAGTTGAATCGCATGCGATGATTGTATCGTGTGTGTAAAACAAAGTATCCGCTGTACTGAAATCGCATTGTCGAATGCTATCTAGCGACAACGAGAAATTGCATACGGCTGCTTTGATGTGAGTCACTCATGATTTAATTTTTGCCACAAACTCAAAATAAAAACTCTAAACAAAGAAGAGAAGATGAAAATGAGGAACTATTTTGACAGTTGAGGACTCAAGTCGGTACGATAGATTGTATCGTGAATTGGGCGCTTAACACAGCACTTATGAACTGACTAACAGCTCGCGTACACTGAAAACGAATTATCGGCCAATATCGGGTCGGAACAATTCGGACGACCGTTTCGGACGTTCGACTGCATACACTGCTTCCGACGCGGACGATATCGGTCTGGAGTCTGAATTTGTGAAGCTTGGATATAAAAATAATAAAAACAATTTTTAATGGAAGATTTAAAAGATATGTATATTTTCGAAATTCATACCGTCAACGTATATATGAGACGTCGTCGTCGGTGTGTGTGGGTTAATGAAATATTTATGCAAAGAAAGCAACTAAAGATTTGAAATTATAACCCATCAAATCCAAACGAAAAATGCAAACATGTTTGGATTATGTCGGTTGATCGGTTACTATCGGGCGTTATAGGACGATGCCGCTTTCAGTGGTGTATGCGCTCTCTTGTCTTTCTACATGTTTGGTTCTATCGGCCGTGTTCGGCCGACAACGCCCGAGCGAAATTCGGCTGAAATTCGGATTAAGTGTACGCGAGCCATAACATTACAGGATTTCCTAACCGACTAAATATATTTCTCCCTCTCCTTTGGCTAGGATAAAGGATATCTTTATTTGAATTATTTTCAAATCTTCTTCATAGTGACAGCTAGTTAGAAGATCATCGACATAAAAATGGTCCATTGTGGCGTTTTTTTTTGCAACAGGGAACTTGTTGAATTGAATTGACAGTAAATTGAGATAATAAAGCAACACTATATGTGACGATCAAGAATCAGTAGTCTACAATATCGTCTCCGAGTGCATTTCACCAACCGATGCGTTGATAGTCGAATTGTTCCTTTTTCATTCTAACCTGACTGTTAAAGCAAAAGATCAGGTTGAAACTGAACCCCGATGGTAGTATGGCAAGACGTGTTTAAACCAATTCTTAACTTGTTCGTCGTATTTGTTTCCTTAAAAACAGCTTTAGGAGACATATAATAATGCTTCTGAGGTACAACCTGGCCAAGGTCAATAAACTCTTTGATGAAATTCCTGTAATGATCTCTTAGGGATTCATCCTTCAGGAAAAAGAGCTTCCATGCGATGCAGAGCTTGAGTTGCAGCATTTCATGAATTGCTGAGGGGACGATCGGATTTAAATTCACTTTTATATTATATACAAATGTAACTTATTATTTAAAATGTTATCATACATATATTATTTATTCATAAACTTTCACTACCTTATAAGATTTATCTTAATGTGTTAGTAACAATTACCAATAAACTAAACTAAACTAATAGTAGGCTGACAACGTGTAGCGTTTACATTATCAATATCCATAGTGTAAACCCACTAAGGCTAGTTCAATAACTTATTTCTAAAATGATATTTTTATTTCCAACTGTACAAAAAACCAAATGACATTCTTTGGTTCGAAGTGTACCAAAACCCATCGCTGCCCGCCATAGTTTTTCCTTCTTTCCTTTTTCCTGTGACTTTATAGCAAGACAGACGTCTCCGAGAAATTAAATAAATAAATTATAAAATTAAATAAAGGCAATACCTATCTACTAAAATAAACTTATGTGTCTTATTAACTACAAATTGGTGATCCCGACGATTAAAATATTGTGGAGGACAAATTTAGTGCCGTGATTGAATACGACGGGCGGTGCAGCCGCAACAGCGACCACCTCAGCCACAGTACAAAGGGCACAAATTAAGTGCCGTAATTGAACACGACGGGCGGTGCAGCCGCAGCCGCAACAGTGACTAACTCAGCCATAGTACAAAGGGCACAATTTGGTGCCGTGATTGAATACGACGGGCAGTGCAGCCGCAGCCGCAACAGCGACCACCTCAGCCACAGTACAAGGAGCACCAACAGCGAGGGGCAAAGTTAATATATGTTATGTATGTACATATATGTGCGTAGCCACGTGCCACCGCCGGCCGCCAAATTGTTCTCCTCAAAATTGTTCTCCTCAACAAGCAACCAAAAAACATCGAACGCAACACAAACGCCTAATAAAATACAAGTTGTCCAACCAAATACCTATGAAAATAAGAACACAACCAGCAAGAACATTCCAAGTCACCTGAAAAATAGAGTACAATCTACAAAATCAAGATTGAGCACCACAGTTGCACCAGCTACCACTAAAGTACCAAAACGAAAGTCAAATACACTCTTCCCAAGTAGTACAGCAGGTGCGAATTCTACAAAAGGACCTAGAGCACCACAGCAGCGAGAGGCACACTAGTTAATATACACATACATATATGTATATACCCAAGTGCCATCACCGCCAAATTTCTTCAACAAGCAACAGTCAACACCATACGACAGCACCAGCGCTGTCGCCTTAACAAAAAATCACCAGCGCTGTCGCATAGAAAAAAATTACCAGTGCTACCTTCGTAAGTTAATTTAAGTACAAAAGTATAGTGAAAACCTTTTCTTTTTCTATTAATTTACAAAATATATAATTTTTATTTTATATTATTATATTTATTAATATGAATTTATTTATTAAATATATTGAATTATATTAAATTATCAAAAATTAAAATTAAAAATGTTTAAAAAAACAAATTAAAAATCTGAAGTGCTCATATTTTCATAATTTGTTTTTGGATATTGTTCGGTTTTTTCGTAAAACACTGTGCCAGTTGCTCACGGTTTAAAATTTTGTATTGCGTACGGTTGATTAGTTTTTCGGTTGATCTCCTCTCGTTCGTTAGTTTTAATTATGCCAGGCGGTGAAAAACCCATCGATGGCTCCAGCAGTTCACACAGTAATCGCAATGGGGACGCGAATGAAGCAAACGTGGCAGAAACTCCTAGTGTTATTTCCCAAAATTCTTTGATTTCGATCAAAATTCCACCTTTTTGGAACAATCGGCCTGATTTATGGTTTTTACAAATCGAAACGCAATTCCGATTAAAAAACATCACTGCATCCAACACTAAGTATGATTATTTAGTGGCTTCGCTAAATAATCAAACTATGGAATCTGTTGCAGATGTTCTCGTTTCACCACCTGCACATGAAAAGTACGAAAATCTTAAAAAAGTTTTACTCGAGAGAAACCGGGATAGCGAAGAAAGGCGTTTAGACGCTCTGTTAAATAAAGTTGAACTCGGAGACATGAAGCCATCGGAGCTTTATAGGAGAATGGAGAGTCTGGCAAGTGGGAACAATCTCGTCAATTCGCCATTAGTTATGAAGCTATGGTTAAATCGACTTCCGTCGAATATACGCGTTTGCCTCATGGCAGTCGAGAACTCACAGACTCAAAGTGAGCTTTTCGCTTTAGCTGATAGACTCCATCACTCTTCAGCAGCTTCACACGTCGCCCAAGTCAACTCACCTAACGTTCCTAGTTCTGACTCCGAACTTTTGCAAAAATTGATTTTCAAAATCGAACGGCTCGAAACAAATTTTTCAAAATCCAACAATTTTAACAGAGCGTCCAGAAGTTTTTCCAGAGATAGGAGTAGAGGTAGACCCCGTTCACAGAGTAGGTCGGAAAACGAAAATAAATCGATTTGCTGGTTTCATAGGAGATTCGGAAATAACGCCAGGAAGTTTTCAAAACAATCGTGTTCATTTCAGTCCAAAGCTAATAAAGAGACAAAAAACTAATTCGCAAGATCTCAAATGCGGCTTTGAGTGAGGCAAACTTTCCACGCCATCTTTTTATTCGCGATAAAAACACAAAGCTTCAATTCTTAATCGACACCGGTGCTGAAATTTCGATAATTCCTCGCAAATTCTGTCAACATACCAAAGAACCAAACGATTTCATTCTGCTTATTGCGAACGGAGGAAAAATTCATACTTACGGTTGCAAACGATTAACAGTTGATTTGAACTTAAGACGCGCTTTTTATTTTACTTTCGTTATTGCAGACATTGATCACCCTATTATAGGAGCTGATTTTTTGCACAAGTATAATTTAACCGTTGATCTTCGTAGCCAACGAGTAGTAGATAAAAGCACTAATCTCCAAGTCAGCTGTTTTTTCAAATCCGCGAACACTAGCTCTCCAAAACTATTTTCAATTCCAAATGAATTCGGCGCTGTCCTTGACGAGTTTCCTGAGCTTAAAGCTCCACCAGACTTTACGTTGCCGGTCAAACATGACGTTGTCCACCGGATACAAACAACTGGTCAACTCCCTTAGCAATCGCGAAGCGTCAGTTTCAGCAGATGATCGATTTAGGTATTTGTCGCGTTTCAAAGTCTCACATCGCTTCACCACTTCACATGGTTCCGAAAAAGAACTCACTTGATTTCAGACCATGCGGTGACTATCGATGGTTAAATAAAGCGACAATACCAGATAAACATCCGATCGCTAACGCTCAAGACTGCTCCGCTAACCTCGACGGTTGTTCAATATTTTCGAAAATCGATTTGATACGTGCGTATCATCAAATACCGGTCGCAGAAGAGGACGTTCATAAAACGGCGGTCATAACACCTTTCGGGCTTTTCGAATTTTTACGAATGCCTTTCGGAGTGCGCAACGGTGCGCAACGTTTTATGAACAGCATTATAGGCGATCTTTCGTTCGTTTTCGTGTACTTGGACGACGTTCTCGTTTCAAGTAATTCGGTCAAGGAGCATAAAACGCATTTACGAGAAGTTTTTCGAAGACTGCAGGAGCACGGGCTCAACGTTAATTTGCAAAATGCGAACTAGGAGTTAGCAAACTCGATTTCTTGGGATACTGCGTTTCCGAAAATGGAATAATTCCTTCGCAAGAACGAGTAAAAGCCATCAACGAATTTCCTAGTCCGGGCTCCATCAAACAACTTCAGCGCTTTCTCGGCATGATAAATTTCTACAATCGTTTTATGCCAAGTATGGCATCTAAAGCTAAAGTTCTTTACGAACTTTTAAAAGGCGTAAAAGCAAATAAAAAAGAGACTAAAAAAACGATTTTTCAGTGGTCAGACGTTTGCGAAGAAGCTTTTCAAGTTCTCAAAAGAGACTTGTCCCAACGCACTATGCTTTTTCACCCAAAGCCTCTAGCGCAAATTAGCATTATGGTAGACGCTTCTAACGACGCTATCAGAGGAGTACTCCAGCAATACCATAATAGCTTTTGGGAGCCTTTAGGTTTCTTTTCAACTCGTTTGAGCCCAGCCGAAAAAAAATACTCGACGTTCGATCGCGAACTCCTCGCAATTTTCAAAAACGTTAAACATTTTCGGTATTACGTGGAAGGTAGACAATTTACTGTTTTCACCGACCATAAGCCGCTCACAAACGCAATATGTTCCAAAACTGAAAAATCGCCCGTCAAACGCGCCACTTAGAGTTTATCGCAGAATTTACTACCGACATTCGTTACATCAAAGGCATACAAAATATCGTCGCCGATACTTTATCGAGATCGTATGTTGAATTGATCGATTTCAACAATGTCAGTATTCCAAGTCTGTTAAAAGAACAAGAAAACGATGAAGAGCTTAAATCAATTTTAAAACTTTCCAAAACATCTTTTAAGTTAGAAAAAGTAAATATTCCGATAAATGACGTTGAAATATGGTGCGAAACATCGACTGGTAAAAATCGTCCGTATGTGCCTGAAATTTTCCGACGAACAATTTTCGACAACCATCACAAACTCTCACATCCAGGTTCAAAAGCAATGCGTAAAATAATAACAGCAAAATACTTTTGGCCTAAAATGAACAGCGATGTTAACAGATGGACAAAAAGTTGTATCTCTTGTCAAAAGTCAAAAATTTCCAGGCACACTACTTCAAAACACGGAACTTTTCCAGTACCAGAAGGTCGATTTTTGTTTGTTTGTTTGTTAAATTTTATTTAGCAACTTGTGCCATTAATAGAAAATATTTACAATTTTACAAATTAACTTAAAGTAAGTTACATTTTCGCTCTTTTAAACACTTTTACATAATATTAATGAATATTTAAACGTATATAATTCAAAATTTTTCTTTTAAATTCCAATAAAGTTCCTGAGGTTTTAACAGAGTCAGGTAGGCTGTTGAAAGTTTGAAATCCCATGTACTGTATTGTTCTTTGTCCCCTTGCTGTTCGAACGCGTTGAATTCTTAAATCATTGTTGTTTCTCAGATTGTGATTAGAGATTTCGTTGGTGCTAACATTTTCCCGCAAATATATTGGACATATACCATTTTTGATTTTATAAACAAATATCATAGCGCACATAAATAGTCTTTGGTTGACGTTGAGCCAGTTCAAGGACTCAACCATAAATGATATTGGCGTGTATCTATCGCACTTTAGGATAATTCGCATTGCTTTATTTTGAAGCACTTGGAGTCTATTTTTTTGGTATTGATGGCATAAAAAAAGTAGGCTACCACAATATTCAAAATGTGGTTTCAGAACAACATTATACACTCTTACCGCCCAATTCATTGTAATGTTTTGTCTAATTTTACGGAGAACTCCAATTTTCTTCGATATCTTTTTACACAAATAGTCTGTATGTTCCTTAAAAGTCAACTTCTTGTCAATAAAAACACCGAGATATTTGATATTATCAACGCATTCCAATTGTACACCATCAACCGAGATTGTAGTTTCACTCTGTGAAAGTCTATTGTTCAGAACCATAACTTTTGTTTTTTCTGTATTTAAGATCAGCCTATTCATTTTAAGCCATGTAGTAAGGCTGCTTAAATCATGGTTAATAAGTCGTTTACACTCATCTAAATCGTGCCCCGAAATATAAATTAGACCGTCATCTGCGAAGAGCTTGATTTTAGAATGTCTTATCACTTTAACTACGTCATTAATATATATTTGAAATAGGGGTACACTCAGTATTGCTCCTTGTGGGAGGCCAACATCGACAGATACACATTGAGAGACACTTTCATTAACTTTCGTGCACTGGGTTCGATTTGTTAAAAAAGATTTAAACCAGTTAAGTTCAGTAGACTTAATACCATATTTGTTCAATTTATCTATTAAAATAGTATGATTGACAGTTTCAAATGCTCTTTTAAGATCAATGAAAACCGCTATGACTATTTTATTTTGATCTATTTCTTGTTTCCAGTCACTTATCACATAATTAATACTTGTTTCACACGAATGGTTTGCTCTGAATCCAGATTGGTACGTTGTTATAATGTTTTGATTTTCAATGTGCTCTAACATTTGGATATGTACAACTTTTTCTAACACTTTTTCATAAGTTGGTAACATGTTTATTGGACGATATTCCTTACACCTTTTAGCACAATACACTTTTTTTATTGGGACTATTAGTGATTTTTTCCATGATTCGGGAAAGATGCCGGTTAAAAGTGAGACATTTATGATACGTAAGAGAATGGGACCAACAATACTGACAGATTCTTTTAACATTTTGACATTTAAAAAGTTAAAGTCACTTTTTGGACTAATGTTGTCTATTGCACTTAGTAAATCAATTGTATTTATTGCACGAAACTTAAATTCTGTATTGCACTCATTGACTAGGTTTTCATATTCTAAGTTTATCACAGATTGGTTTAATTCTAAAATACTTTGGACGAAATAGTTATTAAATTTCTCACATAAAATTGCACTATTGTTGGATTTTTCTCCGTTTTCAAATTGCACTTCATTGCATTTTCGCATATCCATATGGATTTGGTCGGTCCTTTACCACCATCTCAAGGTTTCACTTATTTACTAACCATCAAAGATCGTTTTTCGTCCTGGCCAGAAGCCATTCCGCTGAAAAACATGAATGCTTCCACCGTTGTAACCGCATTTGTACAAAACTGGGTTTCCAGATTCGGAGTCCCTCAAACAATCACAACCGATCAGGGAACTCAATTTGAGTCAAGCCTCTTCAAAGCAATCTCCGAAACTCTCGGTACAAAGCGAATACGAACAACGACTTACCATCTCCAAGCAAATGGTTTTGTAGAACGGTTTCACCGCCAACTCAAAGAATCTCTACGCGCTCACGAAGATAAACAAAATTGGTATTCAAATTTACCTTGGACTCTTCTCGGCATTCGTTCAACGATAATTGACGACATCAATGTAACGCCAGCTCAATTGTTATACGGACAAAACTTACGCTTGCCCGCTGAACTAATCGAACCCAAGCCTTTGAATCCAATTTCTAGTTCGTCGGCAGCTCAAGAAATCATTCAAGCTATTCACAAACTCGGCCGTGTTCAAGTAGAAACCGAAACCAAAAATACATTTTTGTACCAAAAGATTTAAAAACATGCAAATACGTTTTTGTTCGAGAGGAGGTAAACCGTGGAAGTTTGAATCAACCGTACAAAGGTCCATTTGAAATAATTAAAAGATTTGGAAAAACGTTTTCAGTGCTAATAGATAATAAAGAGCAAATAATATCTATTGATCGACTCAAACCAGCTTTTTACGCGAAGGACAATGATCCACAACCAATGAACAAACGAGTTACTTTCAACTTACAATAAAATATCTTTAATAGAATGTCATTTCAGATTTTTCATTTTAATTTAAATAATAAATTGTACTGCATACATATTGTAAGGTTTTCTACCAAAACTTATACCAAAATAGGTTAAAACAAAGTAAAATTATTGTAAAGCCTTCTGCCAAAACTCACTGTACAAGAAAAATTTAAAAAAACTTATTAAATGTATACAAAAAAAAAAAAAAAAAAAAACGTAAAATATTTAAATTATAATGAATTTACAAATAAGGTATATAAATTATAATGAATTTACAAATACAAATGTTTAAGTTATAATAAATTTACAAAACTTGTAAAATTTCATCTTTATACGTATAAATTAGATTTTAAATATTCTTAAATGTAAATTAAATCAATTAAAGTTAAAACATTGCATTATGTATATAAATAATTTCAATTACAACTCAATAAATAAACTTTTGTACGGCGGGGAGTGATGTAGCGTTTACATTATCAATATCCATAGTTTAAACCCACTAAGGCTAGATCAATAACTTATTTCTAAAATGATATTTTTATTTCCAACTGTACAAAAAACCAAATGACATTCTTTGGTTCGAAGTGTACCAAAACCCATCGCTGCCCGCCATAGTTTTTCCTTCTTTCCTTTTTCCTGTGACTTTATAGCAAGACAGACGTCTCCGAGAAATTAAATAAATAAATTATAAAATTAAATAAAGGCAATACCTATCTACTAAAATAAACTTATGTGTCTTATTAACTACACAACGTATCGCCCATGTTTTTTTCATATAACATTTCGCAAGTTTGTTCTTCAACTGAAAGATGCTTTATGTCAGGTAAAGCCTCACTTTGTCAAAATTTTGCAAAAACCCTCGTAAGAGCGGTGTCCCAAATGAAGCATACAACTTAGTTGATTGCGGTTTTAGCGTTGCAAGCGAAAATTGCTGTTTTTGATGCAGCGATTGATGGGCATGCGGCAGTCGATAATACTAGTGTCCCAAATGCGGTTATAACGACTGTTGGGTAATGTTTTGTATCGACTATAGCGATTTTTGGTTAAGATGGACTGTTGCGGAGTTGAATATCTTCCCGAAAAGAATCCATCCGAGCGAAGATTGCTGTGCAACGGCGTTTGATGTAATGCTCAGCTCTTGTATAATAAGATTGCTAGTAGTTGATTGAAGACAGTTTGTCTAATGTTGAAGGCGGTACATCATGCAGTAGCGAGTGATGACGCTGCGACATTTCTCATCTAAATGGCCTGATCCAAGACAGTTGGTGCGTAGTTTGTTGTCTTTAACAAAACCAATTCTTTTTTGACATTAAATGCACGAAACTTGTCACAGCAACCTGGACATAAATTAGTAGACGACTTTGCAAATGCATTTTGATTTTGTTCTTGTGTTACGATGATGCAAGAAGAGAAGAAATAATTTTGTTTGGCTAACCTTTTTGTGGCATTGCTTTAAACATTGTAGGTTTTTGGTAGGAGTCAATGGAATACAAGGAACGCCATCTTTTTTCCAGAATAGCTACGAGAACATAAAACTTGGGAACGGTGCGGCGTCTTCAGTTTAGGATAATTCCGTTTCGATGTCAAGCTTACTGACTGTTTTATGTGCCAGCGGTAGTCCCGGTTTGTTACAAGTCTACCTAATGCTTTTGGTGGAATGAAGCCGCTCGAGCGTGCACTCTCAAAATTCTCGTCGTTCGAATAGAACGACCCGGAAATTTAATTTTTGGTCGAAAACATAGTTCTTGCAATGTTACCTCGAACGAGTTTCATCCATAATTGTCAATTCTGTTGATTCGAGCCACGTTGTATAGGACCTTTTTGGAATAGTAATGAACGAAAGAAGATTCGGCTGTTAAATGTAAGCTGGTACAGCGTCGTAAACACTGCCGCTCGAAAACCCGAAACTTCTTCATCGGGGAAGGGGCAACGTTGAACCACATAGGACAATCATAAACGATCATCGGCCGTATGAGGGCCATGTAGCAAATTACCTTCACTCTGGGGTCAAGTCGACTGCTGTAAAACATCCGTTTCGTCGGGTTAGGTTAGGTTAAAGTGGCTGTTGGTTGGGACGTCCAACACACTTAGACCAAAATATGGTCCGTTGTGATACCACATGGATCAGTTAATCAGCTTAACTCGTTGAACCAATTGGAGCTTCGAATGAAGCGTAAGAGACAAATAATGTCTGAATTTTTTAGATCGCTGGTATCGTTAAAGTAGTAGTCTCCAAGGTGGATTCTACGTCTTTGTGATAAGGCAGGGCATGTGCACAGAAGATGAGAGATTGTCTCTTCTTCTTCTTCGTCCATGCAACTCCTACAAAAATCATTTGCAGGGACTCCAAGTCGAATAGCATGCCTTCCTATTAAGCAGTGCCCAGTCACCTATAACCCAGTCTAGGGACTTTAACGCAGCTTGGCGTATATCATTAGTTGATATAACGTTTTCTCTAAGCCAGGATAGGACTTCTTTTATAGCCAGGATTTCAGCTTGGAATACGCTACAATGATCGGGTAGACGAAAGGAGAGACTTAAGTTAAGTCTATCTGAGTATACGCCTCCACCAACCCCATCCTCCGTTTTTGATCCGTCTGTATAAAAGTTTATAGGACCATTGTTCAAAAATGATGTATTCTCCCAAGAAGACCTGGGAGGTATAGTCACTTTGAAGCTATAGTTATTAAACTGAGGATGGGGTATGGTGTAGTCAATATTACTGTTTATAGTTCTGAACGAGTTCAAAATAGTGGTGTGGCCAATTCCATTATTGATCCACAGAGAGGAGGCCTGAAGCCGTATGGCAGTAGTAGCGGCCATTTGTTTGCTGAAAAAGTCCAGCGGTATTAGATGGAACCGAACATCTAGTGAGGCGGAGGGGGTGGAGCGAAGTGCTCCTCCCATACACAGGCAGGCTGTTCGTTGGACTTTGCTGAGTTTATCGCGATTTGTCGCTGTATCTAGCGCCGTCCACCATACCACTACTCCATAAGTAAGGATCGGTCTTATGACCGAGATGTATAGCCAGTGTGTAATGCGAGGCTGTAGGCCCCATTTATTACCAATGGCCTTTTTACAGGAGAACAGGGCTACTGTGGCCTTGTTTATTCTCTTTTGAATATTAGGTTTCCAACTTAATTTCTTATTTAAAATGAGACCCAAGTAATTTGCTTGATCAGAGAATTTAAGTGGTACACCGTTTATGAGGGGAGGGTCAATGTGTGGGACTTTGTATTTCCTTGTGAAGAGTACAAGGTCGGTTTTTTGTGGGTTAACGCCTAGTCCACACCGATTAGCCCATCTGGTGAGCTTATTTAAAGCGTTTTGTAAGAGTTCTTTTAGTATATTGGGATGTTTACCCGTTACTGCAATAGCAACATCGTCCGCATAGGCAAACACTCTGTATCCCTCTCTTTCTAGAGTAATTAGTAATCCATTTATTACAAAGTTCCAGAGGAGAGGGGATAGGACACCACCTTGTGGCGTACCTCTGCTGACACCCCTTTGTGTAGTAAAATCGCCCAGTTTTGAATTGATAATCCTGCTTATCTGCATCTGATTAATCAATTCACTGATCGACTTATCTACCTTCATAGATGTCAATACACGTGCAATTGCAGATGTGTCGACATTGTTAAATGCACCTTCTATATCTAAGAAGGCAACTAAGGTGTACTCTTTATGATGGAGGGAATATTCGATTGTACGTACTATACTGTGTAGAGCCGTTTCAACTAATTTCCCTTTGTTGTAGGCGTGTTGAGCCCTTGAAAGGAGGGACTTATCAATACTTGCCCTTAAGTGGATATCGATCAAACGTTCAAAAGTTTTGAGAAGGAATGATGATAAGCTGATAGGTCTTAGGTCTGTAGGGTTAACGTGGCTGGATTTTCCAGCTTTTGGAATAAAAACAACTTTAACTTGTCTCCAAGACATCGGGATGTATACCAATTCAAGGCATCCCTTGAAGATGTTTTCTAGGATGGGTATTAGAAAACTTGCATTTACTTGCAGCTCGGCTGGAATTACACCATTCGGACCTGCAGATTTATATGGCTTAAAGCTGTTAATAGCCCATTTGAGTTTTTCCCTAGTGACTGACCTTGTGGGGGATATAATATATTGTCACAACTATTTGGTACAATGTTATTAAAATATTAGAGCTACCAGGAAAGTGAACGTCTAGTAGCAAGTTGAGCGATTCTTCGCTTGAATTGGTCCAGAGGCCAGAGGCGTTTTTCAAGCAACTTGGCATGATTGGATTTTTGCAGAGGATTTTGCGCAACCTGGATGCTTCAGAGCAATCCTCCACGTTGCTGCAGAAGTTTCTCCAGGACGATCGTTTGGTTTTCCTCAGTTCTTTTTAATACATCTTCAGTGATTCTTTATATGAATCCCAGTCAGACATGTCTCTAGAAGCTTTCGCTCTGTTAAAGAATTTTCTGCATTCTTTTCTAAGTGGATCTAGCCCTGAGTTCCACCAGTGTGGTTTCTTTTTACCTCTTACTTGTATAAGAGGACATGCAGTATCTAGAGCTTTGTTTAGGGCTAATGTTAGATTATTGACTTTGTCGTCAAGATCTTCAGTGTTGGAGGGGGTATTAAAGAGTTCAGGTTTTACTAAACTGCTTAACGTTCTCTTGTATTTTGGCCAATTTGTTCTTTTTAGATTTCGAAAGATCGGTTGGCAAGGTGGTTCCCGTTTCGTCAGACCGAAGGCTCTTCTGGCCCTGGTGAGAGCAGCATTTATATGTCTGTCAAAATATAAATACTGATATAATCAGATACCGAGATACACTTTTGCTCGTGAATTGCTGTCCGTGAAGATCAACGATGACCACCTTGCGCCAATTCTTGCATGTATCCCTCGTGGCCCAGCCAACGAAGTCCGGAACAGAATTGTCTCCGACTTCTGGACATTTATTTTCAGTTTCCAGTCGTCACAATATCGCTGAATCTTGTCGAAATCATGCGTCAAAATAATTCTTACAACCTCTTTTATGTTTAGTGTTGAGGAAATAAAACTCTGGTTACAATTCTATAATAATTCAAGTTTTCTTTATTAATTAAAAATACGTCTTACTCTAATCTGAGGTTGAAGGAGAAGACCAAGTCTGATCTATATCAAAATGGATGTCCCTCGGAAATCTAAGTATTTGGTATAATTTCTAAGTTGTACCAACTTAAACAAATAAAAGGCATTGCCATATAATTAATTAAATTTTAGTACAATTATAAATATTTAAATATACTATAATATTTCCCTTCTTTTAACAAAAGTTTTCTCACAAAAAAAAACTACATTCAATTATTGATTTTAATCGTTCACGTCTTCTAATTCGCGATGGCCACTTCCATCTAGTACGGTCTCTTTGTTTGTAATTTGTTGAAAGAGAACTTTTTACATTTGTATTATTTTCTTTACACAATTGTTCTTCTTTACCTAAGGGGTCCACAACCCTCGGCAATGGATCCACCCTTGGGTGATGCTTCTCATTCAAATTTGATTTTCTTATTTGATTTGTATGAACAACTTTGATAACATCATTGACTTTAATTAACATGGTGTTATAACTTAATATTTTCATTATAATTCCAGGAATCCATTTAATAAAATTATTACGGAAATGATTCAGAAATAAAATTTTATCTCCTATTTTATAACAATTTTTTGACTTTTGATTCTCATTTTTAAGTAGAGCCTTTGACTCATTAATCTTACAATTATTCTCCTTTTTTAAATTACAATTTGTATCAACAAAATTATTATGTTTTTTGTCATTCACAATATCCAACTTAGTTTTAGTTTTGTAAGAGAAAATCAATTCCGCAGGAGTTCTATTTGTCGGTGACGTTGGTGTATTCCTTTGGTTGAACAAAAACTTGGAAATCATCGTGGAAATATCTATTTTTTTCATTTTCCAAGTAAAATTTTTTCAAAGCTTTCTTAACCGTTTGTACATTTCTCTCAGCAGAACCATTACTCTGAGGGTGATAAGGTGGAGATTTCGTTACCTTTATGTCATTGACCCTACAAAATTTTAAAAATTCATATGCCCCAAAAGGAGGCCCATTATCAGACACAATTTCACACGGCAATCCAAAAATTGTAAACATCTTCTCTAACATACCTATTAAATTTGATGCATTCGTATTTTTCATCAGAACTACATCGACGAATTTTGAAAATGAGTCAACCACAATTAAAAACTTAAATTTTAAAAACTGAGAGAAGTCTAAATGAATCCTTTGAAATGGATAATCTGACTTTGGCCATGGACTAAAACTTCCCCTTGGAAAATTTGCAGTTGACTGACATTGTGGGTATTGCTGTATTACCTTAGCAGTATCTTCATCGATCATATGCCACCACACATAACCCCGAGCTAAACACTTCATTTTAACAACACCAGCATGATTCATTCCATGTATCATGTTAAGAACAGATTTTTGAAGTTGTAAAGGTATTACTACTCGGTTGCCATAACATATACTTTGATTTTCTGTCGATAAACTATTTCGCTTTCGAAAATATGGTGCAATATCATCGCTTATACTTTTTGGCCAATCATTATGAAATACATATTCAAAGACTTTTTTAAGGATTGGATCTGCTTGCGTTTTCTTTGCTACTTCCTGGCTATTAATATTCAATTCTTCTGAGCAATTTTTTATCATATTTACCATTTTTACTTCCTCTATACCAGTTGTACCTTCTAATGGAAGCCTTGAACATGCATCGGCATTTGCCATCAAGGAACCTTTCCTGTATTCTACTCTGTAATCATACATTGAAAGTATAATTGCCCACCTTTGTAGCCTTGCAGCAGCAACACCTGACATACCCTTCTTTGAATTAAAAATTTCTCTTAGAGCTTGATGATCCGACACGATTAAAAATTCTTTACCGTAAAGATATTTATGAAATTTTTTGACAGCAAACACTATTGCCAACGCCTCCTTTTGGAGTTGGGAGTAGTTTTTCTACGCAGAAGATAAAGTACTTGAAATAAACATCACCGGTTTTTCTACTCCATCACATATATGTGACATAACTGCACCCACTCCATAGGGGCTACTATCTGTCGCTACCACAATAGGTTTTTTCGGATCGTACAATTCTAAATTTTTGTTATTTGACAAAAGGTATTTTGACTTTTGAAATGCGTTCTGACATTCTGGGAACCATATAAACTCGCTTCCTTTCTTAAGCAAACCATATAATTCTTTCAATTGACTTGATAAGTTTGGTATAAACTTCCTATAATAATTTAACATACCAAGATATGACTGCAGCTGTTGCACGGTGTTTTCGGTGCTGGAGCATCAACAACTGCCTTTAT
Source organism: Eupeodes latifasciatus (assembly GCA_920104205.1). NCBI lineage: Eukaryota > Metazoa > Arthropoda > Insecta > Diptera > Syrphidae > Eupeodes > Eupeodes latifasciatus. The sequence continues at coordinate 58,204,590 of OV049927.1, forward strand.
TTTTTTCGTTATTTGAAGAAATCGAGCCATTAGAGAGACTGTGACCTATATAATCCACCGTTTCACTGACTTTATTTAATACTCTTAACAATTTTGCGTGGTAATCCTCCTGATCTACACCTCCTACTATAAAACAAAAAACATTCGGTAAACCTTTCAAAATTCGATCCATGACGGATTGGAAAGCTGATGGAGCCATCTTTAGCCCTGCTGGACAACGCACAAATCTTAAAAGACCCATAAAAGTATTTATTGTAAGCAATTCTACACAAGCCTTTGATACAACTAATTGTTGATACGCTCCAGAAAGATCTATTATGCAAAAAACTTTGCATTCAGACAGAGATGCAAAGATATCTTCAACTTTTGGAAGAGGATAATGTTGCGTGAGTATATTTTTGTTCAAAGTTAACCTAAAATCAACACATATTCTAACCTCTCCAGACGACTTTGGAACACAAACGATTGGACTAGCCCATAAACTATACTTTACTGGCACCAGGGCTCCTATACTGATTGATCGATTTAATTCTTCCCGAATTTTTCTTTAATACGAAGAGGCACCTCGTACGGCTTGTGAAATACTGGGACCACATTTTCTTTAAGAATAATGTCCATCTCTGATTGACTGATTCGGCTGAGGATCAATTATGTTCTTAAAATCTTTTCTAATGACTTCTAAATATTTATCATTTGACACTTTTTAACAACTTTTAACTCACTGTTATCCAGATTTCCAAATAATTTTGTTCTCCAGTCGGGCACCAAAACATCCAACCAACTTCTGCCTAATAGCGGCTTAAATTCTCGATTAGCTTCAATGACAATTAACTTCAATTCATACATTTTATCGTGACACTCCACTTGGACTTTGATTTTCCCTTTGCATGTTAATTTCTGACCTGTAACTGAACATAAATCTTCACTACATGGTTCTAATTTAATTTTTGAGAACAAATTATTATACTCTCCTAATACGATTAATGAAGAACAAGCTCCAGTATCCACCTCCATACACAGCAGCTGGTTCTCTACCTTGATCGAAAATAAAGCATGCTCAGCTGACTTTACTGAATTGATCTGGTCCACATCAATGATCTGATCAACAACATTTATTTTGGACTGCGCTTTTGTTGTTTTATTCCTGCATACAGTTGACGTGTGCCCCATTCGATTACATGTAAAACATTTCCAATTGATTGCAGGGCAAGTATTTGGATTATGCTGCCGTCCACAGCGATGACAATTTACTTTTTTGTGGGTATACTTTGCCTGATGATCCATGCGCTTTTCTTTTTTGTTTGAGTCTTTTTTGATGGAACCTGACGATGATGACTGCTGAAAAACTCTGTGACAATCTTCTGACGACTGATTTGGACGAATAGCATGTCCTTCTTTTCTTGACATTTCCATATTGAGCCCAAGTTCACAACACTCTTCGAAATTTAACTTTGAATTATTTAATAATTGCCGCTAAATATCTTCAGACATGATTCCAGCAATAAAACGATCGGTAAGAGCATCATTTAAAGCTCTTGACTTAAGTTGAACCGGAGACATGATTTCGGGCTCTTGGAAATCTTTACAGCACTTTGCTGATGTTTTTACTAAAGGCAAATCCTCCAAAAAATTGCCAAAACCACATGTCGAAGCCAGCGATTCAAGACGAATGATAAATTCTGTGATGCTCTCTCCTTCACGTTGAAATGCTTTGTTAAACTTATAACGCTCAGCTCGTATGTTGACTCTTGGTGCGAAGTGGTCTCGCAATGCACTTACCAATTTATCAAATGAAATATCATTTTGCTTTTTTGGTTGGACTAAATTTTTTAGAATTGCATACGTATTTTTTCCTATTAGACTTAAGAGAATAAGTGCCTTTCTTTCCTCTTTTATTTCATTTAGTTGAAAATATATTCGTAATCGATCTTCATACGATTCGAATTCGTCACCAGGTTCATACTCCTCTAATTTTCCCAATGACTGAGATGACATTATGCACGTGTTTGATTTTTGAGTATATTGACAATTTGACAAAAAAAAAAGTTATTATTTTCTGTTTTGTCATCCCATCCTCGTCGCCACTTAACTTATGTTTAATGTTGAGGAAATAAAACTCTGGTTACAATTCTATAATAATTCAAGTTTTCTTTATTCATTAAAAATACGTCTTACTCTAATCTGAGGTTGAAGGAGAAGACCAAGTCTGATCTATATCAAAATGGATGTCCCTCGGATATCTAAGTATTTGGTATAATTTCTAAGTTGTAAGTTGTAAATTTTAGTACAATTATAAATATTTAAATATACTACACCTCAACCTTTCCTTTCCGTACGCAATTAGATCGTCGGCGTACGCAATTGCCTTTGTTAGACTACCTATCAAATCGCTGGTGTAAATGCTGAAGAGAATCGGCGAAATCACCGCTCCCTGTTGGCGACTATCTTTAATTAGGAATGTTTTGGTAGAAGTTACATTGCCACTTTTGACAACAAACTTTCTACCGTTAAGCATATCATATAGTATATATATATACAATAGATTGCTTATGCTAAGCCTGCTCAGTTTTAGGTAAAGAACCTCTAACGATACGGTGTCAAAGGTTTTCATTTGTTCCATTGGATTTCAGAAACGAGTTTAGACGCATGAATTGTGTCATGACCCGCCTTGAACCCGAACTGTTTATTCGGAATTATTTTGTTGTCCGCAGCCCACTTAGTAGTTGAAGATGAGCTGAGAACGGGACTTGGTCCCGTTTGCTCGGCGCGGTTATGGCATTTGCCAAGGAATCGTCATTGAACCGCATGAAACCGCGGTTCTCAGAACGCCATTGTGTCATTTCATTTTGAAGGTAAACGTGATTAAGTAGGGCTCTGTTTTCCAGGTCGTGGTTGGGGCGAATGCTAACATTCACCTTGTTCATTTGCTGCAAAGCAGCTCCTACCGCCTCCACCTTTTCCTTCGAATCTTGAATAATGTAAAAGTCATCGTCGAAGATGGCTTCTTCTGGATCTATTTGCGCTGTCCTAAGTACGCCTCTGTTCTCTTCAGTTCTTTTGAGTTTCAGACACGGAAGGTCATTATCGCTCTTTTTCCTGAATATCTTTTTGATTTTAGGAAACATACACTGAAATTAACTTATCGAATCTTGCGATCCCAGTACTTGTAACCTGTAGTTCTCCTTTATCAACAGATTGATATTTTTTATTGACGACTTCAGTGTCCTAACCTCCAAGTCGTGTGGGTCTGTAAGTCGTCTATATAAGTTTTTAAGTCTTGTCAGTAAGCCACTCTTGTGCCTACGTAGTGCGTGTATAGTCGCGTTTCTGTAAGTGTCCATTTGGTCCCGTTCTTTGTACTTTGGCATTGTCCGTTCCATTATTCGTTTCATTGTTTCGTCCATCTAATGTAAATGTTGGTCAATTTCTCTATTTGACAGGTTTCTGTTGTTTGGTGGGACTGTCACTCGAACAAAGTTCTCTCGCTAAGACATTGGTGAAACGAGGTCAGCGCATCTTACTGTAATTGTAAGAATGCGTTGCAACGTATTCCTCCAACCCCACGCGAGTTACATATGATATAGCCACTACAAATATACTCACCAAACAACCAATGGAACTAAAAGCAACATCAGCACATTGGGGTCAAACCAAACAACAAATTGAACTAAATGCAATATCAGCACATTTGGGTCAACCCAAACAACCAAATGAACCAAATGCAAGATCAGCACATTGGGGTCAACCCAAATAACATGAACTAATATCTGGGTCAACCAAAACAACCAAATGAATCAAATGCAACATCAGCAATAAAGGGTCAACAACTTATTCAACCAATAAATGTAGTTTCAACAATCAATAACTATAAAAGCAAAGGCATTACAAACCAGAAGAGCCCAATAATACGTATACAACCTTGATGGTCGCAGCAACGCTTGAACAACAGACTATTTCGGTTTTTTTTTAATCAATATTTTATTTTGTAATTATTTTATTAATAAAGCGTAAGAGGCCTGTGGCCCAATTGTAGTAAGAAAATAGTTTTTTTTTTTATTTCATTGTGGCTACATAAAACATAAATGGCGCAGTCGGTCGTCCTCATAAATAAATCTTTAGGATAGTGATAGGAACGAAAAATCAAAGATTATAATAAATTATAACAAAATTACTAATAATCGAAGTACGAACCAATATACATATGTACATAATTATGATTAAAAGAAAGTGACTTTTTTCAAAGGATCTACTAATCCAAGTGAGAATCAATATACATAATTGTGATTAAAATAAAGTGACTTTTTTAAAAGGATTTATTAATCCAAGTGAGAATCGATACACATAACTCTGATTTGATTATAATAAAGTGACTTAAAATCCAAAAAAAAAAAACCTAAGAAAAAATAATATAAATTATAACAAGTGAATAAATCGTGACTTATAAACAAAAATGGAACAACCCCAAATAGAACAGTGTTTGTTAACCCTAACACAAATTCTGGACAGACAAAATGCAGCTCAAAGTCCAAGAGTGATAATAGAAAAACGAATAAAATATCTCGAAAACTGGAAAACCGGACACTTTACTCTCGTTTATCGCTACTGTGGAGCAAACTATAGAAGAATTCGGCACAATTAACCAAGATATAGTGTTTTCTTTCATATACAATGAGAAAATTGGAGGAGCAGCAAAAAACTATTTGGCTATTGAGAACCCAACACATGAGAAGAGTGCAGAAACTAAAAATACACTTCCGCCCAACAAAGGACCAAGGGACAATTCTGAAACACATTAGGTAATAATATAAAGGTATATAGTATAAGTCAACTATTAGATAAAGTACAAAATATTATAAATTATACAACAGAATGTGCAACGTTCAATGAAAATGGTTTAGAAACTGCTAATTGTCTAAATAGTGCATTAATTCTAAAATTAAAAGATGTGACAGCAGGAGCAATGGCTGCAGAGATTTACAATGAATATAATTTATCAAGAATTAGAACAATTTTGTTTAAATATGTAGGTCAGGATGAATATAATTTACGATTAGAAAAAACACATAACACTCAATATAAAAATCAATACCAACAACACAACACAACAATTATACTAATCAAAATCATCTTAATAAACACAACAATAACACAAATCCAAATCATTTTTATAAACACAATAATTACACTAGAAATCAAAATGAAGTTAATAAGAACAATAGAACTAACCAAAATCAACATAATGAGAAGAAAAGTAAGAAAATAATAATGCATCAGGCCAAGCTAGAAATAATTTTTATAACAATACTCAAAATATTCAAAACTCAGGGCAACACAGATCAAGACAAAATAGAATAGAACCTATGGATGTAGACTATTTAAGTAATAGAGAAGAAACTAACCAGATAGAAAATCACGAGTTTTTTATTAATTAGCCTCGGCTTAAAAAAAAAAAATTGTATACAATTAACGTTTGAAAAAACAGATTATATAGCATTGATTGATACAGGATCAACCATAAGCCTTTTAAATTCAACTAGAGTCCCCTCAAACCTTTACGAACACATAAACGATATCCCAATTCAAATAAATAATATTCAAGGTACTGTTAATGAAACGGCACAAGTAAAAACAAAATGTCCCACTCAATTTGATCAGCCTTGCAACGCAAGAATTAAATGGACTAAAGTAGCATTAAATAAACCTTAGGATTTCCTCATAGGAATGGATTGGATAAGGAAGAATGCAAAAACCATAGACCTAAAAAATAAAGAAATTATTTTAATGAATGATAGGCACCTTCCATTCTTAACCATATTACTTGAAGAAGTTAATGTGTTGGAAGTAAGCGAAGTTTGCAACATTTAAACAAATCATCTCAATGAATTAGAAAAAGAATCGGTAGAAAAACTTTTAAATAGACACGAGTATAAAAAATTGATTTTCAAAGAAGGAGATCAATTAACAAGCACAAGTACAGTAGTCCATGAAATAAAAACCACTACAGACCAACAAATCAATTCTAAATTATATAGGCACCCCCCAAAACACGAAGTCGAAGTACGTAAGCAAATGGAAGAAATGGTAAAACAAGGAATCATTAGAAAGAGTAACAGTCGTTATAGTTCACCAATAATAGTTCTTCCGAAAAAACTTGACAGCTCAGGAGTACTAAAATACAGGATAGTAGTAGACTATAGAAAATTAAACCAAGTAACAATAGATGATAAGTACCCAATACCCAATATCGACAGTATATTGGACAAATTAGGGAAATCTCAGTATTTCAGCACTTTAGACCTGGCAAAAGGTTATCACCAGATCTTAGTAGCAGAAGAGGACATCGAAAAAACTGCTTTTGTGACTCCATCAGGTCTATATGAATACGCCAGGATGCCATTCGGGTTAAAGAATGCGCCTGCCAAGTTTCAAAGATTGATGAATGACATATTACGTGACTATATAAATAGAATATGCGTTGTCTATTTAGACGATATTTTAATATTCTCCACAACCTTAGAAGAACTTATGCAATCACTAGAAAAAATATTTAGAAAATTACAAGATCATAACCTTAAAATACAAGCAGATAAATGTAGCTGCATGAAACGAGATACTGAATTTCTTGGTCATAATTTGACTAAGGAAGGGATTAAACCAAATCCAAACAAAGTAAAAGAAATTGATAATTTAAAGATACCAAAAACAGAGAAACAACTTAAAGGTTTCCTAGGGATGACATGATATTACAGAAAATTCATCAGGGATTATTATCCCGATGATAAGATATTTAAATAAAGGAGAAACAATTAATGTTAAGGACCCTCAATAATTTCAGCATTTGAAAACCTTAAAGATTTAATAACTTCTCGTCCAATTTTAAAATATCCTGAATATGACAAACCCTTTGTAGTTACAACAGACAAGACAGACGCAAGCAATTATGCAATTGGCGCTGTCCTATCTCACAATGAACACGAACAGAAATATAGTGTAACTGATAAGGAATCCTTGCAATTGTTTATTCAGTCAATTATTTTCGACCATATTTATATGCATGTCATTTTGAAATCATAACTGATCACATTCCCATAAAGTATCTAAATAATAAATATAAAGGAAAGGAATTCTCTCAAAGAAACCAAAGATGGCTTTTAAAACTTCAAGAGTATAATTTTGAAATCAACTATTTGAAGGGAAAAGAGAATAAAGTCGCAGATTTCCTTAGCAGATTAGAAAATACGCCTAAAATTAATGAGAATAACGAGCCAGAATCCAATATGGAGCTCACAGAGACAATTCATTCAGTAGAAGAACAACAGTTAGATCATATAGGAATAAAAGACGAAATTGTTAATAAGTACAAAACGCAATTAATCTTAACTTACGGTAGAATAACAAACGAAATTATAATATTGCATGAACGAAGAATAATATATCTTAATACGCTTAAAGGAGTAGACAAAATAAAAGATATTTTAATTAGATTCATCATGAAAGGAACAACAGGTATATATTCTGAGGTAGAAGATCATGATTATAATAAGGTTCAACAGGTTATAATTCAATTATTTTCCATGAACGAGAAAATAAAATTCATAAAATGTACTAATAGGGCAACTGAAATCGAAACTGAAGAGGAGATACATAAACAAATTTCTCTATATCACACCATAGAATCTATGTACAGTGGAATAAATGAAACATACTACACTCTGAAAAATAATTAAAAAATTAAATTAATAGTTGCAAAAAGTTTCAGGAAATAAAATACGATAGGAAACCCATTAAACCAAAGTATAACATAACGGAAACACCAAAACATAAAAATGAAATAATACATTCAGATATATTTAATATTGAGAAAAAAGCATTCCTAACTATAATCGACAAACTTACAAAATTTGCTGTAGGATATTTAATAACCGATAGAAATTGGAGAAGTAAAAAAGCAATTATAATAGAACATTTCTCGAAATTCGGTAAACCAAAAAAAATAATATCAGATAACGAATTCAAATCAGAACATATTTTAGATTTTCTTAATAGAAGTAAAGTCGAAATACACTTCACGAAACCCAATAGCCACACAGGGAATGCGGATATTGAAAGACTGCATTCAACTATTTTAGAAAAAATAACAGGCATGACGAAAAAGATTTATCAATAGAAATGAAATTACAATTAGTTCTAGATAATTATAATAACAGATATCATTTGTAACGAGTTTTCCGCGTTGAGGTCATTGCTGGCACATCAAACATCCCTCGCTAGCTCATGAGTGGATTCGTTGACCTCCTCGTTAGCAAAAAGATATGCCAGACTTTGCATCTAGCTGGTAGTGATGCGCGGGATTATCTCTAACCACCCTACCTGGTTGCTTTCTCGCTAAACAACCCCTTTTATCACCTCCTCTTTTCTTCCTCCTTACCCTTTCATCTCCCCTTCCTCATCTTCCCCTTTTCAAGGCAAATTAAAATTCCATATTTTTAACTATATATTGCATGAATAATTCAAAATATCAACATATTAATTAACATTAATTTCAATTTATTAATAAAAGTATCTACCATTAATTTCAATTCATTTAAAAGTATATTTTAATGATTCAAATACCGGATGTAATTTTAAAATTTAAAAAGGGGGCAACGCTTGAATGATATGGTATATGTATGTCAATTTGGACATGGACTAAATGAAAACACTTACCCCAAAATTCTCGACGTAGTGGCCACTTCCTCGATGAATCCTCGAGGTTTTGATTGGCAATACGCACTTTTCTTTTTTTTTCAGATATTTTAAAATCAGACAAAAATTACCACCACTTTTCTTGAAAAATTACTATTGAAAAATTACTATATGTATTATAATTCAATATATAAGTATATGTATATATACATATATATCTATGTATGTATATGAATACACGTTTGGATACTGTAGTGTCGTTAAATAAACATCTATTTTGCTTGATTGCTCATGTAGAATAATTTTATTATTTTCATTTTCACTGAATATTTATTCAGTGTCGACTGTTTTTAAGATTATAATTACATATAACTCAATATTAATACAAAGTAACAATACTACAATAGTTTTTCGTTTTGTTTTTTTTTTTTAATATTAATTGTTAAACATAAATGCATTTGAAACTAACGTTTCCTAATCATTTCAAATTCTACTTCAATAGCAGTCTGCTTGATCTTCGAATTCCAGCCGTTGCTCTATTTTCTGACGGTTGAACTGGTAACTGAACGCTCCCATTAATATCTGTTACATTAGTTGAGTTATCAATCGATTTCAATTATGCTGTACTTTCCAACTTCTTTAAGTGAGAAACATTTCGACGATAAGTCCTACCTGTTTCTTTTGACAAAATGTCAACTTGATCACCTTTTCTTGAAAGAACTTTATACGGTTCTGGTTCAAAGTTTGATGCCAATTTGTTTGTTTTTATCATTCGTTTTACGAAAACTTCGTCTCCTTCTTCTATACAGCTTTCTCTAGCCCGTCTCCGCTTGTCTGCATATAACTTTTCTTTCTCTTAATTTTCTTTGTCTTTGTCGGCGGTCTCTTCATCAATTTCCATTGGTTGGTGTATGCTCGGCAGCTTATCTCTTATGTTACACCCGAAGAGCATTTGGGACGGTGTTTTCTGTGTCGTGGAGTGTGGGGTTGAACGGTACATAAGTAAATATTCGTTCAAATCATTTATCCAATTTCCGCCAGTGTTTTGACTGATAATCAGCCTTTTGAGGATCGACCGATTTTGTCTCTCAACCTCTCCATTCTGCTGTGGCCAGTATGGTGTGGTATTGATCAACTGTATGTTGTTTGAATTACAATAGCTTCGAAATTCGTCACTTGAAAATTGCCTTCCATTATCAGCGGTAATAGACAGTGAAAGTCCAAATCGTGCAAATATAGTTTGAAGCCGTATGATTGTTTCCGTGGAATCAATTGTCTTCATGATTTCAATCTCAATATAACGACTATAATAGTCAACTATGACAAACAGATGATGTTGTGATGGCAGCGGGCCCAAAAAATCTATAGCAATGTGCTGCCATGGTTCTGATGGTAGCTGTTTTCGTTTTATTGGTTCTGGTGCTGATGGCGCAGACACCATCAAACATCCTCGACACTGTTTAACTCTTGCCTCAACATCCATATCCATTTTTGGCCACCAAACTTTTGACCGTAATCTTTGCTTCATTAGTGTCATTCCGGGATGACCCTCGTGTGCCAAATCAAGTTTTTGAGTTCGTAATGCTTTTGGCATAACAATACGTGTTCCACGTAATAATATCTCACCCGAAAAACAGAACTCAGTTGCAAAAATTTTGAATTCTAACGCCTTTCCTGTCCAAATATTTTCCCGAAGTGCTGCCTTAACTGTTTGTATCGTATCATCTTGAATCGATTTTTCCTCTATATCCACCAGTTTGATTGCAACCGGAGTGGCATTTGATAAAACCCAGTTAACATAATTGTCTGTTTGTTCATCGAATGATTTTATACTGTGATCTTTGCAAATGGTCAGTCGTGATAATGGATCAGCTATATTCGATTTTCCTGGTCTATAAATCACCTTATATTTGTAAGACATTAATCTCAAAACCCAGCGTTCAATTCTCGCGCAAGGTCTTGATTTTGTTCCAAAAATCACTTCTAGTGGTTTGTGATCTGTAATTAATTCGAATTCCCGACCAAACAAATAAAAATGAAATCGTTCTGTAGCCCAAACCAAAGCTAGTGCTTCTTTTTCAGTCTGAGCGTAACGTTTCTCAGTATCCGATAAACTTTTGCTAGCATAGGAAAACACTCGTGGTCCTGCATCATTAATTTGTATTAATACAGCTCCTAGTCCTATAGGACTAGCATCTGCAATCAATTGCGTTCGATCATTGACATCATAGTATCCTAGTGTCAACTCATTGGACATACATTCCTTAAGTTTGTCAAATGATTTTTGTTGTTCAGTTTTCCAAACAAATTTCTGACCCTTTTTAGTTAAAAATCGGAGTGGATCAGTTGTGGTTGCAAGATTTGGAATGAACTTACCAACATAGTTAACCAGACCCAAAAAACTCCGTACTTCTTCTGCGTTCGTTGGCTCGCGAAACCGACGAATAGTTTCTAGTTTGTCTAAATGGGGAAAAATTCCTGCTTTTGTCAAACGGTGGCCTAAGAAAATCAACTCTTCCACTCCAAAAATACATTTTTCCTGATTAAGAGTTACCTACATTATTTTCTTCCAGTGTTGATTGAACCAGTGACAATCGAGAGTCATGCTCTTTTTTATCTGCACCAAATACCAATATGTCGTCAATAAAAACGAAACATCCATCGCATCCACTTAATATCTGCTCCATGGTTTTTTCGAAAAGTTCAGGGGCACACACTATGCCGAACATCAATCGGTTATAACGAAATAACCCTCTTCGAGTAATAAAGGTGGTGATTTCTCTTGACTCCTCCGATATTTCAATCTGATGAAATGCGTTTTTTTACGTCAAGTTTTGAAAAGAGTTTTCCTTTTCCAAGGTGTGGTAAAAAATCTTCTATTGCAGGAAGTGGGTAATTTTCGCATTCAATCGCTTCATTTGCACGACGCATATCGATGCACAAGCGAATATCGTCACCTTTTGGCACAACCACGACTGGAGAAATCCATTTTGCTGGTCTATTTACTTTCTCAATTATATCTTGCGAAAGAAGTTCATCTAATTTTAGATCAACTTTTTTTTCTAAAGCCACTGGCAAAATATCCTTCTTTATTGGAATATCTATCAAGATTCCCTTTATTTTTCCAACAGGTTCAATCTTCTTTTCATTGATATGGTTGACTATATCAATTTTCAAAATACCAATTTGAGTGGCTGTATCTCGTCCGATAAGAAGTTTACCTTCACCTTGAATCACGTAAAAGTCACTATTATGTTTTCCTGATAATTCTAGTTCAGCCGTAAATGCACCAATTAAAGGTAATTCATGTCCACCATATGCTTTAAAAACTTTTCCTGTTTCCTTCCGTTGGTTCGTTACAATAATTTTGTTTGTTTTCAGAGTCTCCCACATCTGCTGGCTCATCAAATTGTACTTTGAACCCGAATCAATTACAGCAGTCACCATCACTCCTCCAATTTTGCAATTAACTTCACACCCATCATCCTTCGTTGTAACATTGAAGACATATTCATCCTTTTCCATGGTGATATGCTTCACGGACTCATTATTTGGTCTTGTATTTGCATTTTCTAGTATTTCTTGAGTTTTTGACACTTTTCTGAAGGAAGCATCACGACCTTCAAATTGACGCATTCGTTTGCGTGAACGGCATTTCCTGGCAAAATGGTCTCGACTACCACATTTACTACATAACTTCCCTCGAGCAGGACATTTTTCATCATTTCCAATATGACCATGATATCCACACCGATTACATTCAATTTGTTTTGAGTCATTTGATTGGTATTGTTGTTTTGTTTTCCAAGCCAAAGAATTTATTTTGTTCACATCCTCGATTTGAGGTTGAGGCTTATCCAGATCAAATTATTTCTCTTGTTGCGCTACTGTTTCGAAAACTTTGGCAACTTGGAGGATTTCTTCGAGACTGGTATCACCTCGTTTAAGTAAATCTCTCCGAAGAATAGCTGATCGACAATTTTGAATGATTTGATCCTTAATATTTTCTTCGACATTGGAGCCAAAATCACATCGTTCAGCTTGTATTCGTAATCGTATTGTAAACATATCAAAATTTTCGTCAAGTTTTTGTTTTATCTGTCAAAATATGTGTCGTTCATATGTAGTATTTGTTTTTGGTAGGAAGAAAGCATTCAATTTGGCTACAGTTTTTTCATATTCAGTCATGTACGGAACATATTGTTCAACATTTGCCAATGGTCCAAATGTTCCACTTGCTGAATATTCTGGTAAAGTAGCAGTTAAGATTTGGACTTTTGAACCAGCATAATGTAGTAGAAGGTCTTGTTTCCAATTTTCATCATAAATGCGACTTGCTTTGATCATTGTTTCAAATGATCGTAATCACTTCTGCCACTCGATTCCAACATTATTGGTATGTAGGGAGTAATCGAATTCTTGGATATGAAGACCTAATGGTCGAACTGAATCTAAAAAAAAATTATTTTTATTCTGACAGACCTGTATCTATTTTCTTTTATTTTTTTCTCTTTTCCAGCATTTAAGCTGCTCAAACAAATTTGAGTCAAAAACAAACTAAAATTCGGACACTGCATTTAAGCAAATTGAATGGGACTTTTATAACTATTTTCTGCATTTAAGCATCCACAATTCAAATCAACTTTTTTTTAAATCAGCATTTAAGCTGCTCAAATAAATTTGAGTCAATTAAATAAACTAATGTTAAGGATAAATTGTTTTACACAATGAAAACAAAAAACGTTACATATTTAAATCGCCAAATCTCTTATGAATTATCAAACAAAAGAAATCTTGACTGGAATAATAAACTACGTTCCCTAGAGAAAAATGCAAAACCTTTCTGGAATATTGTAAAAATTGTAAAAAACAAACATCGACAGGTTCCTTTTCTGAAAAACGATTCAAGAATCCATTATACTGATTTGGAAAAAGCAAATGCTCTTGCCCTTAGCTTCTCCCAAAACCATTCTGTAGCACAAAACCTAGGCGAGGTTTCAACAGATCATCTGGTAGATACAACTGTTCAAAACTTAAACCAGATGATTTTTGACACACCACAAAATATTTTAGCAACTCAAGAAGAAGTAGCTGCAGTTGTTCAAACACTTTAATCAAGAAAATCTAGTGGGCTCGATGAAGTTAAAAATCTTTATTTAAAAATGTTGCCTAAAATCGGAATAATCTTCCTTACATTCATCATAAATGCTTGCTTGAAAATGCAATATTTTCCTACTACTTGGAAAATAGGTAAGGTAATACCAATTCTCAAAGCCGGCAAAAACCCTGTTTGGACTGAAAGTTATAGACCAATCAGTTTACTCAGCAATATCAGCAAAAATATTTGAGAAAATAATTAAAAACAAAATTGTTAAAATAATAACTGATAACAACTTATATCCAAATGAACAATTTGGTTTCAGGAGATACCACAGTACATCTCATCAAGTGCTTCGTATAAGTAACTTAATTAAAAGCAATCGCTCCCAAGGTATGTCCACTGGAATGATATTGTTAGACATCGAAAAAGCGTTCGATTCAGTTTGGCACAATGGTATTATTTATAAAATGGTTTCCCTCAATTTTCCACCTTATCTGTGTAAAATTGTTCAAAGTTTTCTTTCAAGTAGATGTTTTATGGTACATGTAAATAGTAGTGTTTCGGAAATAATACACTTTGATTTTGGTGTCCCTCAAGGATCTGTCCGTGGACCGACCTTGTATAACCTGTATACCTCTGACTTTCCCAAATTACCATCCTGTGAAGCAGCAATTTTTGCTGACGACACTGCAATACTTTCTTCGCATACGTTTGGTCTCAACATTGAGACGAACTTAAATAATGCGATGAGAATATTATACCAATATTACAATCGATGGAAAATCAAACTTAATGCTGACAAGTTACAAGCCATCTTTTTCACGAGAAAAAGAAAAGCTTGTTATCTCCCAATCAATAATTTGCAAATTTTAGGTAGAGCGGTTTCTTGGGACAATCAAGTGAAATATCTCGGTATTTTCCTTGATTCTAAATTAACATTCAACCACCATATTTCACAATCACTAAAAAAAGCCAAGATAGCAACCAAACTGCTGTTCCCTTTTATCAATAGGAAGTCTTTACTTTCAGTCGAGAATAAAACGATAATTTGTAAGGTTATATTTCAGGCAATACTTTTGTACGGTTGTCCAGTATGGAAAAACGCGGCTAAAACTCATATAAAAAAACTACAAGTTGCTCAAAATAAAGTTTTAAAAATGATGCTCAATCTACCCTGGCATCATTCCACCTTAGATCTCCACGTAAAGGCGAATGTCGAATTGATCGAAGATAGAATAATTAAACTCACAACAAAATTCTTTGATCGACTTGATCTTGCTGAGAACAATTTGGTTAGTGAACTAAATAATCAAAATTAAAAATTTACCTGTGATATCTATGTATTATTGTAAACTGATTTATAAATTCATGTATTTATTAATTTAATTATTTATTCATTTGTTTCTTTGTTTATTTGATTATTTGTTTATTTATTTATCTATTAATTTATTTATTTATTTATTTATTTATTTATTTATTTATTTATTTATTTATTTATTTATTTATTTATTTATTTATTCATTTATGTATTTATTTATTTATTTATTTGTTTATTTATTTATTTGTTTATTTATTTATTTATTTATTTAGTTACTTACTTATTTATTTATTTACTTGTTATTATTTTTGTTTAAATTATTTATTTATTTATTTTATTTTATTCTATTTATTCAATTATTTACATATTTATGTAATTTATTATATATTTACGCATACTTATTGTTCAAAAATTATCATTTATTCATTTATTGGTTCATCTGTTAACCTATTACACTTCATACCCTTACTAGTCATTAGCTTTAAGATTTTATTATATTCTTACATTAAATGGAGGTTTTTATTGTTTTTTCCTCCGGACAAAATTATATAAACCTTATTGATAAATTATAAAACTTATATACATACTATTTTAGTTGAAAGATACATTGTATCAAATCACTATATTGTAAAATGTGCGGTAACAAACCATTGTAAAATTTAAACAAAATCAATAAACTATCTATCTATCTATCTTATATTTTTTTTATCACACCAATATGCAATGCATACCTAAATGATTAGCCATTGTTTTGTTAGTTTACCAAATTCAATTTGAGTATAAGTTTTTTTTTTCTTCTTTATTTCGATTATTTTGTCCTTTAATTTTTTTTTGTTTGTCCTTCTTTCTTTTTTTTATCTATTATGAATCAATATATATATGTATATATATTTTATATTGCTTTTTTTTCCTTGTAATCCTCGTCGCTAATGTAGTGTCGTTCAATAAACATCTATTTTGCTTGATTGCTCACGTAGAATAATTTTATTTTCATTTTCACTGAATATTTATTCAGTGTCGACTTTTTTTAAGATTATAATTATAACTCAATATTAATACAAAGTAACAATACTACAGATACTGATATATGTATATATGTATATATATATATATATATACACTATTCTGAAGCACAATTAATTATTTAAAATTGATTTTTTTTATATGAATAATTAAGAAAACTGAAATAAAATGATTTTTTTTTAACTAAAGAACTGATTTATATAAATCACTCGTTGAACTTTTGCTTTTTCAAAAAAAATAAAAAAATTGATGTTGAAGCTTGACTGCTGCTACTGGCGACGACGTCGTCGTCCGTCTTTATGAATATTTCCCTTCCGAGGTTTATGCCTTGTTTGAACTTGGACAAGTCTTTCTGGCTTAGATTTGTCCTTCACGGAAATAATGGCCGTTTCCCGAACCGTTATAACGCGTTATGAGGATAGGTTTTCTTTAGTTCCCTTGTCCTTTTTCAGGCCGCCAAAAATTATTTTGACGACCTTAGCAGTTCAATAAATTTAATTCCTTCTAAGGAATCGGTGATATATATATATAAATATATATAGATATACATATATGCTTATATATCTGTTAAGATTTTATGTCACTTGTTTATTGGAACTTGCGTCTAAATTTTGCTAAAATTTAAATAAATTCTTTTTCAAAAAAAAATTTAAATCTTCTATATGAATTTAAGATGCCCGATGGTGCATCCGTCTATTTTGGGTATTTGTAGTTATATAATTATATATACACTATTGAGGATTCTGTGGTTCGCATTTCTTTCTCCGGGGAGTCTTTGTTAAAAAAGAAACCTCCTACCGACGGCTTTTCTTGCCAAACCTTAAATTTACACCCACATACATACTCCTGCTTTTCCAGCCTTTGTTTTATCATCAACCTACAACCATATTTCACCCACGCAATATCAAAAATATAGTTGTGGGTGAAAAGCTCCGGGTTTTACACTCATCTAACTTTCTTCAAAAACTTACAGGCTACCCTGTATGCAACATGAATAATGAATATGTTGCCAGGTGACGCAGCAACAAAGTTGCACTTACCCCCCCCCCCCCCTGATACATCCTATAATGGAGTGCTGAATGTCACTAAATTATAACACTGTCGAGTGACATTTACACAGGAAAAGGAGAACATTATACCTTACATTACACACAGGACACAGGACAAATGATCTCCTTTTAGTAGGAGCAGTACCCCTATCCTAGCTTTAGAGCGAGAGGGTAATCACACTTTGTTTACAATTTGCAAACAGGCTACAAAAAAAAACATAAGTTCGAAGCGTTCGTCGTCGTCGGTCGGTGTCAAGTAGTTTTCTTTTCGATTTTAAAAATTTTTAATCGATTAGATTGAAAGTTGGGAAAATAAAAGCCCATTCGGTTACAGGGCTTCGCGTTTTTCAGATAATATATCTGGAATATGCGAAACGAACCCACTTTCGTCCTTCGTATAGCCGGGTAGTGTGTGGTAAAAAGTTGTTCGTACGTAAACAACAGGTGAAAGCGCAATTTCTGGATATGATTTCGGCTTTTAATCTCATGAGCCAGTGCGATTGTGTTTATACTGGTGATATTCAGTGTAAATGGTTTTTAAAAATTGA
Source organism: Eupeodes latifasciatus (assembly GCA_920104205.1). Lineage (NCBI taxonomy): Eukaryota > Metazoa > Arthropoda > Insecta > Diptera > Syrphidae > Eupeodes > Eupeodes latifasciatus. The sequence continues at coordinate 58,222,314 of OV049927.1, forward strand.
ATTCCAAAAAGTGTTATTATTGAGAAAAAAACAAAACAATTCGTCCACATAAAATTTGTTTTGGACATGTGTGACGGCGACAACAATTGTTCGGTAAGCGAGTACGAATGAAATACACGACAAAAATCCGCTATGCAGAATATCAAATTGCAAACAGTTTGCTCGTGTTGAAAGTTAAATGCCGAAATTTAACTTCGTTAAAAGACGAGAGGTCGTTCACCTCTTTCTAGAGTAAGTGTATTCGTGTCAAAAAAATGTTTGTTTACAAATCAATCGATTAGAGTTGCGTTTTGCCGACGGGGTTTCAGTGATCGAGTTCTATTGGGACCTAAATTCCCTCGTCGGTAAAGTTTTCATTTTCTTTTTTTCTTTTCTTAATACCAGTAACAGTCGCGTTTGTCGTGACAAAGCCTAATTATTTCGGTTTTTCGTTTGTGCCAGCATAAATACTAAATGTGGGGCGCGATTCCACTTACCGGAACAGAAAAATGTAAACAAATATAATCAGATAAGTGAACAAAATTTGTTTATGATTTGAAATCGATACTTTGTGATAATTTCTTTCCTTTTCAGCGTTACTGCCGAATGTCTTTGGCATGGAAAATGCCGATAGGTTTACCAGCTCGAGTTTCCAGCTCATACATACATGCAGTTGCCCACTACCTTTTTTACGCGAGATTTTAAAAATTTCGGAAGCAACTTGGCATTAATGCCTTGCGCAAAATTGCTTTGGGCGAAATTTCTGTGGAAGACTTCCTGACCTTCACGGTAAGTGACATTTTTAGATCTTTTATTGTACTGATTTTTGGACTTAACGTATGCCCTGTCCAAATTCTCCGACAACGTCTGTCTTGCGAGTGTCAGTTTAAGCGCGCGTGGTTTGACCAACATTTCAGGATCGTGCAATGCGTTTAGTTTTCTTAGCAAAGCATAAGTTGAACCGTGGTTTATCATGTTTTGTCCAAACATGGCGAAATATGGTTGACAATTTATCAAGTCGTGCATGTCGGATCGTAACGCACATGCTATACTGGACAAATGAAGGTCCCAGTCATTTTGCTGCTTCGAAAAAAAAACTACGATAGACCCGCTCCGAAATGTTGGGTTGAGGCGAATACACTGCCGTTCGCACATGCTTAACGCCATAGTTATCCAAAAAGATCTTGAAATCTTTGGATACAAATTGACGACCGTTGTCGGAGTGGATTTGTTCAGGGGTGCCGAAAGTATGGAAAATCTCTGATTCAAGATATTGAATCACACGGTTTGACGTAGCTTTTGGTAAGGCTTTGAAAAACGTGAACTTTGTGAAATGGTCAACCACAATGAAAACGTAAATGTTTCCTCGCTTGGTACGCGGATACGGGCCAAGGAAATCAACGTAGAGTCGTTGCATGGGCCTTTCCGTTTTTGTTTGGTTGACTATCGGTGGGCGAAGAATTTCGCTTGGCGCCTTAACCATTTTACAAATTTCACAGTTTTTCACGTAAGTCTTAACATCTCTAATCATTTTCGGCCAATAATATTTGGATCGTACGCGAGCGTAAGTTTTGTCAAAGCCACTATGGCAACTTAGTTTGGTATTATGGCACATTTCGATACACTTTTGAGTTAGATCATCTGGAAGCCATAAGCGCCAGAGTGAGTCTTCTTCGTCAACAATTCCGGTTCTAAACCTGACTCTCCGGTAAATGAATTTACCGGACACTACGAGGTCTGGAAGGGTCGATTGGTTTTCGGAGATGTTCTCTCTCAAGTGGGTATATTGTGGCGAATCGAACTCAGCCGAATCTAAATCGATATCACCGCAAGTCATTATCGAAGAATCTTCACAAATCCCATTACCCACTACCGTTCCGCTTGCTGTGATTTCATCCATGTTCATCCGCGATAGGCAGTCAGGCACTACGTTTAAGCTCCCTTTGCGATGTTCGATTGAGAAGTTATACCCTTGGAGTTCTAGACTCCATCTGGCAAGTCTACCTGATAACTCCTTCATCGACATGAGCCATTTAAGACTCGAATGGTCGGTAATGATTGTAAAGGGCAATCCGTCGACGTAAGGCCGAAATTTTCGCACGCTTAATACCGCAGCGAGACACTCTTGTTCCGTGACTGTGTAGTTTTGCTGGGATTTCTTAAGCTTCCTCGACATGAAAGCGATAGGCTTCTCATTACCATTCTCATCCACTTGAAATAGAACACCGCCTACTCCTTCAGACGAAGCATCGCATTGGATTATGAAACGTTTTGAAAAGTCAGGTTCAGCTAAAACTGGAGCTGACGAGAGAGCTGTTTTAAGTTTTTCGAAAGCTTCAAGTGCTTCCGGAGTAAATTCAAATTTAGACCTCTTTTGAAGGCAATTGGTTAAGGGAGCGGCTAAATCGGCATTGTTCCGGATAAATCTTCTATACCAACCTGTCAGGCCCAAAAATCTCCTCACTTGCCTAACAGTAGTTGGAACTGGGAAATTGACCATGGCTTCTATTTTGTCTGGGTTAGTTTTCAGGTTTCCCTGACCTACGATAAAGCCTAGGAATTTGATCTCCTTCATGCAAAATCTGCTTTTTTCCAGATTGATTGTTAGATTTGCTCGGCGAAGACAAGATGCAACATCTTTAAGGATGCGTAAATGCGACTCAAAATCCGAAGTACATATCAGTAAGTCATCTAAATAGACAAACACGTTATCACGGAGATGACTTGGGATTACTTGATCCATAACTCTACACAGCGTTTGTCCAGCGTTGCTCAAACCGAATGGCATTACCTTAAACTGGTAGAGCGGCCTACCAGGTACGGCAAAAGCTGTTTTCTCCCGAGATTTTTCATGTAGAGGAATTTGCCAGTAGGCATCCTTTAGGTCTATCCCCGTGATAAAGTGCGTGTCTTTTATCCGACTTAACAGACCTTCGACATGAGGCGGCGGATACGCATCCTTAACGGTGACAGCGTTGACTTTTCGGAAATCTAAACAAAGGCGGACTTTACCGGGTTTCCTCACCAACACAACCGGACAACTCCATGGAGAGTTACTTACTTCTATTACTCCTAGCTCCAACATACGATCTAACTCCTTATAGACCTCACCTTGCCGAATTGGAGACAACGGATAATGCCTAGATTTTATCGGAGCTGCATTCCCAGTGTCAACGACGTGACACCCAAGGTCTGTCTTTCCTAACCCCAGGACCAGTGTTGCCATAATCTCAAATTTCATAATGCTAGATTTCAAATTTTATAATGCTAGATCGTATGGGAGCTCAAAAAACAAAATGCTAGATTTTAAAATCCATATAAAACGTCCATATCGATGATTAAAAAACAAAAATCTTAAAAAATGCAAAATAATATTTATTTTCACACACAAATACCTAACAAACATAGGTAGGTATATAACAAAAAAAAAAAAAAAAAAAAACAAAACAAAATTAATTCAAAAATAACAAAACTTAAAGCTTTATATGTAAATAGGTATTAACAGCACAATGTTTTTAAGTATAGGAACATGTTTTATAGTCAAATTTTGGCATTCAAGAATGCAAAACTTAAAAACAATAATGTCAGAAAAGCATTTAGCATTATTTTAAAATTTCTGAATGCTTTTCTCTTCTCTATAATGCTAGATCTAGCATTAATAATGCATTTATGGGAACACTGCCCAGTACAACGAAATTTGGAAACTGTCTTTTGACATTTTCTAATTGAAATGACTCTTCGGTTGAAAGTTAAACCAACTCGGTTTCGTTTTTAAAGTTTTCCTCAGTTTCACCGGAAGTAAAATCCAACTCGACTTCATTTATCTGTGGTATCAACTGAAAGCTTCGCCAGAAATTCATACCGAGATAAACTTTTTGCGTCAAATTTGATATCATATAAAAAGTTAAGTTCTTTGATATGCCGTTATATTTAGTTTCGATCTCGCAATATCCCACAATTTTGTGTGAATTGCCATCTGCCGTACGCACTACGTTATTGTTAGGCATCATTTCAACCCCTAACTTACGACCTAACTCTAAGCAACCCTCACCCAATACGGAGATTGAGGCTCCACTATCGAGAAGTCCAAAAACCGACTCATTATAAAGACGTTAGCATACATGTGTCCGTCTGTATCAGACGATATAATCGTTTCGACTATTTGTTTTCGAAACTTTTTTCGATTTTGAAAACGATGACGACATTTAGAAATTTTCGAACTTATTGGTTTTATGTTGGTTCCGAAGATTCGGGATCGAACCTTCTCATAATTTACTTTTCTCTCGTGAAGAGACTTAAGATTATGGAATTCCATCGGATGAAATTGTTCAATTTCGACGTTGGACCTTTCCCTTTTTAGAATTTTAATCGGACTTAGGTCTTCGTCATTTTCATCCGTGAAATTCATTTCATGTTTGTTAATTAATTTTGTGAGTGGTTCGTGGGGATTCTTGAGGAACGAATCTCTCCACTCCTCGTTTCGTCCCTCGGGAAATTTAATCGGACTTAGGTCTTCATCATTTTCATCCGTGAAATTCATTTCATGTTTGTTAATTAATTTTATGAGTGGTTCGTGTGGATTCTTGAGGAACGAATCTCTCCACTCCTCGTTTCGTCCCTCGGGAAGTTTCCCTTTTGGTGTTTACCACACTGAATAGTTGTTACGCCCTTTTCACCACACAGAAAACAAAATAAATTTCTTACCTTGGATGGGCAAAAATGGTAGGCATGACCTTTTTGATCGCAATTCCAACAAATATAGTTGGCAGTTGAAATTGGTTTTTGTCTCGAAGAAATCGCTGCAACCTCTTCAACTTTTTGATCGCAATCATATTCTTTTTCGACTACGATTTCATGGACTGATCGATGATTGAAATTACGCTTGTTCAAAAACCGTTCAGCCTCGCGAGCTTTTTGTCGAAGCTGCTCTAAGTTTCTGACTTCAGCTGACAACAAAATCTCGCCTAATTTCTCTTTCACATTCCCTCTAATAATTTCGATCAGTTTTTTATCATTAAAGGGTTCTTTAAGACGATCGTTCAAGCTACTGATTGCAACATAAAAATCGTCGAAGGATTCCTTAGGACCCTGTTTGCGACACATGAGTTTCATGTAGATGTCGATTTCAGACTCCATCCTACCGAACTCTTTCTTCATGGCTTCTTTTATAGAAGCTAAGTCCGCGTTCGGATACTTCTTTACGTAGCCCCAAAACCATTTATTTGGTCGGCCTTCAAGCAAAACATGAAAGTGTGCTGCGATTTGCTCGTCGGTATAGGAAGACGAAGATTGCATTCTTCCTATCTTCAAAAGGAAATCAGAAACATTATCAGAAACATCGTATTTAATGCTCTAACGGTCTAGCCTACATGTACTCGAAGCGCTAAACGTTGTTGAGCCACTTGAACTCCTGGGTAAAGGAACTTGGGTCGTCCTAGAGCTTTGCCTATCTAATTGAGGAGGGTTGACTGTTTGTTGCGGCTGTAAGCGCAAACCTTCTAATTTCTGTAACACGTTTCCCATGAAAATGTCCATTTGTTGAAAGATTCTCATTTGGTTCTGAACCATACTCCGTTCTAACCTAGAAATCATTTCTTCATTCGGATTGTCATTAACTTCACCTCGATCCGTTCGTTCTCCACTAAGATCTTCGGCTTGTAACTGGCCTTCCAAAACCTGAGGATCTTCTTGATCCGCCATGTTAAAAGTTGATTTTAAAATAACCGACTCTAATTCTTCTGAGAAACTGAACGAGTTATCTAGGTTGAACCTATCCACCGTATTTCTAAATCTTTGAAAAAATTCTTCGAATGTTGCTTCGTGATGAGCGTTTATAACGTCTATGTCGTCGTAAATTGAAATTCGACGACTTCTGCTCATACTTCGGTCGAACGAACCTAAATTTAGTTTATTTCTCTTTTTGACCTTCAAAAAAAAAAAAAAAACATCCTTTTCTTCGCGAAATTTTCTTCTTCGAAAACTCAGGAAATCCTTAGCGTGTTTGTAATTTCAATTCGAAATATGTAACCTTATGTACGTTTAAAGTGTCACAAAAAAAAGTTTTAAAGCGAATAATATTCTAAACGTGATTTATATAAAACGTATGTATATTAAAAGAAATAGTGATATAATTGATGTAATTCAATAAAAAAAATATTTTATCAAATTTTTATATATTATATGGCATATAATAGGTATGTAAGTATGATTGAAATAGTACTTACTTACTTATATGTTTGTAGTTGAAACTTCAAATTAAAAAAAAAAAATCAATTTTGAACTTCCCATAGGAAGTTATTGTAATGGGTTCGATTTGTCAAATTGAAAATTTTGATATTTCTCGACGTTTCAAGGTCCCTAGAGTCGAAATAAAAGATTTTTAGAAAGATGTCTGTGCGTGCGTGTGTACGTTCGTTCGTACGTCCGTACGTTCATACGTCCGTACGTCCGTATGTCCGTACGTTCGCGACGTTTTTTTCGTCTTCCATAGCTCAAGAACCAGAAGAGATATCGACTTCAAATAAATTTTGTTATACAGATAATAAGGCAGAAAGATGCAGAAAGGGCTCTCAAGAAAATTGCGTGGGTGGTTTTTTTACGCAGTTTAAAAAAAAGGTGAAAATTTTGGTTAAACCTAAATATCCCATGAACCAATGACGCTAGAGACTTCAATTAAATTTTATATTATATATTGTAACGTGATTCAAAACAAATATATTTTTGGAAAAAGTCCAACTAACGATTTTTTTTATGAATCAAAAAAACTGAAAAAAAAATTTTTGTCACCTCAAAAATTTTACGACTAAAATATGATTTCATCTCAAAAACAATTTTGTGCAACGAAGAAAAATGTTTTTGTCATCTGATAAAATTTTGAGAAAAATCGAATTGACAGTTTTTTTTACAAAAAAATAAAAACCTAAAAAAAATTAATAAAACTTGGTAAAAATTGACTTTCGACACAAATATCTTTTCAAAACTATGCGGTATTGTTTAAACTACTTTTATCTTTCAAAAAATATTGTTGTTGTATTGTTGTCAGTCAACTTTTAAGAAAAATCAAACGGACAGTTTTCTTTACAAAAAATTAAAAACCTAAAAAAAAATTTAACAAAAGTTGGTAAAAATTGAATTTCGACTTAAATATCTTTTCAAAAATTTGAGATTATGGTTTCCAGCTAAATTTAACTTATAAGAAATATTGTTTTCAACATTAGGACAAATTTTGAGAAAAATCGAATTGACAGTTTTTTACAAAAAAAACCTAAAAAAAAATGTATAAAAGTTGGTAACAATTGATTTTCGACTCAAATATTTTTTCAAAACTTCGAGATATTGGCTTTAAACTACTTTTATCTTTCAAAATATATTGTTTTCAACATTCAGTAAAATTTTTAAAAAAATCGAATTGACAGTTTTTTTACAAAAAATTAAAAACCTAAAAAAAAACAATACTAAAACTTGGTAAAAATTTACTTTCGACTCAAATAACTTTTTAAAAATTAAAAATATTGGCTTCAAACTTATTTTATTTCACAGAAAATATTATTTTTGATATTCAATGAAATAAAATATACAAAAAAATTTTACGCAAATTTAGTAAAAATTGATACATATAGACAAACTTTTAAGAAAGACAAAACGACAGACGGGATGGGAAGTTATCAGTGTGGGTCGCATCCCAGCCTCTTTTTTTGAGTTTGTATCATAAAATATAAAGGGAAGATGAGAAATGAATTCGAAAAAGGTAACTGCCGAGGATAAAAAGGAGGTTTATTTCGAGTCAACAAAAAAATCAATAATAAAAATATTAAAATAAACTAGTGGTTTGTTTATGTTCTGTGTTGTAATTTATTTCAGCTGTGATCTTTAAAACTTTCCAGGACATCAGTGACAATCAACATCATCATATGAAGACTCTGGAAAATCCCAAAACCCCAGCTGAAATTTGTGAAGATTAAAAATTTTAAGAACCATCCAAGACACTACTTGCATCAAGAGGTCTCATCTAAATGTGAATATAAAAATCTTGAAATGTACCATATCCACCTGCGATTTGGGTGCCTTTTTCTTCAGGTTCCCAAAGACTAGGTTTTTACGGTCATTTCGTTGCGTGATAGCAAATCGATTTAAGCTTCCTTGTTGCAACGCGGTACCAAGTCATCACTCAAGTAACCGGGACTCACAAGGCTGCTGCAATCGACATGATGCTAAATGAAAAAAATTGAAAAAGAAAAAAAATGTTGAACTGTTTAAAACTGAAATTTGTGACTCAAAAAAAAAATTAAAAAAGTTAAAAAATAAATGTTTGCCTCACTATCTGCTGATAGTGGGACACCACGTTCTGGGCGCCATTTTTGTAACGAGTTTTCCGCGTTGAGGTCATTGCTGGCACATCAAACATCCCTCGCTAGCTCATGAGTGGATTCGTTGACCTCCTCGTTAGCAAAAAGATATGCCAGACTTTGCATCTAGCTGGTAGTGATGCGCGGGATTATCTCTAACCACCCTACCTGGTTGCTTTCTCGCTAAACAACCCCTTTTATCACCTCCTCTTTTCTTCCTCCTTACCCTTTCATCTCCCCTTCCTCATCTTCCCCTTTTCAAGGCAAATTAAAATTCCATATTTTTTACTATATATTACACGAATAATTCAAAATATCAACATATTAATTAACATTAATTTCAATTTATTAGTAAAAGTATCTACTATTAATTTCAATTCATTTAAAAGTATATTTTAATGATTCAAATGCTTGAATGATATGGTATATGTATGTCAATTTGGACATGGACTACATGAAAACACTTACCCCAAAATTCTCGACGTAGTGGCCACTTCCTCGATGAATCCTGGAGGTTTTGATTGGCAATACGCACTTTTCTTTTTTTTTTACAGATATTTTAAAATCAGAAAAAAATTACCACCACTTTTCTTGAAAAATTAGTATATTATAATTCCATATATAAGTATATGTATATATACATATATATCTATGTATGTTTATGAATACACGTATGGATACTGATATATATATATATATATATGTGTGTATATATATATATATGTATATATATATATATATATGTATATATATATATATATACACACATATATATATATATATATATATATATATACACTATTCTGAAGCACAATTGATTATTTAAAATTGATTTTTTTTATATGAATAATTAAGAAAACTGAAATAAAATGAATTTTTTTAACTAAAGAACTGATTTATATAAATCACTCGTTGAACTTTTGCTTTTTCAAAAAAAATAAAAAAATTGATGTTGAAGATTCACTGCCGCTACTGGCGACGACGACGTCGTCGTCCGTCTTTATGAAATTTCCCTTCCGAGGTTTATGCCTTGTTTGAACTTGGACAAGTCTTTCTGGATTAGATTTGTCCTTCACGGTAATAATGGCCGTTTCCCGAACCGTTATGAGGATAGGTTTTCTTTGGTTCCCTTGTCCTTTTTCAGGCCGCCAAAAATTATTTTGACGACCTTAGCAGTTCAATAAATTTAATTCGTTCTAAGGAATCGGTGATATATGTATATATATAAATATATATAGATATACATATATGCTTATATATCTGTTAAGATTTTATGTCACTCGTTTATTGGGACGTTGCGTCTAAATTTTGCTAAAATTTAAATAAATTCCTTTTCAAAGAAAAATTTAAATCTTCTATATGAATTTAAGATGCCCGATGGTGCATCCGTCTATTTAATGGGTATTTGTAGTTATATAATTATATATACACTATTGAGGATTCTGTGGTTCGCACTTCCTTTTCCGGGGAGTCTTTGTTAAAAAAGAAACCGACGGCTTTTCTTGCCAAACCTTAAATTTACACCCACACACATACTCCTGCTTTTCCAGCCTTTGTTTTATTATCAACCTACAACCATATTTCACCCACGCAATATCAAAAATATAGTTGTGGGTGAAAAGCTCCGGGTTTTACACTCATCTAACTTTCTTCAAAAACTTACAGGCTACCCTGTATGCAACATGAATAATGAATATGTTGCCAGGTGACGCAGCAACAAAGTTGCACTTACCCCCCCTGATACATACTATAATGGAGTGCTGAATGTCACTCAATTATAACACTGTCGAGTGACATTTACACAGGAAAAGGAGAACATTATACCTTACATTACACACATAGGACAAATGATCTCCTTTTAGTAGGAGCAGTACCCCTATCCTAGCTTTAGAGCGAGAGGGTAATCACACTTTGTTTACAATTTGCAAACAGGCTACAAAAAAAAAAACATAAGTTCGAAGCGTTCGTCGTCGTCGGTCGGTGTCAAGTAGAGTTTTCTTTTCGAATTTAAAAATTTTTAATCGATTAGATTGAAAGTTGGGAAAATAAAAGCCCATTCGGTTACACATTCCACGAAATCAATGAAATTAATTAATGAATCAATACTTAGTGAAAGAATTGAACAAATGAAACTTGAACAAATTAACAAACTTAATGAAAATCGGGAAACCAACTCAGAAAAAAGGGAAGCAGGGCCAATAAAAATTACAAAAATGTTCGACATAATATTAAAAGACCTTATAGATTTGCAGGTAACAACTCTCCTAATTCTGTTACTAACACAGACAAAACACGAGATCCTTCAAACAACACTAATCAATGAACAAACAGGTTTCTTGAAAATAAAAATTAAGGCTTTAGAAATTACTAATCAGACAAATACTATTTTACATATCATAAATCCAGAAGAAATGCTTAATACACTCATAAAAACTAACGTAAAACACAAATCGAAAACAAAAATATTATATTTAATGAAATAGAAACACTTATAGCTAAAATTAAGTCAATTACACCTAAAGAGCAGAGAAGATTTAGAAGAGGTTTAATAAACATAGAAAGATGGCTCTTTGGAACCATGGATAATAAAGATAAGGAACAAATTTGGAATTATTTAAATATAGCAGAAGAAAATAGTCAAATATAATACACCCTAGTATATTAACATTAGAAGAATTAAACAAATATGAAATAGATTTACACAAACTTAAACTAATTAAAATGGGTATACTTGAATACAAAAACAAATTTCTTGTAATTGACATTAAGATTCCTAAAAATTACGTACCAGTAGAACAAAAGCTAATTTTACCTTTACCCAATGATAAACATTTTAAAAATTGATAACGAAAACGAATATATTATAGAAATAAATAATAAAACATTTATATACGAAAATGATGTAACCTTACAACATTTAAAACCATTATTGTATTCTAACAAAAAACTGTAAATTGAGATATAACAATAAAACCCAAATTCAAATTATAGATGATGAAACTGTAATTGTAAAAAATGCATACAAAGAAGAATTGAAACATAATTGTGATGATAGAAAAATCGTATTAAATAATAATTATCTTATTAATTTTTTTAATTGTGAAATACATTTGTTTAAAGAAATTTTCTATAATAACCAAACAATTGTTCAAGAAAAGTATTTCTACCCCGAAAATAATTTTAATACTTATTTTCAAAAAACAATCGCTTTTGATGATATTGTTTTAAATAATTTTGAAAATATTAAAGAAATTAAAGAGTTGAAATTTCATAAAAATGTAACATATATAATAAACGTAAGCATGATTATAATGATTATTTGTACAATAGTAAGCATAACCTATTTTTGCAATAAAATGTATAATAAAGCATACAATGTAAAGCAAGTAAATTATAGAATTCAGGAGAATTCTTACTCAAACCGAGGAGATTTACATATGATATAGCCACTACAAACATACCCACCAAACAACCAATGGAACTAAAAGCAACATCAGCACATTGGGGTTAAACCAAACAACAAATTGAACTAAATGCAATATCAGCACATTTTGTCAACCCAAACAACCAAATGAACCAAATGCAAGATCAGCACATTGGGGTCAACCCAAACAACCAAATGAACCAAATGCAACATCAGCATATCTCGGTCAACCCAAATGAATCAAATGCAACAGCAATAAAGGGTCAACAACTTATTCAACCAATAAATGCAGTGTCAACAATCAATAACTATAAAAGCAAAGGCATTACAAACCAGAAGAGGCCAATAATACGTATACAACCTTGATGGTCGCAGCAACGCTTGGACAACAGACTATTTCTGTTTTTTTTTAATTAATATTTTATTTTGTAATTATTTTATTAATAAAGCGTAAGAGGCCTGTGGCCCAATTGTAGTAAGAAAATAGTTTTTTTATTTCATTGTGGCTACATAAAACATAAATCGCACTCGTTCGGAATCTGCATTACAGCAGCCAGTCTACAGTGATCACCGTCGTACTCGACTGTCTGTAAGCAGTTTCGAGGGTGATTACACTCTTTGTCTGTAACTGTCAGTCTAGTATCGTACAGCAAAAGATCCAGAAAGGAGCCGCTTCTTGGATACGATGGCTTTTCGGTAGTCAGCAGGTCGACACCATATTCAAAGCTGTAAAGATTCATCAAATTAAAAAGATGGATAGCTCTGGGATTACTATATTGATTTCCCCAATCTTCATATTTGCGTTTAAGTCACCGGCGAAGATGAAATAGTTTTCTTCCAAGCTCAGTTTTAGTTCCCTTAAAACCGTTGGTGGAGCCTGTCTCGTGTTCCCATTCCCTGACATCATTGGGGCATAGGAAAATTTGGGATCTACGAGTTTTTGTGTCGGAGCCTTTCGAACTGTTCGACTTGCTTCCGCTTTTTGACTGGCCTGTTTATGTTTTATTTGTTGGACCTTAGGCAAGCCCTATAACTAGCCGGGTGCCCTTGGTTTCCACACAGAACACACTTGAGCTGGGCTAAATCCTCAACCCGCTCATTCCCCAGCTTACACTCTCCCTTAATGTGGGTTTCCGAGCACGTGACGCAGCGCAACTGCATATTGCACCGGCATGGCTGAACCTGGCACTTCGTACATTGCAGAATGTCGTGTCTTTTTAATGTCTCCCAACGTATAGCTTCATAGTCGAGGCGTGTAATTTTCCTCAGACTCTCAATCATACTTTGGGCGATAATGTTACGAGGAACTTTGGCAGCCTATAACCCCCTCGTCTGGACTTCACCGTAGTGAATGGCGTGATCCCGATAAATTCGAGATCGTCACTGGCTTTTTGACGGACCTCAGCTAAGAGCGCCTCCGGTTCCGTGCAGGAACTTATGCCCTTCAGTAGGACTGTCTTTAATTTTTCACTTCGAGGCGTGAAACTGAAGTACTCAGATGTGGCCTGTTTTAATACCTCTTTAACTAAATTGTATTCGGCCAGTGAGAAGCACTGGACCGAATAGTTCTTTTTTTTCATTAAGAATTTTAATTCAAAAATTGCCCTTAGTGGCCGACTTACATACCTGTTTTATGTCATCCAGGTCGTTGTTGCTGCTGCTTCGCTTTCACAGAAGTCACAGACATTGGGCCTGTTAATGATGGTGAAGCCTTCGTATTTTGCTCCGCTCCAGTGATTTTGGTAGCGGGCTTTGGCTGTGGTTGTTGTTTTTGCTGGGCTGTTTCTGGCTTTTTTTGTTTAGCATGATGCTGCTGTTGTTGTTGTATCCGTTGCGCCTCATAGACATCTATCTGCTGCGTTTTTGTTTGCAGCACTTGTGCCAGCTCAATTTCTTCTATTTATTTTGGGGCCTCAACTAGCTCCATCACATTCTCTATTGGCTGCTCTGGTTTCGATAGTATTGCATATCTCTTTTTCGAGGACCTATAGCTCCCCTCACTCGGAGACGTACTCCGTGGTCTCAGAGTCGTCATACTCCGAGTCTTCGCTTTCTGTTGTTTTCTTGTTCAACTTTTGTTTCATGGCAAGGAGCTTAGTTGCATTAGCTCCCTTTACCAAGTTGGGAGTTTCCCTCTTTCTCTTGATTGCTGCAGATTGGTCAGCTAAATGACCTAATGTTATAGCTGTTGTTTGGGGTTCCGCTGCTGGAACATCGTCTGATGTATTGGCAGATGTATCTTTCGATAACCCTTCTTTCCTCTCCTTCACTACTTGATTTTCTTCCCAATCAATAAAATCTACTATTTCACGATTTTGGAAAAATGCAATAAAATTTTTGGTGGACTCGAACCCAAGACCTCTTGACTCGTGGTCGGACGCCACCACCACTGGGCTACCAAGCACTTAAAGAAAGATATGGCACACGGCCTATACTAAACCACTTAAACTTTACAAATACACTATTGAAATTATCACTTAGGAAAAAAGTCTTCACACACTGGAAGTCAAAGATCGACTGAGTCCTACGCACTAACCATCACGCCACGGGTACTACAACAATTAAACTCATTTCTCCCCAATCAACTATGTGCTTACACTCAATAAACTAGCATTTTATGATAAATAAATCGAAAAGTAACGGCATACAAATTAAATGGCTGACCACGCTTCACAACCTCAATTTTAGAACATATGAACATTACTCTGACCACAATTAAAACTAGAGCACTCACACGCACCAACAATTTCTAAAAAAGGAAAACCCTTCTGATTGTTTTGGATATTAAACACATCATAAGAATTGGTGCATGGAGATACCCAACATCAAACACCAGCTCATCCTACACAAAAACTTCAGCTACAGATATCTTAGGAAACTTCGATTCAAAAACCATAATAAACATAAATAATTTTAAAATTTAGATACACATTATTAATATCTACCATTTGCACGTCAATCCAAGTCACATAAACACACAAAAATACATTAGTCTTTTCTTATTCCATAAGAATTCGAAGCCTCACAAGTAAGTCTCTTAGCATTAATAAAACGTTTATTTTAATTAATACTAGCAGACCCGACAGACTTTGTCCTGTCATAAAGCTTTGTAATGTGGAAGTTTTTTGTTCCTAAGTATTTTATAGTCGTGGCTAAAAATTCTCCTGAACAGAACCGTCACCCTCGTGATAGGGCAATCATAATGATTAAAAGAAATCAGTTTTATTATCAATGTAGTGCTTTTTGATATACGATGTTCATCGTTTGATTACTTGGCGTATAGACAAACAAATCTGATGGTTTTCCAACACAGGAACAGGCAACATACAAGTGACCATGTGAGAAACATGGGTTTTCTAGATTAATAGCACAAACACTTAATGATTGCCCCTGGGACTTGTTTATGGTCATAGCAAAAGCAAGCCGCACTGGAAACTGTAGTCGTTTAAACTCAAATGGCACATCAGTCGGAATCATTGGGATGCGCGGTTTGAGAACATCTTCTCCTTTATACTTTCCTTTGAGTATACATAGTTGCTTCTATCACGTTGTTTAGTAATTTTTTTATCGCTAACCGTGTACCGTTGCAAAGACGGGGTTGGTTGATATTTCGCAACATTATAACTATTGATCCAACCTTTAATTGAAGGTTGTAGGTGGCAATCCTGGAAAATCCAGCGAGTTTAAAAATTCTGGTGGATAGTTAAGTACATCATCTTGGTCAGTAGCCGAATCAACTGATTTATATATCCTCGAATCGCCTGTAATTTGTTCTTGAATTTTGAAATTTAATTCATTTACATCTATGTTTTTTGCAGCCAATATAGCTCAAACAATCACGATTAGATCGGTAATTTGCTTGGTTTGTAGCCTTTCGGGTCCTTCTACCTAAATTGCTTCGTCTTATAGGAGGCATATCAAATATAAATTATTTTGTCACTAATCACTCTGCACAAAATACGATATAAGAAGTTGTTTTAGTCGTTTATCAGTTGGCAAAAACAAACTCAGTAGATTGGGTAACAGAAAATCCAAGAAAGACAATAGTTGTACACCGGCAAATCGACATCAACACTTTTTTTTTTTTTTTTAATTTGACATGACTTGAAGTCAAATCTTTTAAGTTGACTACGTTTTAGTTAGAAAACATTTGTATGGGAAAAAGAAAAGGGCTGTTCTTATGGTTTTTCCGCCAATTATTCGAATTTATATCGCCGTAAAAACCATCCTTGAACTGCAACGAACATTTTAAAAAAAGAATTGGCCAAATTGGTCCAGGCGTTGAGGAGTTATGCGCTTACCAACACATTTTGCGATTCATTTTTAATATAAGATTACTAGTTTTTGTTGTCACCGTGTTGTGTTTTTATTTTGTATTTAAAGATTATGTATTTTATTCAAACTATTTTTCACTATTTTGACTAAACAAATTTCGCCCGAAGATGGATAAATGAAAAATCCGAACCGCGTCGTTTTATTTAAATCAAAAATATTATTTACAAACATTTTGTGAAAAATAGCCGAAGATGGATGAATGAAATATCCGAAACGCGACGCTTCTTAAAAAAAAAACAATTAATGTTATAAAAAATAGTTTACAAAAACCATAAAGTCTAAAATTAAATAATTATTTATATTAGTTTTTTTTCTATTTTATTTTTAATATTTTAATAGCAGATAAAGTACACACATAAAGAATGGAGAAGAGATTGAATAAACTTGCCTGCGGATAAGTAATTGGTTGTAATTTCTTGTCCCTCAATTTCTCTATTGTATTTTTATCATCCCTCAAATCGAGTTTCGTGCCAACAAGAATAATTGGTGTACTTGGGCAATGGTGACGTACTTCAGGATACCACTAAACATATATAGTACCACTAATTATTTTAAACAAATTTATGATTAAAAAAGTGCAAGCATACCTTTGCGCGAACATTTTCAAATGATGCTGGATTAACAAGCGAAAAACAAATTAAGAAAACATCCGTTTGGGGATATGATAAAGGACGCAATCTGTCATAATCTTCCTGTCCAGCTGTATCCCATAAGCCCAGGTTAATAGGTTTTGCATCAACCATAACATTTGCCGAATAATTATCGAAACTAAAACCATATAAAAGTAATTTATTTAATAATTATGATCTGAAAAACAAAATTGCTTTATAATTTCTGTTTAAAGCCTTGTGGATTTACAAACAAAGAATTTAAGTTAATATGTAATATTTTTGGTTATGTACTTTATTTTTACCACGCTACTTCCAACTTGAACAATTACATAAAGGATCCAACATCCTTGCTACACACGTTAATTAATCCAGGGTTGGATTTTCTCTAAAGAGAAAACTCCATGATAGAAATTATAAATTTCGATATTCATCATAAATCGTGCAATTTAATTGCATGATTCAATACTCCAACACATTTGCTTTGGACATATTTTTTGATCTAGTGACGAACGGTTGCATCAAGTGTTATTTAAAAGCTAATTCTAATTTTTAAAAAATATTTTAATACAAAAATATTATAAAAGTAAATGAGAAACTGAAAAAATTTGATCTGATAAGGATTATAGATTTGAAAATTCATCATACATTTTACTAAAAACTAAGCCTCATACACAATGGTTTTCTTTAAATCTTAAAAAGGTAATGTCTTAAGAAACCAAGGTGATAGTGGAAATTCGGGATCTGGATATTTTTGGGGGATTTTATTACTATTTTTCAATAAGCAAAATTGCAATGCCCATAAGAAATATTACAATGAATGCTGTACAGTATTTTTTGGGGATTTTGGTAATAAAAATTGTTTACTTGGAGAGCTATTAGAGATTTTGTACGGTTACGTTCCCACACATAAAGAAAGAGTACTATTTTTCAATAAGCAAAATTGCAATGCTCATATGAAATATAACAATGAACGCAGTACATTAACATTGATTCATAACTGTATACAGCGGATTATCATATCCAAACCTAGTATATAAGCAAAGGGTGCTTTCTTCGAGATAGAGAACACTAAGTTGGCAATATTACTTTAACTAGCGACCATATTGTCTGCTGTGAAGTGATGTATGTATGTTGCGTTTCGAATTTAAAGAATTAAATCCACAAAATCACCTACCAAGGCGTAGATTTTGGGATCGGCCCAACACAAGAGTTTCGTTTAACGATGAAGCTTTGGACTGACTAGATCCTCCAAGTGTATGTTAAGACACCACCGGTACATCCATAAAGACAGAGAGTTTGATATGTTTTAGGATAAGACCACGCCAGAGGCGGAAAAAATGGGCTCATTGCGGATTTTTTTTTCAGAAAAACTACAAAATATATCGGACTTCTTAAAATATTTGTATTAGTGATGAAAACAGCAGCTGTTTTTGCAATGAATAAGGGTCCATGGTCGGACTAACAGCTGCTGTAGTTTTTAAATTATTAATGAATTTTGCGATATATATATATATGTATATCTAATATATAAAATTCTCTTGTCACAGTGTTAGTTGCCATACTCCTCCAAAACGGCTTTGCTAATTTCAATGAAATTTTGCATATACGAGTACATTCGGTCTGAGAATAGGTTTTTATCTATTTTGTATATTCCTAAGTGATATGGTTTAATTGCATGAACATCGTACACAGTGCAACGATCTTACGATAGTATTCAGTGACGCTATGTACAATGAAGCATTATCATTGCCAACTTACCACGCAGTCATTTTGGTATGCATTCATCAAATCGAAATGCATCTTATTTAATAGACACTGAATTGAATCGTGAAATACAATGCTGTAGAAATGGCAGCGATTGTTGCTCGCAATGTCCCACTAATGAATGAAGAACAAAGAACCATTTATGACTACATCATGCTCCCAGTTTCGGCAGGACAAGATAGATTCTTTGTTTTGAATGCACCAGGTGGAACTGGCAAAACATTCCATATTTCGCTAATTCTTGCTAAAATACGATCAAATAATGGTATCGCATTGGCTGTTGCATCTTCTGGCATTGCGGCAACTTTATTGGATGGAGGCAGAACAGCTCATTCCGTATTTAAACTGTCTCTAAATATTCAAAATAACCCAGACGCGGTGTGCAATATAAAAAAAACAATTATCCATGGCCACAATGCTGAAACAGTGTAAAATTATGATCTGTGATGAATGCACTATGGCACACAAACATTCCCTTGAGGCGTTGAACAGGACATTGAAAGATATAAAAAAAACAAAGACAGACTATTTGGCGGCACTCTGTTACTCCTTTCAGGTGATTTCAAACAAACACTGCCCGGCGTAATGTTGAAAACTGCAAGTAAATATGCGTGTTCAAATGCTTCAAGATCCATCCGCTGAAACATTCTCAAAACAACTGTTAGATATAGGCGGCGAAAAAGTTACTACAGATGAAACTGGGTGTATAAAATTACAGGTCGATTTCTGCACGATTTTTGATTCACAAGATGATCTCATTGACCAGATATTTCCCGATGTTAACAGACAATATACAAATCATGAGTGGCTGGCAGAAAGAGCAATTTTAGCAGCAAAAAATGTGGATGTCAACGAATTAAATCTCAAGGTACAACATTTGTTACCAGGAGACTTGGTGTCATACAAATAGATAGATAGATAGATAGATAGATAGATAGATAGATAGATAGATAGATAGATAGATAGATGGATAGATAGATAGATAGATAGATAGATAGATAGATAGATAGATAGATAGATAGATAGATAGATAGATAGATAGATAGATAGATAGATAGATAGATAGATAGATAGATAGATAGATAGATAGATAGATAGATAGATAGATGGGTTGGGTTCGAAATCCTGTATGGCTCATAATACTGTATTTAAAATACTG
Source organism: Eupeodes latifasciatus (assembly GCA_920104205.1). NCBI lineage: Eukaryota > Metazoa > Arthropoda > Insecta > Diptera > Syrphidae > Eupeodes > Eupeodes latifasciatus. The sequence continues at coordinate 58,241,931 of OV049927.1, forward strand.
TATCTCAAAATACTGTATTTCAAAATACTGTATGTACAAAATCCTGTATGATCAAAATACTGTAGCTCAAAATTCTGTATCTTAAAATTCTGTATACCAAAATTCTGTATTTCAAAATGCTGTAAATAGGCTGACAAATAAAAATCGTTTTGATAATGTAAAAAAGTGCGCACTTTTTTACATTATCAAAACGATTTGTATTTGTCAGCCTATTTACAGCATGTTGAAATACAGAATTTTAAAAACAGATTACTTTTATAAAGAATACATCATAATATTTTTTCATTGGCATAATGTTCTAATATACTTCCCTTGAACAATAACATATGATAATTCATAAGCCTTTGAATTAATTAAAAAAAAAAAGAAATAAATGATATCTTCGTCTTATTTTCTCTTCCCATTTTCTTCTCATTAATTGTTATTTCTCTCACAGTTGTATATGAATTGTTGTTACCACAATCAACAATTCCATAAACAATTACACCGAACTTATTGATCTGTCAAAACTTCCACGTGTTCGTTCATTTCGTTGATATTTAAAAGCTAATGCAAATTTAAAAATTAAGTGAAATTTGGAGTTGCAATAAATGATATAATGCACATACATACATAAATCGAGTTCTGCTTTTGATATTCTCTATAATGGAAGCTTAAGAGCGGAATTTTGCAAAAATACAGTATTTTTAGATAATGTTTTGCTCATACAGCATTTTGAGAAGAAGAATTTTGAGATACAGTATTATTAGATACAGTATTTTGACAACACAGTATTTTGAGATACAGTATATTAACCATACAGTATTATGAATATACAGTATCATACAGTATGATACAGAATTTTGACCATACAGTATTTTAAAATACAGCATTTCGAGCCGCTCCCTAGATAGATAGATAGATAGATAGGTAGATAGATAGATAGATAGATAGATAGATAGATAGATAGATAGATAGATAGATAGATAGATAGATAGATAGATAGATAGATAGATAGATAGATAGATAGATAGATAGATAGATAGATAGATAGATAGATAGATAGATAGATAGATAGATAGATAGATAGATAGATAGAAAGATAGATAGATAGATAGATAGATAGATAGATAGATAGATAGATAGATAGATAGATAGATAGATAGATAGATAGATAGATAGATAGATAGATAGATAGATAGATAGATAGATAGATAGATAGATAGATAAATAGATAAGTTCTTTATTTTTCCAATTTTCTTATAAGTACAATATTTCATAATAAAAGATATACAAAGCATGGCTTTATAAGCCGTCTGCCGGAAAAAAAACTAATTAAATAAAAAAACAAAAAAAATACAATATTTGAGTAAAAAGAGAGAATATTTCACAAAATAAGTTTCATAGTTAAAAAATATGTAATATGTATATTTTCCATTTCCTCCAACTGTTCAAAACCATATACTTTATTACCATAGCTAAAACAAGTTTTCACGGTGGCATTGAAAACTTTGAATTTTGAAATTGGATCTACGAGTTTATTTGCGAAGAACTGGGACCACATTGTATTTATTGCAATTTTTGCAGCGGTTGTTTTTTCTTTTATAAAGGTTTGAATATTAAGATTATATGTCATTGTATACCCAAGATACTTAAATTCATTTACTACCTCAATTATCTCACCATCTAGAGTCCAATTCCGCCCATAGCCAATTGATCTATTTCGAGATCTGAAAACCATTATTTTGGATTTAGTTGTATTTATTCTAAGATCCCATAGATCACAAAACTGTTTTAGCTTGTTAATCTGGAGCTGTAGAGTAAGCGGACTGTCTGATAAAATCACTAGATCGTCAGCATAAAGCAAGACTTTAAGAGTAATATCCCCGAACTGAACTCCCCCAGGTATACTGTTTTCGACATCGTTCATATACAGTGCAAACATGATAGGGCTTAGAACACATCCTTGAGGGACACCTGCTTCACAACTAAATTCTCTAGGTACTTTTCTACCATTCTGAACAGATGCCATCATGTTTTCGAGAAGTTTTTCGTAGACTCTGATAAATTTAGTAGATAGGCCAATTGCTGAGAGCTTATAGAGTAAGGACCTCCTATTAATAGTGTCAAAAGCCGCTTTTAAATCAACGAAAAAGGCATGTAAGTTCTTTTTTTTATCAATAAAACGCAGTGGTGCTGAGTACAAAAATTTGATCAATAGCTGAAAGGTTGGCTCGAAAACCAGCTTGAAAGCAACTAATCATATTATTATCTTCTACCCAGGTCGTAAGTCTAGTATAGAGTATTTGTGTAAACACTTTTCTTAATGAGTTAAGCACAGCAATTCCTCTATAGTTCTCTGGCAAATCACGGTTACCTTTTTTAAAAATGGCTGGTATTCGAGACAGACGAAAATTTTCAGGCACTATCACTTCAATAAATATTCTATTTAAAAGTTCCAACAGATATTCCAAAAACTCAGGAGTAGCATGTTTATAAAACTCTACTGGGGTCCCATCAGATCCAGATGCTTTGTTATTTTTCATTTTTTTTAAACAGCTACTAGTTCAACCATTGTGAGATTGGAATCCAGTTCAGGAATAATGACATTGGGGAATGCAAAGCTCATTGTGTTTAGATTAGGGTCAGGCAGAAGTAGAGTTTCAAAATAATTTGCAAGTAGATTTTCATCAATTGTGAACAATACTCTCCTATTCCGCCCACTCAACACTTGTACTGTCTTCCAAAAAGATGTCGAGTCCTTGCATTCAACGAGCTTAGAAGCCGTGTTTTTTAAATAAAGTTCTTTTTTGAGATTGCATAACCTTTTGTATTCTTGGTTTGATTGTAAATACAGTGATTTAAAAACTGCGTTATTTGTTTTTCTATATAGTTTTAAGAAAGCAAAAGATTTTCTCCTTCTTTTTTTGCATTCTTCATCGTACCATACAGACTGAAAGGTATTTCTACGTTGGGAAGAAAGTTCTGCAGACTGTCTAATCACTGAAGAAACTATGTTAGTTATAGAATCTATAGAGTCAGATGTCACACTTGGCATCGTAACTAGCTGATGATTAAGTTTAATTTTATATCTATTTGCATGTCTTTCATTCCATTTTAATTTATCATTGCCGGTTGTTTGTAGATTTACTAATAGATTTTCTAATTTGCAAGACAATTATAGGGAGATGAGACGAATAATTAGCTGGATAGGTCTCAAAGTCATCAATTATACTTAGCCATTCACCTTTAATAAGACAGTAGTCTATTACAGAGCAACCCTGAGCAGACACGAAAGTAAAGTTTCCGTTAGTCATTTTGAGATGTTCCATTTAAAACGAAAAAACCAAAGTCTTCAATCAATTCTAATAAAAGTTTCCCATTTTGATTTAGACAATTGTCAAAAGATTTTCTTTCGCTAGAAAAGTGGAAGTTATTTAAGACCGAATTCTGAAAGTCACTTATACGACCATTTAAGTCTCCGATAATCATCATATTTTCATGATTGTAGATATTTAAAAAGTTATAAAGCGCGTTATAGATAGTTTATGTTCCATTCATTATAATTTAAATAAATAGGTAGAATTTGAAAATGTTTTGTATCACAAGTGATGTCAATAACTATATAATTCTCGCAGATTTTATATTTAATAATATTATCAAAGCCAGTATTTTTTATGTCACACATTATACCACCACTAGCTCTACCAACTCTATTGTTTCTAATTGCTGGTATACTTTTTATATTATAATTTTTAAAATACTTCAAAAACTGCAGTTCTTTTCCTTCTTCTAGAAAAGTTTCTAATAAAATAAAAATATCATATTTGTTAATTAATTCAAAAAATTCAGGCATTATAAGTTTGTTTTTTAAACCAGTAATGTTGTAGCAAAAAATTTTTAATTTAAAATTATTAGAGACAAAACTATTAGTTTGGCAGACGGCAACACTATCCTAACTATAGCTGGTAGCAGCACCTCCTTCATTATAAACGTTCTGACATCCAGATGTCCCATGTGTCGCAAAGTTGCTTAATTGCTGTCTCGAGTTGACGTTTACGTTGTTTATGTCGTTTATGTCAAAGAAACATACTGCATCATCTCCAAAATTAGTTTTAATATATTCGAGTTCTCTATTTGTTTTTATCTTTAAGCCGCGGAAAGTATTGTATGCAAAAGTGCAATTGTCTATTTGCATTTTAGCTCCTTTTATAAAAATTTTGATATTCGCGTTCTTCGCATTAAGCTTCCTTTTTACGTCATATAGATGTCTTTTTTTGTTGCGATACATTAATTGTTCTCGATGAACAAAAATTCCAGTGTTTTTAAGTTTGGGGGCTGCAACTATGATTTTGTTGACAGTGTCGGTGTTATCAAACTTCAGAACCATTGTAGTTTTTTTTTGTTTCGCGGTTAGTGAATTCTTGTGAATTTTGTATATTCAAATCCGTATTTTCGTTGAGACCAAGAAGGCCTAGACAAGTTTGTGTTGCATAATTAAGCTTGTTTGCCGTCTTGTCTGAAGGAAAGTGCATGACAACAGTGTTTTTATTTGTTCTTTGTGCCACCATTTCGAGCTGTCTCTCCAGGGTCTCGCAATAGCTTTCATGGACAGAAAGCCGCTCAGTTAAAAGAGTGTTTTGTACACGAAAAAGCTGTATGTTTTTTGAGACAGCTGAGACGTCTTCTTTCGTCGCAATGTTTTTAAGATGTTCGGCTGAACATTAGTTCACAATAAATTTTAGTTCTTCAGCATTTATCATCTTTAAGTTGGTTACGGTTTTCTTGCTATTAGGTGTTTTTATCGGAGATATTTCCGTTGATTTTCTCTTTGGTTGCATATAGCGGGCCAGTTAAAAAAAAAACAAAGTGCCGGTCTTCTGGGTTGGATTTAAAAAGACTTAAATTAATCCTACATTTGTTTGTTTGTATATTTTTTTTAACTTTTGGATGCACAACAAGCTTATAAATACAACAAAGTAATTTTGACTTTTATAGATACGATTTAATATATATTTATTGAGAAAAAACTAGAGCACTTATTAACTATGTGTTGCACTTCACTCTCTCTCTCTTCTCACATACAAATCTATTGATACAGTTTGTGATGCTACCGAAGCTGTAAATTATCCAACTGAGTTTTTGAACTCATTGGATTTACCAAGCATGCCACCGCATAATTTACAACTGAAGGTTGGATCTCCGGTAATTTTGCTTCGTAATTCGAAACCACCACAATTGTGCAACGGCACGCGATTAGTAATAAAAAATTAATGAAATATGTTATCGAAATGAAATATGAAAATATATTATTACCGCGAATCCCTATCATACCCAAAAATGTGCCAATTCAATTCAAACGCCTTCAATTTCAAATTTCAATTTCCAATTACATTGGCATTTGCAATGACTATCAATAAGTCTCAAGGCCAAACGATGTCTGTCTGCGGCTTAGATTTGAGCACTTCATGTTTTTCACACGGACAATTATATCTCCCACTTATATACCACATCCTTACACACTTACAACACTAAATTTTTCTAGAAATTATTTATATCACAAAACAACGTTTGCTAGTATATATATATGTATATACGTTTGCGCACTTTTAAACTGAAACCCTTATTGTGACATTATTCCTAATGTAATTGGCGAGGCCATGGTGAAAAGAGAATCAAGGCCATGATGATCCATGAATACCAAAATCGTCACGATCAGAAACAGTGTGGATGGCTAGAAAATTAGCAAAAGTCAACTCTGAAGTTACCAGCCATTCAAATATTTCGTATGTCGAAATTCTCAAGTTAAGAACGGACCTCCTAAGAGCACCATTTGACAATATAAGAAAACGAACTAGGACGGTCTCAACAATTATTTTATGATATCTAACTGGTTACTATGCTTCATATTATGGTTGACTCTAGTGCTTTAATGAGAACTTTCATCCCAAACAGGGTTAAAAGCATTACCCTCAAGAAAATGTATGTTTTCATTTGAGGTGCAAAGAGTTTATTAGGTTTAAAAATGTAAGTTTCCGTTGTTACAAAGCCAACCCAAATGGGAAAAACCGGAAAAAGTTGAAGCTATAAAGGTTTGCAACGACAATATCCGACAGACTAAATGTTTTCATTTCTTAAAATTAAAGCAACAAATTCCAGAATCATCGAAAAGCGTGAATGATTTGACGGGACTGATCGGAAATCCGCTTGCGGGATGGTTTCCCTGTTATTGAGTTGTTCTTTATCGATTGAACAACAACGCGTAAGCCTTTTTTTCTTTTTCTTTTCAGATCTCATTCCGAGTAGTAGAAAACAGAATTTGTCTACCCTATACCCAAAACCTTCTAATTATCGACCGATTGTACCAACGTCCCTGGGCTGGTGGTCTAAAAACTTACTCAAGCCTCTTAGACAGTATTAAAAGAAGAGGTTTTAAAATGATAGGTGACAATAATATCAAATCATAATTAACAATACCAAATCACTCGACGGTCTTCGCAAATGAAGATACTTCGAAAGTAATAATGCATTGTGAAATTTTGAACTCGTTTTTTTTTTCAATAGTTTTTTCTGTCTACGTTTTCTTTACATTTTCTCTCTTGCTTCTTTGTACTATTTACATGTACGGATGAAACAGAGTTGGGTAATTAAAAATTTAATTACATAACAGGTTAAATACAAGGTATTTAAAATGTAATCTTAATAAATTAATTGAATTGTACGTATGAACATTTTTTTAAGTATTATTTAAATTTAATTTAGTATACTAAGTTAAAATTAAAGCCTGCTTTATTTCGACTATGTTGTATGCTCGCACTATCATTTATTCATTGAAGACAATAATACAAATAATTAAAAACTTCTTTTATGGCTTCTTGTAACATTGCAATTTCATGTAATGAAGCCTTAAATTTAGGTTTAATTTTCAATTTCACTTTTAGACATTAGAAACAAAAACCGAAGGGGAGAGTACGATAACTTTGGCGACAAAGTTTAATGACGGATTTGTATAGAACAGCTAAGAACAAGCATTTTTTACTATGGGAAGGGGGGTCTATCTCCCCCCGTTTAGGCGGTAGGGGCAATTTAAAAAAATATGTACATTAAATGGAAAAAAATAATTCAAAAATAACGGTAATACTTACAATTAAGTATTATACCTTTTTTTAAAGCCAACATTTTTGTCTATTAGCTTGTTTTTAAATCAAGCCAAAACTATGCATAGTTTTTGAAAAAAGTTGTTTTAAACTAAAAATGTATGCAAAAAAAATTAAAAAAAAAAAGGTTTAAAGTGTAGTTTTTCAAAACTTTCAAATTATTTACTGAATTCATTGTTCTTATTTGTTTTTGATCAAAAACTGAAAACTAGATGACTTTATGTCTTCTAGTTCTTGAGAAAATTGAAAATTACCAAAATAAATATTTTAATTAAATTACTTTTTCCTTGCTTAAGTATTAACGTAGTCTTATTTTGATAGTAATAATCGAATATGGATTAAGATACACCTAGGGGAAATTAATTTTTCTTAAATCCAGCTTATTTAAATGCAAAAGAAACTTTGCATGCACCCCATCTTGCACCCACCGAACCGTGCCCCCTCCCCCCCTTGCACGCACTCCAACTTGCACCCACCCCAAATCCTATAGTGTTCCCAAGCAGGGGGTTTGCAGGGGGTCAGCATGCCTCCCTTACAGATCCCACTGTTGCATACACCCAAATTCTCACACATATTGCTGTTGCATACACCCAAACTCGCACCTACCATTGTTACTATCAAAATAAGACCACTCAAGCAAAAAAAAAGAATTAAATTAAAATAGTAGTTGTGGTTATTTTTAATTTGCATGCACCCCATCTTGCACCCACCGAACCGTGCCCCTCCCCCCCTTGCACGCACTCCAACTTGCACCCACCCCAAATCCTATAGTGTTCCCTAGCAGGGGGGTTGCAGGGGGGCAGCATACCCCCCCTTGCAGATCCCACTGTTGCATACACCCAAATTCGCACACACATTACTGTTGCATACACCCAAACTCGCACCTACAATTGTTACTATCAAAATAAGACCACTCAAGCAAAAAAAAAGAATTAAATTAAAATAGTAGTTGTGGTTATTTTTAATTTTCTCAAAAACTAAAAGACATAAAATCATCTAGTTTTCAATCAAAAACAAATAAGAGCAATAAATTCTGAAATAAAAACAATGGTAGATAATCTTGAAGTATTGAAAAATTACACTTTAAACCTTTTTTTTTAACTGTTTTTACTCAAATTTTGAGTTTAAAATTAAATTTTTCAAAAACTACGCACAGTTTTGACTTGAATTAAAAACTGGCTAATAAAACAGAATGTTGGCTTTAAAAAAATGTATAAAACTTAATTGTAAGTATCACCGTTATTTTTTAATTATTTTTTTTCCATTTTAAAGAATAATTTTTTTAAATTGCCCCTACTGCCTGAACGGGGGGAGATAGACCCCCCCTCCCATAGTAAAAAATGTTTGTATTAAGCCCCTCTACCAAAAACCATTATTATTTCTTGGCGCCAAAGTTATCGTACTCGTGCCAAACCGAACAATACATATTTTGAAAGAAAATGTAATATTCTAAAAAAGGTCTTAACACAATTTTATGTTAATTGAACCTTTACCATTGAAGTTGAAACAACATTTTACTTTTAATGACCTTTTTTTTCAAAGAAAGAAATTGACATTCTGCATCAATGATCATTATTATTTTTCAACTTTAAATAATTGTCAAAAATTGTTAGAAGTTATCATCTATCAACACTGTTCTTCATAATATGGTAAATGAATCTATATTGGTACCATATTATTTACATACATAATTAATGGCATTGTATTTGTTATACATAATTTAATGAGAACTTTCATCCCAAACAGGGTTAAAAGCATAACCCTCAAAAGAAAATGTATGTTTTCATTTGAGGTGCAAAGAGTTTATTAGGTTTAAAAATGTAAGTTTCCGTTGCTACAAAGCCAACCCAAATGGGACAAACCGGAAAAAGTTGAAGCTATAAAGGTTTGCAACGACAATATCCGACAGACTAAATGTTTTCATTTCTTAAAATTAAAGCAACAAATTCCAGAATCATCGAAAAGCGTGAATGATTTGATGGGACTGATCGGAAATCCGCTTGCGGGATGGTTTCCCTGTTATTGAGTTGTTCTTTATCGATTGAACAACAACGCGTAAGCTTTTTTTCTTTTTCTTTTCAGATCTCATTCCGAGTAGTAGAAAACAGAATTTGTCTACCCTATACCCAAAACCTTCTAATTATCGACCGATTGTACCAACGTCCCTGGGCTGGTGGTCTAAAAACTTACTCAAGCCTCTTAGACAGTATTAAAAGAAGAGGTTTTAAAATGATAGGTGACAATAATATCAAATCATAATTAACAATACCAAATCACTCGACGGTCTTCGCAAATGAAGATACTTCGGAAGTAATAATGCATTGTGAAATTTTGAACTCGTTTTTTTTTCAATAGTTTTTTCTGTCTACGTTTTCTTTACATTTTCTCTCTTGCTTCTTTGTACTATTTACATGTACGGATGAAACAGAGTTGGGTAATTAAAAATTTAATTACATAACAGGTTAAATACAAGGTATTTAAAATGTAATCTTAATAAATTAATTGAATTGTACGTATGTACATTTTTTTAAGTATTATTTAAATTTAATTTAGTATACTAAGTTAAAATTAAAGCCTGCTTTATTTCGACTATGTTGTATGCTCGCACTATCATTTATTCATTGAAGACAATAATACAAATAATTAAAAACTTCTTTTATGGCTTCTTGTAACATTGCAATTTCATGTAATGAAGCCTTAAATTTAGGTTTAATTTTCAATTTCACTTTAAGACATTAGAAACAAAAACCGAAGGGGAGAGTACGATAACTTTGGCGACAAAGTTTAATGACGGATTTGTATAGAACAGCTAAGAACAAGCATTTTTTACTATGGGAAGGGGGGTCTATCTCCCCCCGTTTAGGCGGTAGAGGCAATTTAAAAAAATATGTACATTAAATGAAAAAAAAAATTATTAAAAAATAACGGTAATACTTACAATTAAGTATTATACCTTTTTTTAAAGCCAACATTTTTGTCTATAAGCTTGTTTTTAAATCAAGTCAAAACTATGCATAGTTTTTGAAAAAAATTGTTTTAAACTAAAAATTTATGCAAAAAAAATTAAAAAAAAAGGTTTAAAGTGTAGTTTTTCAAAACTTTCAAATTATTTACTGTTTTTTTTTAGAATTCATTGCTCTTATTTGTTTTTGATCAAAAACTGAAAACTAGATGACTTTATGTCTTCTAGTTCTTGAGAAAATTGAAAATTACCAAAATAAATATTTTAATTAAATTACTTTTTCCTTGCTTAAGTATTAACGTAGTCTTATTTTGATAGTAATAATCGAATATGGATTAAGATACACCTAAGGGAAATTAATTTTTCTTAAATCCATCTTATTTAAATGCAAAAGAAACTTTGCATGCACCCACCGGACCGTGCCCCCTCCCCCTCCTTGCACGCACTCCAACTTGCACCCACCCCAAATCCTATAGTGTTCCCAAGCAGGGGGGTTGCAGGGGGTCAGCATGCCCCCCCTTACAGATCCCACTGTTGCATACACCCAAATTCGCACACACATTACTGTTGCATACACCCAAACTCGCACCTACCATTGTTACTATCAAAATAAGACCACTCAAGCAAAAAAAAAAAAGAATTAAATTAAAATAGTAGTTGTGGTTATTTTTAATTTGCATGCACCTCATCTTGCACCCACCGAACCGTGCCCCCTCCCCCCCTTGCACGCACTCCAACTTGCACCCACCCCAAATCCTATAGTGTTCCCTAGCAGGGGGGTTGCAGGGGTGCAGCATGCCCCCCCTTACAGATCCCACTGTTGCATACACCCAAATTCGCACACACATTACTGTTGCATACACCCAAACTCGCACCTACCATTGTTACTATCAAAATAAGACCACTCAAGCAAAAAAAAAGAATTAAATTAAAATAGTAGTTGTGGTTATTTTTAATTTTCTCAAAAACTAAAAGACATAAAATCATCTAGTTTTCAATCAAAAACAAATAAGAGCAATAAATTCTGAAATAAAAACAATGGTAGATAATCTTGAAGTATTGAAAAATTACACTTTAAACCTTTTTTTTTAACTTTTTTTACTCAAATTTTGAGTTTAAAATTAAATTTTTCAAAAACTACGCACAGTTTTGACTTGAATTAAAAACTGGCTAATAAAACAGAATGTTGGCTTTAAAAAAATGTATAAAACTTAATTGTAAGTATCACCGTTATTTTTTAATTATTTTTTTTCCATTTTAAAGAATAATTTTTTTAAATTGCCCCTACTGCCTGAACGGGGGGAGATAGACCCCCCCTCCCATAGTAAAAAATGTTTGTATTAAGCCCCTCTACCAAAAACCATTATTATTTCTTGGCGCCAAAGTTATCGTACTCGTGCCAAACCGAACAATACATATTTTGAAAGAAAATGTAATATTCTAAAAAAGGTCTTAACACAATTTTATGTTAATTGAACCTTTACCATTGAAGTTGAAACAACATTTTACTTTTAATGACCTTTTTTTTCAAAGAAAGAAATTGACATTCTGCATCAATGATCATTATTATTTTTCAACTTTAAATAATTGTCAAAAATTGTTAGAAGTTATCATCTATCAACACTGTTCTTCATAATATGGTAAATGAATCTATATTGGTACCATATTATTTACATACATAATTAATGGCATTGTATTTGTTATACATAATTTAATGAGAACTTTCATCCCAAACAGGGTTAAAAGCATAACCCTCAAAAGAAAATGTATGTTTTCATTTGAGGTGCAAAGAGTTTATTAGGTTTAAAAATGTAAGTTTCCGTTGCTACAAAGCCAACCCAAATGGGACAAACCGGAAAAAGTTGAAGCTATAAAGGTTTGCAACGACAATATCCGACAGACTAAATGTTTTCATTTCTTAAAATTAAAGCAACAAATTCCAGAATCATCGAAAAGCGTGAATGATTTGATGGGACTGATCGGAAATCCGCTTGCGGGATGGTTTCCCTGTTATTGAGTTGTTCTTTATCGATTGAACAACAACGCGTAAGCTTTTTTTTCTTTTTCTTTTCAGATCTCATTCCGAGTAGTAGAAAACAGAATTTGTCTACCCTATACCCAAAACCTTCTAATTATCGACCGATTGTACCAACGTCCCTGGGCTGGTGGTCTAAAAACTTACTCAAGCCTCTTAGACAGTATTAAAAGAAGAGGTTTTAAAATGATAGGTGACAATAATATCAAATCATAATTAACAATACCAAATCACTCGACGGTCTTCGCAAATGAAGATACTTCGGAAGTAATAATGCATTGTGAAATTTTGAACTCGTTTTTTTTTCAATAGTTTTTTCTGTCTACGTTTTCTTTACATTTTCTCTCTTGCTTCTTTGTACTATTTACATGTACGGATGAAACAGAGTTGGGTAATTAAAAATTTAATTACATAACAGGTTAAATACAAGGTATTTAAAATGTAATCTTAATAAATTAATTGAATTGTACGTATGTACATTTTTTTAAGTATTATTTAAATTTAATTTAGTATACTAAGTTAAAATTAAAGCCTGCTTTATTTCGACTATGTTGTATGCTCGCACTATCATTTATTCATTGAAGACAATAATACAAATAATTAAAAACTTCTTTTATGGCTTCTTGTAACATTGCAATTTCATGTAATGAAGCCTTAAATTTAGGTTTAATTTTCAATTTCACTTTAAGACATTAGAAACAAAAACCGAAGGGGAGAGTACGATAACTTTGGCGACAAAGTTTAATGACGGATTTGTATAGAACAGCTAAGAACAAGCATTTTTTACTATGGGAAGGGGGGTCTATCTCCCCCCGTTTAGGCGGTAGAGGCAATTTAAAAAAATATGTACATTAAATGAAAAAAAAATTATTAAAAAATAACGGTAATACTTACAATTAAGTATTATACCTTTTTTTAAAGCCAACATTTTTGTCTATAAGCTTGTTTTTAAATCAAGTCAAAACTATGCATAGTTTTTGAAAAAAATTGTTTTAAACTAAAAATTTATGCAAAAAAAATTAAAAAAAAAGGTTTAAAGTGTAGTTTTTCAAAACTTTCAAATTATTTACTGTTTTTTTTTAGAATTCATTGCTCTTATTTGTTTTTGATCAAAAACTGAAAACTAGATGACTTTATGTCTTCTAGTTCTTGAGAAAATTGAAAATTACCAAAATAAATATTTTAATTAAATTACTTTTTCCTTGCTTAAGTATTAACGTAGTCTTATTTTGATAGTAATAATCGAATATGGATTAAGATACACCTAAGGGAAATTAATTTTTCTTAAATCCATCTTATTTAAATGCAAAAGAAACTTTGCATGCACCCACCGGACCGTGCCCCCTCCCCCTCCTTGCACGCACTCCAACTTGCACCCACCCCAAATCCTATAGTGTTCCCAAGCAGGGGGGTTGCAGGGGGTCAGCATGCCCCCCCCTTACAGATCCCACTGTTGCATACACCCAAATTCGCACACACATTACTGTTGCATACACCCAAACTCGCACCTACCATTGTTACTATCAAAATAAGACCACTCAAGCAAAAAAAAAAAGAATTAAATTAAAATAGTAGTTGTGGTTATTTTTAATTTGCATGCACCTCATCTTGCACCCACCGAACCGTGCCCCCTCCCCCCCTTGCACGCACTCCAACTTGCACCCACCCCAAATCCTATAGTGTTCCCTAGCAGGGGGGTTGCAGGGGTGCAGCATGCCCCCCCTTACAGATCCCACTGTTGCATACACCCAAATTCGCACACACATTACTGTTGCATACACCCAAACTCGCACCTACCATTGTTACTATCAAAATAAGACCACTCAAGCAAAAAAAAAGAATTAAATTAAAATAGTAGTTGTGGTTATTTTTATTTTTTTTTTTGCACCCACCCCAAATCCTATAGTGTTCCCTAGCAGGGGGGTTGCAGGGGGGCAGCATACCCCCCCTTGCATATCCCACTGTTGCATACACCCAAATTCGCACACACATTACTGTTGCATACACCCAAACTCGCACCTACCATTGTTACTATCAAAATAAGACCACTCAAGCAAAAAAAAAAGAATTAAATTAAAATAGTAGTTGTGGTTATTTTTTAACTTTTTTTACTCAAATTTTGAGTTTAAAATTAAATTTTTCAAAAACTACGCATAGTTTTGACTTGAATTAAAAACTGGCTAATAAAACAGAATGTTGGCTTTAAAAAAATGTATAAAACTTAATTGTAAGTATCACCGTTATTTTTTAATTATTTTTTTTTCCATTTTAAAGAATAATTTTTTTAAATTGCCGCTACCGCCTGAACGGGGGGAGATAGACCCCCCCTCCCATAGTAAAAAATGTTTGTATTAAGCCCCTCTACCAAAAACCATTATTATTTCTTGGCGCCAAAGTTATCGTACTCGTGCCAAACCGAACAATACATATTTTGAAAGAAAATGTAATATTCTAAAAAATGTCTCAACACAATTTTATGTTAATTGAACCTTTACCATTGAAGTTGAAACAACATTTTACTTTTAATGACCTTTTTTTCAAAGAAAGAAATTGACATTCTGCATCAATGATTTTTCAACTTTAAATAATTGTCAAAAATTTTTAGAAGTTATCATCTATCAACACTGTTCTTCATAATATGGTAAATGAATCTATATTGGTACCATATTATTTACATACATAATTAATGGCATTGTATTTGTTATACATAATTTAATGAGAACTTTCATCCCAAACAGGGTTGAAAGCATAACCCTCAAAAGAAAATGTATGTTTTCATTTGAGGTGCAAAGAGTTTATTAGGTTTAAAAATGTAAGTTTCCGTTGTTACAAAGCCAACCCAAATGGGAAAAACCGGAAAAAGTTGAAGCTATAAAGGTTTGCAACGACAATATCCGACAGACTAAATGTTTTCATTTCTTAAAATTAAAGCAACAAATTCCAGAATCATCGAAAAGAGTGAATGATTTGATGGGACTGATCGGAAATCCGCTTGCGGGATGGTTTCCCTGTTATTGAGTTGTTCTTTATCGATTGAACAACAACGCGTAAGCTTTTTTTTCTTTTTCTTTTCAGATCTCATTCCGAGTATCAGAAAACAGAATTTGTCTACCCTATACCCAAAACCTTCTAATTATCGACCGATTGTACCAACGTCCCTGGGCTGGTGGTCTAAAAACTTACTCAAGCCTCTTAGACAGTATTAAAAGAAGAGGTTTTAAAATGATAGGTGACAATAATATCAAATCATAATTAACAATACCAAATCACTCGACGGTCTTCGCAAATGAAGATACTTCGGAAGTAATAATGCATTGTGAAATTTTGAACTCGTTTTTTTTTCAATAGTTTTTTCTGTCTACGTTTTCTTTACATTTTCTCTCTTGCTTCTTTGTACTATTTACATGTACGGATGAAACAGAGTTGGGTAATTAAAAATTTAATTACATAACAGGTTAAATACAAGGTATTTAAAATGTAATCTTAATAAATTAATTGAATTGTACGTATGTACATTTTTTTAAGTATTATTTAAATTTAATTTAGTATACTAAGTTAAAATTAAAGCCTGCTTTATTTCGACTATGTTGTATGCTCGCACTATCATTTATTCATTGAAGACAATAATACAAATAATTAAAAACTTCTTTTATGGCTTCTTGTAACATTGCAATTTCATGTAATGAAGCCTTAAATTTAGGTTTAATTTTCAATTTCACTTTAAGACATTAGAAACAAAAACCGAAGGGGAGAGTACGATAACTTTGGCGACAAAGTTTAATGACGGATTTGTATAGAACAGCTAAGAACAAGCATTTTTTACTATGGGAAGGGGGGTCTATCTCCCCCCGTTTAGGCGGTAGAGGCAATTTAAAAAAATATGTACATTAAATGAAAAAAAAATTATTAAAAAATAACGGTAATACTTACAATTAAGTATTATACCTTTTTTTAAAGCCAACATTTTTGTCTATTAGCTTGTTTTTAAATCAAGTCAAAACTATGCATAGTTTTTGAAAAAAATTGTTTTAAACTAAAAATTTATGCAAAAAAAATTAAAAAAAAAGGTTTAAAGTGTAGTTTTTCAAAACTTTCAAATTATTTACTGTTTTTTTTTTAGAATTCATTGCTCTTATTTGTTTTTGATCAAAAACTGAAAACTATATGACTTTATGTCTTCTAGTTCTTGAGAAAATTGAAAATTACCAAAATAAATATTTTAATTAAATTACTTTTTCCTTGCTTAAGTATTAACGTAGTCTTATTTTGATAGTAATAATCGAATATGGATTAAGATACACCTAGGGGAAATTAATTTTTCTTAAATCCATCTTATTTAAATGCAAAAGAAACTTTGCATGCACCCACCGGACCGTGCCCCCTCCCCCCCCTTGCACGCACTCCAACTTGCACCCACCCCAAATCCTATAGTGTTCCCAAGCAGGGGGGTTGCAGGGGGTCAGCATGCCCCCCCCTTACAGATCCCAATGTTGCATACACCCAAATTCGCACACACATTACTGTTGCATACACCCAAACTCGCACCTACCATTGTTACTATCAAAATAAGACCACTCAAGCAAAAAAAAAAAGAATTAAATTAAAATAGTAGTTGTGGTTATTTTTAATTTGCATGCACCTCATCTTGCACCCACCGAACCGTGCCCCCTCCCCCCCTTGCACGCACTCCAACTTGCACCCACCCCAAATCCTATATTGTTCCCTAGCAGGGGGGTTGCAGGGGTGCAGCATGCCCCCCCTTACAGATCCCACTGTTGCATACACCCAAATTCGCACACACATTACTGTTGCATACACCCAAACTCGCACCTACCATTGTTACTATCAAAATAAGACCACTCAAGCAAAAAAAAAAAGAATTAAATTAAAATAGTAGTTGTGGTTATTTTTATTTTTTTTTTGCACCCACCCCAAATCCTATAGTGTTCCCTAGCAGGGGGGTTGCAGGGGGGCAGCATGCCCCCCCTTGCATATCCCACTGTTGCATACACCCAAATTCGCACACACATTACTGTTGCATACACCCAAACTCGCACCTACCATTGTTACTATCAAAATAAGACCACTCAAGCAAAAAAAAAAGAATTAAATTAAAATAGTAGTTGTGGTTATTTTTTAACTTTTTTTACTCAAATTTTGAGTTTAAAATTAAATTTTTCAAAAACTACGCATAGTTTTGACTTGAATTAAAAACTGGCTAATAAAACAGAATGTTGGCTTTAAAAAAATGTATAAAACTTAATTGTAAGTATCACCGTTATTTTTTAATTATTTTTTTTTTCCATTTTAAAGAATAATTTTTTTAAATTGCCGCTACCGCCTGAACGGGGGGAGATAGACCCCCCCTCCCATAGTAAAAAATGTTTGTATTAAGCCCCTCTACCAAAAACCATTATTATTTCTTGGCGCCAAAGTTATCGTACTCGTGCCAAACCGAACAATACATATTTTGAAAGAAAATGTAATATTCTAAAAAATGTCTCAACACAATTTTATGTTAATTGAACCTTTACCATTGAAGTTGAAACAACATTTTACTTTTAATGACCTTTTTTTCAAAGAAAGAAATTGACATTCTGCATCAATGATTTTTCAACTTTAAATAATTGTCAAAAATTTTTAGAAGTTATCATCTATCAACACTGTTCTTCATAATATGGTAAATAAATCTATATTGGTACCATATTATTTACATACATAATTAATGGCATTGTATTTGTTATACATAATTTAATGAGAACTTTCATCCCAAACAGGGTTGAAAGCATAACCCTCAAAAGAAAATGTATGTTTTCATTTGAGGTGCAAAGAGTTTATTAGGTTTAAAAATGTAAGTTTCCGTTGTTACAAAGCCAACCCAAATGGGAAAAACCGGAAAAAGTTGAAGCTATAAAGGTTTGCAACGACAATATCCGACAGACTAAATGTTTTCATTTCTTAAAATTAAAGCAACAAATTCCAGAATCATCGAAAAGAGTGAATGATTTGATGGGACTGATCGGAAATCCGCTTGCGGGATGGTTTCCCTGTTATTGAGTTGTTCTTTATCGATTGAACAACAACGCGTAAGCTTTTTTTTCTTTTTCTTTTCAGATCTCATTCCGAGTATCAGAAAACAGAATTTGTCTACCCTATACCCAAAACCTTCTAATTATCGACCGATTGTACCAACGTCCCTGGGCTGGTGGTCTAAAAACTTACTCAAGCCTCTTAGACAGTATTAAAAGAAGAGGTTTTAAAATGATAGGTGACAATAATATCAAATCATAATTAACAATACCAAATCACTCGACGGTCTTCGCAAATGAAGATACTTCGGAAGTAATAATGCATTGTGAAATTTTGAACTCGTTTTTTTTTCAATAGTTTTTTCTGTCTACGTTTTCTTTACATTTTCTCTCTTGCTTCTTTGTACTATTTACATGTACGGATGAAACAGAGTTGGGTAATTAAAAATTTAATTACATAACAGGTTAAATACAAGGTATTTAAAATGTAATCTTAATAAATTAATTGAATTGTACGTATGTACATTTTTTTAAGTATTATTTAAATTTAATTTAGTATACTAAATTAAAATTAAAGCCTGCTTTATTTCGACTATGTTGTATGCTCGCACTATCATTTATTCATTGAAGACAATAATACAAATAATTAAAAACTTCTTTTATGGCTTCTTGTAACATTGCAATTTCATGTAATGAAGCCTTAAATTTAGGTTTAATTTTCAATTTCACTTTTAGACATTAGAAACAAAAACCGAAGTACGATAACTTTGGCGACAAAGTTTAATGACGGATTTGTATAGAACAGCTAAGAACAAGCATTTTTTACTATGGGAAGGGGGGTCTATCTCCCCCCGTTTAGGCGGTAGGGGCAATTTAAAAAAATATGTACATTAAATGGAAAAAAAATAATTAAAAAATAACGGTAATACTTACAATTAAGTATTATACCTTTTTTTAAAGCCAACATTTTTGTCTATTAGCTTGTTTTTAAATCAAGTCAAAACTATGCATAGTTTTTGAAAAAAATTGTTTTAAACTAAAATTTTATGCAAAAAAAATTAAAAAAAAAAGGTTTAAAGTGTAGTTTTTCAAAACTTTCAAATTATTTACTGTTTTTTTTTAGAATTCATTGCTCTTATTTGTTTTTGATCAAAAACGGAAAACTAGATGAATTTATGTCTTCTAGTTCTTGAGAAAATTGAAAATTACCAAAATAAATATTTTAATTAAATTACTTTTTCCTTGCTTAAGTATTAACGTAGTCTTATTTTGATAGTAATAATCGAATATGGATTAAGATACACCTAGGGGAAATTAATTTTTCTTAAATCCAGCTTATTTAAATGCAAAAGAAACTTTGCATGCACCCCATCTTGCACCCACCGAACCGTGCCCCCTCCCCCCCTTGCAGATCCCACTGTTGCATACACCCAAATTCGCACACACATTACTGTTGCATACACCCAAACTCGCACCTACCATTGTTACTATCAAAATAAGACCACTCAAGCAAAAAAAAAAGAATTAAATTAAAATAGTAGTTGTGGTTATTTTTAATTTGCATGCACCTCATCTTGCACCCACCGAACCGTGCCCCCTCCCCCCCTTGCACACACTCCAACTTGCACCCACCCCAAATCCTATAGTGTTCCTTAGCAGGGGGGTTGCAGAGGGGCAGCATGCCCCCCCTTACAGATCCCACTGTTGCATACACCCAAATTCGCACACACATTACTGTTGCATACACCCAAACTCGCACCTACCATTGTTACTATCAAAATAAGACCACTCAAGCAAAAAAAAAGAATTAAATTAAAATAGTAGTTGTGGTTATTTTTATTTTTTTTTTGCACCCACCCCAAATCCTATAGTGTTCCCTAGCAGGGGGTTGCAGGGGGGCAGCATACCCCCCCTTGCATATCCCACTGTTGCATACACCCAAATTCGTACACACATTACTGTTGCTTGCACCCAAACTCGCACCTACCATTGTTACTATCAAAATAAGACCACTCAAGCAAAAAAAAAAAAGAATTAAATTAATATAGTAGTTGTGGTTATTTTTAATTTTCTCAAAAACTAAAAGACATAAAATCATCTAGTTTTCAATCAAAAACAAATAAGAGCAATAAATTCTGAAATAAAAACAATGGTAGATAATCTTGAAGTATTGAAAAATTACACTTTAAACCTTTTTTTTTAACTTTTTTTACTCAAATTTTGAGTTTAAAATTAAATTTTTCAAAAACTACGCACAGTTTTGACTTGAATTAAAAACTGGCTAATAAAACAGAATGTTGGCTTTAAAAAAATGTATAAAACTTAATTGTAAGTATCACCGTTATTTTTTAATTATTTTTTTTCCATTTTAAAGAATAATTTTTTTAAATTTCCCCTACCGCCTGAACGGGGGGAGATAGACCCCCCCTCCCATAGTAAAAAATGTTTGTATTAAGCCCCTCTACCAAAAACCATTATTATTTCTTGGCGCCAAAGTTATCGTACTCGTGCCAAACCGAACAATACATATTTTGAAAGAAAATGTAATATTCTAAAAAAGGTCTCAACACAATTTTATGTTAATTGAACCTTTACCATTGAAGTTGAAACAACATTTTACTTTTAATGACCTTTTTTTCCAAGAAAGAAATTGACATTCTGCATCAATGATTTTTCAACTTTAAATAATTGTCAAAAATTTTTAGAAGTTATCATCTATCAACACTGTTCTTCATAATATGGTAAATGAATCTATATTGGTACCATATTATTTACATACATAATTAATGGCATTGTATTTGTTATACATAATTTAATGAGAACTTTCATCCCAAACAGGGTTAAAAGCATAACCCTCAAAAGAAAATGTATGTTTTCATTTGAGGTGCAAAGAGTTTATTAGGTTTAAAAATGTAAGTTTCCGTTGTTACAAAGCCAACCCAAATGGGACAAACCGGAAAAAGTTGAAGCTATAAAGGTTTGCAACGACAATATCCGACAGACTAAATGTTTTCATTTCTTAAAATTAAAGCAACAAATTCCAGAATCATCGAAAAGCGTGAATGATTTGATGGGACTGATCGGAAATCCGCTTGCGGGATGGTTTCCCTGTTATTGAGTTGTTCTTTATCGATTGAACAACAACGCGTAAGCTTTTTTTTCTTTTTCTTTTCAGATCTCATTCCGAGTAGTAGAAAACAGAATTTGTCTACCCTATACCCAAAACCTTCTAATTATCGACCGATTGTACCAACGTCCCTGGGCTGGTGGTCTAAAAACTTACTCAAGCCTCTTAGACAGTATTAAAAGAAGAGGTTTTAAAATGATAGGTGACAATAATATCAAATCATAATTAACAATACCAAATCACTCGACGGTCTTCGCAAATGAAGATACTTCGGAAGTAATAATGCATTGTGAAATTTTGAACTCGTTTTTTTTTCAATAGTTTTTTCTGTCTACGTTTTCTTTACATTTTCTCTCTTGCTTCTTTGTACTATTTACATGTACGGATGAAACAGAGTTGGGTAATTAAAAATTTAATTACATAACAGGTTAAATACAAGGTATTTAAAATGTAATCTTAATAAATTAATTGAATTGTACGTATGTACATTTTTTTAAGTATTATTTAAATTTAATTTAGTATACTAAGTTAAAATTAAAGCCTGCTTTATTTCGACTATGTTGTATGCTCGCACTATCATTTATTCATTGAAGACAATAATACAAATAATTAAAAACTTCTTTTATGGCTTCTTGTAACATTGCAATTTCATGTAATGAAGCCTTAAATTTAGGTTTAATTTTCAATTTCACTTTAAGACATTAGAAACAAAAACCGAAGGGGAGAGTACGATAACTTTGGCGACAAAGTTTAATGACGGATTTGTATAGAACAGCTAAGAACAAGCATTTTTTACTATGGGAAGGGGGGTCTATCTCCCCCCGTTTAGGCGGTAGAGGCAATTTAAAAAAATATGTACATTAAATGAAAAAAAAATTATTAAAAAATAACGGTAATACTTACAATTAAGTATTATACCTTTTTTTAAAGCCAACATTTTTGTCTATTAGCTTGTTTTTAAATCAAGTCAAAACTATGCATAGTTTTTGAAAAAAATTGTTTTAAACTTAAAATTTATGCAAAAAAAATTAAAAAAAAAGGTTTAAAGTGTAGTTTTTCAAAACTTTCAAATTATTTACTGTTTTTTTTAGAATTCATTGCTCTTATTTGTTTTTGATCAAAAACTGAAAACTAGATGACTTTATGTCTTCTAGTTCTTGAGAAAATTGAAAATTACCAAAATAAATATTTTAATTAAATTACTTTTTCCTTGCTTAAGTATTAACGTAGTCTTATTTTGATAGTAATAATCGAATATGGATTAAGATACACCTAGGGGAAATTAATTTTTCTTAAATCCATCTTATTTAAATGCAAAAGAAACTTTGCATGCACCCCATCATGCACCCACCGGACCATGCCCCCTCCCCCCCCTTGCACGCACTCCAACTTGCACCCACACCAAATCCTATAGTGTTCCCAAGCAGGGGGGTTGCAGGGGGTCAGCATGCCCCCCCCTTACAGATCCCACTGTTGCATACACCCAAATTCGCACACACATTACTGTTGCATACACCCAAACTCGCACCTACCATTGTTACTATCAAAATAAGACCACTCAAGCAAAAAAAAAAGAATTAAATTAAAATAGTAGTTGTGGTTATTTTTAATTTGCATGCACCTCATCTTGCACCCACCGAACCGTGCCCCCTCCCCCCCTTGCACGCATTCCAACTTGCACCCACCCCAAATCCTATAGTGTTCCCTAGCAGGGGGGTTGCAGGGGTGCAGCATACCCCCCTTACAGATCCCACTGTTGCATACACCCAAATTCGCACACACATTACTGTTGCATACACCCAAACTCGCACCTACCATTGTTACTATCAAAATAAGACCACTCAAGCAAAAAAAAAGAATTAAATTAAAATAGTAGTTGTGGTTATTTTTATTTTTTTTTTTGCACCCACCCCAAATCCTATAGTGTTCCCTAGCAGGGGGGTTGCAGGGGGGCAGCATACCCCCCCTTGCATATCCCACTGTTGCATACACCCAAATTCGCACACACATTACTGTTGCATACACCCAAACTCGCACCTACCATTGTTACTATCAAAATAAGACCACTCAAGCAAAAAAAAAAAAGAATTAAATTAATATAGTAGTTGTGGTTATTTTTAATTTTCTCAAAAACTAAAAGACATAAAATCATCTAGTTTTCAATCAAAAACAAATAAGAGCAATAAATTCTGAAATAAAAACAATGGTAGATAATCTTGAAGTATTGAAAAATTACACTTTAAACCTTTTTTTTTTTAACTTTTTTTACTCAAATTTTGAGTTTAAAATTAAATTTTTCAAAAACTACGCACAGTTTTGACTTGAATTAAAAACTGGCTAATAAAACAGAATGTTGGCTTTAAAAAAATGTATAAAACTTAATTGTAAGTATCACCGTTGTTTTTTAATTATTTTTTTTCCATTTTAAAGAATAATTTTTTTAAATTTCCCCTACCGCCTGAACGGGGGGAGATAGACCCCCCCTCCCATAGTAAAAAATGTTTGTATTAAGCCCCTCTACCAAAAACCATTATTATTTCTTGGCGCCAAAGTTATCGTACTCGTGCCAAACCGAACAATACATATTTTGAAAGAAAATGTAATATTCTAAAAAAGGTCTCAACACAATTTTATGTTAATTGAACCTTTACCATTGAAGTTGAAACAACATTTTACTTTTAATGACCTTTTTTTCAAAGAAAGAAATTGACATTCTGCATCAATGATTTTTCAACTTTTAATAATTGTCAAAAATTTTTAGAAGTTATCATCTATCAACACTGTTCTTCATAATATGGTAAATGAATCTATATTGGTACCATATTATTTACATACATAATTAATGGCATTGTATTTGTTATACATAATTTAATGAGAACTTTCATCCCAAACAGGGTTAAAAGCATAACCCTCAAAAGAAAATGTATGTTTTCATTTGAGGTGCAAAGAGTTTATTAGGTTTAAAAATGTAAGTTTCCGTTGTTACAAAGCCAACCCAAATGGGAAAAACCGGAAAAAGTTGAAGCTATAAAGGTTTGCAACGACAATATCCGACAGACTAAATGTTTTCATTTCTTAAAATTAAAGCAACAAATTCCAGAATCATCGAAAAGAGTGAATGATTTGATGGGACTGATCGGAAATCCGCTTGCGGGATGGTTTCCCTGTTATTGAGTTATTGTTCTTTATCGATTGAACAACAACGCGTAAGCTTTTTTTTCTTTTTCTTTTCAGATCTCATTCCGAGTATCAGAAAACAGAATTTGTCTACCCTATACCCAAAACCTTCTAATTATCGACCGATTGTACCAACGTCCCTGGGCTGGTGGTCTAAAAACTTACTCAAGCCTCTTAGACAGTATTAAAAGAAGAGGTTTTAAAATGATAGGTGACAATAATATCAAATCATAATTAACAATACCAAATCACTCGACGGTCTTCGCAAATGAAGATACTTCGGAAGTAATAATGCATTGTGAAATTTTGAACTCGATTTTTTTTTCAATAGTTTTTTCTGTCTACGTTTTCTTTACATTTTCTCTCTTGCTTCTTTGTACTATTTACATGTACGGATGAAACAGAGTTGGGTAATTAAAAATTTAATTACATAACAGGTTAAATACAAGGTATTTAAAATGTAATCTTAATAAATTAATTGAATTGTACGTATGTACCTTTTTTTAAGTATTATTTAAATTTAATTTAGTATACTAAATTAAAATTAAAGCCTGCTTTATTTCGACTATGTTGTATGCTCGCACTATCATTTATTCATTGAAGACAATAATACAAATAATTAAAAACTTCTTTTATGGCTTCTTGTAACATTGCAATTTCATGTAATGAAGCCTTAAATTTAGGTTTAATTTTCAATTTCACTTTTAGACATTAGAAACAAAAATCGAAGTACGATAACTTTGGCGACAAAGTTTAATGACGGATTTGTATAGAACAGCTAAGAACAAGCATTTTTTACTATGGGAAGGGGGGTCTATCTCCCCCCGTTTAGGCGGTAGGGGCAATTTAAAAAAATATGTACATTAAATGGAAAAAAAATAATTAAAAAATAACGGTAATACTTACAATTAAGTATTATACCTTTTTTTAAAGCCAACATTTTTGTCTATTAGCTTGTTTTTAAATCAAGTCAAAACTATGCATAGTTTTTGAAAAAAATTGTTTTAAACTAAAATTTTATGCAAAAAAAATTAAAAAAAAAAGGTTTAAAGTGTAGTTTTTCAAAACTTTCAAATTATTTACTGGTTTTTTTTAGAATTCATTGCTCTTATTTGTTTTTGATCAAAAACGGAAAACTAGATGACTTTATGTCTTCTAGTTCTTGAGAAAATTGAAAATTACCAAAATAAATATTTTAATTAAATTACTTTTTCCTTGCTTAAGTATTAACGTAGTCTTATTTTGATAGTAATAATCGAATATGGATTAAGATACACCTAGGGGAAATTAATTTTTCTTAAATCCAGCTTATTTAAATGCAAAAGAAACTTTGCATGCACCCCATCTTGCACCCACCGAACCGTGCCCCCTCCCCCCCTTGCACGCACTCCAACTTGCACCCACCCCAAATCCTATAGTGTTCCCAAGCATGGGGGTTGCAGGGGGTCAGCATGCCCCCCCTTACAGATCCCACTGTTGCATACACCCAAATTCGCACACACATTACTGTTGCATACACCCAAACTCGCACCTACCATTGTTACTATCAAAATAAGACCACTCAAGCAAAAAAAAAAAGAATTAAATTAAAATAGTAGTTGTGGTTATTTTTAATTTGCATGCACCTCATCTTGCACCCACCGAACCGTGCCCCCTCCCCCCCTTGCACGCACTCCAACTTGCACCCACCCCAAATCCTATAGTGTTCCCTAGCAGGGGGGTTGCAGAGGGGCAGCATGCCCCCCCTTACAGATCCCACTGTTGCATACACCCAAATTCGCACACACATTACTGTTGCATACACCCAAACTCGCACCTACCATTGTTACTATCAAAATAAGACCACTCAAGCAAAAAAAAAGAATTAAATTAAAATAGTAGTTGTGGTTATTTTTATTTTTTTTTTGCACCCACCCCAAATCCTATAGTGTTCCCTAGCAGGGGGGTTGCAGGGGGGCAGCATACCCCCCCTTGCATATCCCACTGTTGCATACACCCAAATTCGCACACACATTACTGTTGCATACACCCAAACTCGCACCTACCATTGTTACTATCAAAATAAGACCACTCAAGCAAAAAAAAAAAATTAAATTAATATAGTAGTTGTGGTTATTTTTAATTTTCTCAAAAACTAAAAGACATACAATCATCTAGTTTTCAATCAAAAACAAATAAGAGCAATAAATTCTGAAATAAAAACAATGGTAGATAATCTTGAAGTATTGAAAAATTACACTTTAAACCTTTTTTTTTAACTTTTTTTACTCAAATTTTGAGTTTAAAATTAAATTTTTCAAAAACTACGCACAGTTTTGACTTGAATTAAAAACTGGCTAATAAAACAGAATGTTGGCTTTAAAAAAATGTATAAAACTTAATTGTAAGTATCACCGTTATTTTTTAATTATTTTTTTTCCATTTTAAAGAATAATTTTTTTAAATTGCCCCTACCGCCTGAACGGGGGGAGATAGACCCCCCCTCCCATAGTAAAAAATGTTTGTATTAAGCCCCTCTACCAAAAACCATTATTATTTCTTGGCGCCAAAGTTATCGTACTCGTGCCAAACCGAACAATACATATTTTGAAAGAAAATGTAATATTCTAAAAAAGGTCTCAACACAATTTTATGTTAATTGAACCTTTACCATTGAAGTTGAAACAACATTTTACTTTTAATGACCTTTTTTTCAAAGAAAGAAATTGACATTCTGCATCAATGATTTTTCAACTTTAAATAATTGTCAAAAATTTTTAGAAGTTATCATCTATCAACACTGTTCTTCATAATATGGTAAATGAATCTATATTGGTACCATATTATTTACATACATAATTAATGGCATTGTATTTGTTATACATAATTTAATGAGAACTTTCATCCCAAACAGGGTTAAAAGCATAACCCTCAAAAGAAAATGTATGTTTTCATTTGAGGTGCAAAGAGTTTATAAGGTTTAAAAATGTAAGTTTCCGTTGTTACAAAGCCAACCCAAATGGGAAAAACCGGAAAAAGTTGAAGCTATAAAGGTTTGCAACGACAATATCCGACAGACTAAATGTTTTCATTTCTTAAAATTAAAGCAACAAATTCCAGAATCATCGAAAAGAGTGAATGATTTGATGGGACTGATCGGAAATCCGCTTGCGGGATGGTTTCCCTGTTATTGAGTTGTTCTTTATCGATTGAACAACAACGCGTAAGCTTTTTTTTCTTTTTCTTTTCAGATCTCATTCCGAGTAGTAGAAAACAGAATTTGTCTACCCTATACCCAAAACCTTCTAATTATCGACCGATTGTACCAACGTCCCTGGGCTGGTGGTCTAAAAACTTACTCAAGCCTCTTAGACAGTATTAAAAGAAGAGGTTTTAAAATGATAGGTGACAATAATATCAAATCATAATTAACAATACCAAATCACTCGACGGTCTTCGCAAATGAAGATACTTCGGAAGTAATAATGCATTGTGAAATTTTGAACTCGTTTTTTTTTCAATAGTTTTTTCTGTCTACGTTTTCTTTACATTTTCTGTCTTGCTTCTTTGTACTATTTACATGTACGGATGAAACAGAGTTGGGTAATTAAAAATTTAATTACATAACAGGTTAAATACAAGGTATTTAAAATGTAATCTTAATAAATTAATTGAATTGTACGTATGTACATTTTTTTAAGTATTATTTAAATTTAATTTAGTATACTTAGTTTTAGTATATTTAGTTAAAATTAAAGCCTGCTTCATTTCGACTATGTTGTATGCTCGCACTATCATTTATTCATTGAAGACAATAATACAAATAATTAAAAACCATAAAAGATATGGCTTCTTGTAACATTGCAATTTCATGTAATGAAGCCTTAAATTAAGGTTTAATTTTCAATTTCACTTTTAGACATTAGAAACAAAAACCGTAGGGGAGAGTACGATAACTTTGGCGCCAAAGTTTAATGACGGATTTGTATAGAACAGCTAAGAACAAGCATTTTTTACTATGGGAAGGGGGGTCTATCTCCCCCCGTTTAGGCGGTAGGGGCAATTTAAAAAAATATGTACATTAAATGGAAAAAAAATAATTAAAAAATAACGGTAATACTTACAATTAAGTATTATACCTTTTTTTAAAGCCAACATTTTTGTCTATTAGCTTGTTTTTAAATCAAGTCAAAACTATGCATAGTTTTTGAAAAAAATTTAAACTAAAAATTTATGCAAAAAAAATTTAAAAAAAAAGGTTTAAAGTGTAGTTTTTCAAAACTTTCAAATTATTTACTGTTTTTTTTTTAGAATTCATTGCTCTTATTTGTTTTTGATCAAAAACTGAAAACTAGATGACTTTATGTCTTCTAGTTCTTGAGAAAATTGAAAATTACCAAAATAAATATTTTAATTAAATTACTTTTTCCTTGCTTAAGTATTAACGTAGTCTTATTTTGATAGTAATAATCGAATATGGATTAAGATACACCTAGGGGAAATTAATTTTTCTTAAATCCATCTTATTTAAATGCAAAAGAAACTTTGCATGCACCCCATCATGCACCCACCGGACCGTGCCCCCTCCCCCCCCTTGCACGCACTCCAACTTGCACCCACCCCAAATCCTATAGTGTTCCCAAGCAGGGGGTTGCAGGGGGTCAGCATGCCCCCCCCTTACAGATCCCACTGTTGCATACACCCAAATTCGCACACACATTACTGTTGCATACACCCAAACTCGCACCTACCATTGTTACTATCAAAATAAGACCACTCAAGCAAAAAAAAAGAATTAAATTAAAATAGTAGTTGTGGTTATTTTTAATTTGCATGCACCTCATCTTGCACCCACCGAACCGTGCCCCCTCCCCCCCTTGCACGCACTCCAACTTGCACCCACCCCAAATCCTATAGTGTTCCCTAGCAGGGGGGTTGCAGGGGTGCAGCATGCCCCCCCCCTTACAGATCCCACTGTTGCATACACCCAAATTCGCACACACATTACTGTTGCATACACCCAAACTCGCACCTACCATTGTTACTATCAAAATAAGACCACTCAAGCAAAAAAAAAGAATTAAATTAAAATAGTAGTTGTGGTTATTTTTATTTTTTTTTTTGCACCCACCCCAAATCCTATAGTGTTCCCTAGCAGGGGGGTTGCAGGGGGGCAGCATACCCCCCCTTGCATATCCCACTGTTGCATACACCCAAATTCGCACACACATTACTGTTGCATACACCAAAAACTCGCACCTACCATTGTTACTATCAAAATAAGACCACTCAAGCAAAAAAAAAAGAATTAAATTAAAATAGTAGTTGTGGTTATTTTTAATTTTCTCAAAAACTAAAAGACATAAAATCATCTAGTTTTCAATCAAAAACAAATAAGAGCAATAAATTCTGAAATAAAAACAATGGTAGATAATCTTGAAGTATTGAAAAATTACACTTTAAACCTTTTTTTTTTTAACTTTTTTTACTCAAATTTTGAGTTTAAAATTAAATTTTTCAAAAACTACGCACAGTTTTGACTTGAATTAAAAACTGGCTAATAAAACAGAATGTTGGCTTTAAAAAAATGTATAAAACTTAATTGTAAGTATCACCGTTGTTTTTTAATTATTTTTTTTTCCATTTTAAAGAATAATTTTTTTAAATTTCCCCTACCGCCTGAACGGGGGGAGATAGACCCCCCCTCCCATAGTAAAAAATGTTTGTATTAAGCCCCTCTACCAAAAACCATTATTATTTCTTGGCGCCAAAGTTATCGTACTCGTGCCAAACCGAACAATACATATCTTGAAAGAAAATGTAATATTCTAAAAAAGGTCTCAACACAATTTTATGTTAATTGAACCTTCACCATTGAAGTTGAAACAACATTTTACTTTTAATGACCTTTTTTTCCAAGAAAGAAATTGACATTCTGCATCAATGATTTTTCAACTTTTAATAATTGTCAAAAATTTTTAGAAGTTATCATCTATCAACACTGTTCTTCATAATATGGTAAATGAATCTATATTGGTACCATATTATTTACATACATAATTAATGGCATTGTATTTGTTATACATAATTTAATGAGAACTTTCATCCCAAACAGGGTTAAAAGCATAACCCTCAAAAGAAAATGTATGTTTTCATTTGAGGTGCAAAGAGTTTATTAGGTTTAAAAATGTAAGTTTCCGTTGTTACAAAGCCAACCCAAATGGGAAAAACCGGAAAAAGTTGAAGCTATAAAGGTTTGCAACGACAATATCCGACAGACTAAATGTTTTCATTTCTTAAAATTAAAGCAACAAATTCCAGAATCATCGAAAAGAGTGAATGATTTGATGGGACTGATCGGAAATCCGCTTGCGGGATGGTTTCCCTGTTATTGAGTTATTGTTCTTTATCGATTGAACAACAACGCGTAAGCTTTTTTTTCTTTTTCTTTTCAGATCTCATTCCGAGTATCAGAAAACAGAATTTGTCTACCCTATACCCAAAACCTTCTAATTATCGACCGATTGTACCAACGTCCCTGGGCTGGTGGTCTAAAAACTTACTCAAGCCTCTTAGACAGTATTAAAAGAAGAGGTTTTAAAATGATAGGTGACAATAATATCAAATCATAATTAACAATACCAAATCACTCGACGGTCTTCGCAAATGAAGATACTTCGGAAGTAATAATGCATTGTGAAATTTTGAACTCGTTTTTTTTTCAATAGTTTTTTCTGTCTACGTTTTCTTTACATTTTCTCTCTTGCTTCTTTGTACTATTTACATGTACGGATGAAACAGAGTTGGGTAATTAAAAATTTAATTACATAACAGGTTAAATACAAGGTATTTAAAATGTAATCTTAATAAATTAATTGAATTGTACGTATGTACATTTTTTTAAGTATTATTTAAATTTAATTTAGTATACTAAATTAAAATTAAAGCCTGCTTTATTTCGACTATGTTGTATGCTCGCACTATCATTTATTCATTGAAGACAATAATACAAATAATTAAAAACTTCTTTTATGGCTTCTTGTAACATTGCAATTTCATGTAATGAAGCCTTAAATTTAGGTTTAATTTTCAATTTCACTTTTAGACATTAGAAACAAAAATCGAAGTACGATAACTTTGGCGACAAAGTTTAATGACGGATTTGTATAGAACAGCTAAGAACAAGCATTTTTTACTATGGGAAGGGGGGTCTATCTCCCCCCGTTTAGGCGGTAGGGGCAATTTAAAAAAATATGTACATTAAATGGAAAAAAAAATAATTAAAAAATAACGGTAATACTTACAATTAAGTATTATACCTTTTTTTAAAGCCAACATTTTTGTCTATTAGCTTGTTTTTTAATCAAGTCAAAACTATGCATAGTTTTTGAAAAAATTGTTTTAAACTAAAATTTTATGCAAAAAAAATTAAAAAAAAAAGGTTTAAAGTGTAGTTTTTCAAAACTTTCAAATTATTTACTGTTTTTTTTTAGAATTCATTGCTCTTATTTGTTTTTGATCAAAAACGGAAAACTAGATGACTTTATGTCTTCTAGTTCTTGAGAAAATTGAAAATTACCAAAATAAATATTTTAATTAAATTACTTTTTCCTTGCTTAAGTATTAACGTAGTCTTATTTTGATAGTAATAATCGAATATGGATTAAGATACACCTAGGGGAAATTAATTTTTCTTAAATCCAGCTTATTTAAATGCAAAAGAAACTTTGCATGCACCCCATCTTGCACCCACCGAACCGTGCCCCCCCCCCCTTGCACGCACTCCAACTTGCACCCACCCCAAATCCTATAGTGTTCCCAAGCAGGGGGGTTGCAGGGGGTCAGCATGCCCCCCCTTACAGATCCCACTGTTGCATACACCCAAATTCGCACACACATTACTGTTGCATACACCCAAACTCGCACCTACCATTGTTACTATCAAAATAAGACCACTCAAGCAAAAAAAAAAAGAATTAAATTAAAATAGTAGTTGTGGTTATTTTTAATTTGCATGCACCTCATCTTGCACCCACCGAACCGTGCCCCCTCCCCCCCTTGCACGCACTCCAACTTGCACCCACCCCAAATCCTATAGTGTTCCCTAGCAGGGGGGTTGCAGGGGGTCAGCATGCCCCCCCTTACAGATCCCACTGTTGCATACACCCAAATTCGCACACACATTACTGTTGCATACACCCAAACTCGCACCTACCATTGTTACTATCAAAATAAGACCACTCAAGCAAAAAAAAAGAATTAAATTAAAATAGTAGTTGTGGTTATTTTTAATTTGCATGCACCTCATCTTGCACCCACCGAACCGTGCCCCCTCCCCCCCTTGCACGCACTCCAACTTGCACCCACCCCAAATCCTATAGTGTTCCCAAGCAGGGGGGTTGCAGGGGGTCAGCATGCCCCCCCTTACAGATCCCACTGTTGCATACACCCAAATTCGCACACACATTACTGTTGCATACACCCAAACTCGCACCTACCATTGTTACTATCAAAATAAGACCACTCAAGCAAAAAAAAAAAGAATTAAATTAAAATAGTAGTTGTGGTTATTTTTATTTTTTTTTTGCACCCACCCCAAATCCTATAGTGTTCCCTAGCAGGGGGGTTGTAGGGGGGCAGCATACCCCCCCTTGCATATCCCACTGTTGCATACACCCAAATTCGCACACACATTACTGTTGCATACACCCAAACTCGCACCTACCATTGTTACTATCAAAATAAGACCACTCAAGCAAAAAAAAAAAAAGAATTAAATTAATATAGTAGTTGTGGTTATTTTTAATTTTCTCAAAAACTAAAAGACATAAAATCATCTAGTTTTCAATCAAAAACAAATAAGAGCAATAAATTCTGAAATAAAAACAATGGTAGATAATCTTGAAGTATTGAAAAATTACACTTTAAACCTTTTTTTTTTAACTTTTTTTACTCAAATTTTGAGTTTAAAATTAAATTTTTCAAAAACTACGCACAGTTTTGACTTGAATTAAAAACTGGCTAATAAAACAGAATGTTGGCTTTAAAAAAATGTATAAAACTTAATTGTAAGTATCACCGTTATTTTTTAATTATTTTTTTTCCATTTTAAAGAATAATTTTTTTAAATTTCCCCTACCGCCTGAACGGGGGGAGATAGACCCCCCCTCCCATAGTAAAAAATGTTTGTATTAAGCCCCTCTACCAAAAACCATTATTATTTCTTGGCGCCAAAGTTATCGTACTCGTGCCAAACCGAACAATACATATTTTGAAAGAAAATGTAATATTCTAAAAAAGGTCTCAACACAATTTTATGTTAATTGAACCTTTACCATTGAAGTTGAAACAACATTTTACTTTTAATGACCTTTTTTTCAAAGAAAGAAATTGACATTCTGCATCAATGATTTTTCAACTTTAAATAATTGTCACAAATTTTTAGAAGTTATCATCTATCAACACTGTTCTTCATAATATGGTAAATGAATCTATATTGGTACCATATTATTTACATACATAATTAATGGCATTGTATTTGTTATACATAATTTAATGAGAACTTTCATCCCAAACAGGGTTAAAAGCATAACCCTCAAAAGAAAATGTATTTTTTCATTTGAGGTGCAAAGAGTTTATTAGGTTTAAAAATGTAAGTTTCCGTTGTTACAAAGCCAACCCAAATGGGAAAAACCGGAAAAAGTTGAAGCTATAAAGGTTTGCAACGACAATATCCGACAGACTAAATGTTTTCATTTCTTAAAATTAAAGCAACAAATTCCAGAATCATCGAAAAGCGTGAATGATTTGATGGGACTGATCGGAAATCCGCTTGCGGGATGGTTTCCCTGTTATTGAGTTGTTCTTTATCGATTGAACAACAACGCGTAAGCTTTTTTTCTTTTTCTTTTCAGATCTCATTCCGAGTAGTAGAAAACAGAATTTGTCTACCCTATACCCAAAACCTTCTAATTATCGACCGATTGTACCAACGTCCCTGGGCTGGTGGTCTAAAAACTTACTCAAGCCTCTTAGACAGTATTAAAAGAAGAGGTTTTAAAATGATAGGTGACAATAATATCAAATCATAATTAACAATACCAAATCACTCGACGGTCTTCGCAAATGAAGATACTTCGGAAGTAATAATGCATTGTGAAATTTTGAACTCGTTTTTTTTTTCAATAGTTTTTTCTGTCTACGTTTTCTTTACATTTTCTCTCTTGCTTCTTTGTACTATTTACATGTACGGATGAAACAGAGTTGGGTAATTAAAAATTTAATTACATAACAGGTTAAATACAAGGTATTTAAAATGTAATCTTAATAAATTAATTGAATTGTACGTATGTACATTTTTTTAAGTATTATTTAAATTTAATTTAGTATACTAAGTTAAAATTAAAGCCTGCTTTATTTCGACTATGTTGTATGCTCGCACTATCATTTATTCATTGAAGACAATAATACAAATAATTAAAAACTTCTTTTATGGCTTCTTGTAACATTGCAATTTCATGTAATGAAGCCTTAAATTTAGGTTTAATTTTCAATTTCACTTTAAGACATTAGAAACAAAAACCGAAGGGGAGAGTACGATAACTTTGGCGACAAAGTTTAATGACGGATTTGTATAGAACAGCTAAGAACAAGCATTTTTTACTATGGGAAGGGGGGTCTATCTCCCCCCGTTTAGGCGGTAGAGGCAATTTAAAAAAATATGTACATTAAATGAAAAAAAAATTATTAAAAAATAACGGTAATACTTACAATTAAGTATTATACCTTTTTTTAAAGCCAACATTTTTGTCTATAAGCTTGTTTTTAAATCAAGTCAAAACTATGCATAGTTTTTGAAAAAAATTGTTTTAAACTAAAAATTTATGCAAAAAAAATTAAAAAAAAAGGTTTAAAGTGTAGTTTTTCAAAACTTTCAAATTATTTACTGTTTTTTTTTAGAATTCATTGCTCTTATTTGTTTTTGATCAAAAACTGAAAACTAGATGACTTTATGTCTTCTAGTTCTTGAGAAAATTGAAAATTACCAAAATAAATATTTTAATTAAATTACTTTTTCCTTGCTTAAGTATTAACGTAGTCTTATTTTGATAGTAATAATCGAATATGGATTAAGATACACCTAGGGGAAATTAATTTTTCTTAAATCCAGCTTATTTAAATGCAAAAGAAACTTTGCGTGCACCCCATCTTGCACCCACCGAACCGTGCCCCCTCCCCCCCTTGCACGCACTCCAACTTGCACCCACCCCAAATCCTATAGTGTTCCCAAGCAGGGGGGTTGCAGGGGGTCAGCATGCCCCCCCCTTACAGATCCCACTGTTGCATACACCCAAATTCGCACACACATTACTGTTGCATACACCCAAACTCGCACCTACCATTGTTACTATCAAAATAAGACCACTCAAGCAAAAAAAAAGAATTAAATTAAAATAGTAGTTGTGGTTATTTTTAATTTGCATGCACCTCATCTTGCACCCACCGAACCGTGCCCCCTCCCCCCCTTGCACGCACTCCAACTTGCACCCACCCCAAATCCTATAGTGTTCCCAAGCAGGGGGGTTGCAGGGGGTCAGCATGCCCCCTCTTACAGATCCCACTGTTGCATACACCCAAATTCGCACACACATTACTGTTGCATACACCCAAACTCGCACCTACCATTGTTACTATCAAAATAAGACCACTCAAGCAAAAAAAAAAGAATTAAATTAAAATAGTAGTTGTGGTTATTTTTATTTTTTTTTTTGCACCCACCCCAAATCCTATAGTGTTCCCTAGCAGGGGGGTTGCAGGGGGGCAGCATACCCCCCTTTGCATATCCCACTGTTGCATACACCCAAATTCGCACACACATTACTGTTGTGGTTATTTTTTAACTTTTTTTACTCAAATTTTGAGTTTAAAATTAAATTTTTCAAAAACTACGCACAGTTTTGACTTGAATTAAAAACTGGCTAATAAAACAGAATGTTGGCTTTAAAAAAATGTATAAAACTTAATTGTAAGTATCACCGTTATTTTTTAATTATTTTTTTTCCATTTTAAAGAATAATTTTTTTAAATTGCCCCTACCGCCTGAACGGGGGGAGATAGACCCCCTCTCCCATAGTAAAAAATGTTTGTATTAAGCCCCTCTACCAAAAACCATTATTATTTCTTGGCGCCAAAGTTATCGTACTCGTGCCAAACCGAACAATACATATTTTGAAAGAAAATGTAATATTCTAAAAAAGGTCTCAACACAATTTTATGTTAATTGAACCTTTACCATTGAAGTTGAAACAACATTTTACTTTTAATGACCTTTTTTTCAAAGAAAGAAATTGACATTCTGCATCAATGATTTTTCAACTTTAAATAATTGTCAAAAATTTTTAGAAGTTATCATCTATCAACACTGTTCTTCATAATATGGTAAATGAATCTATATTGGTACCATATTATTTACATACATAATTAATGGCATTGTATTTGTTATACATAATTTAATGAGAACTTTCATCCCAAACAGGGTTAAAAGCATAACCCTCAAAAGAAAATGTATGTTTTCATTTGAGGTGCAAAGAGTTTATAAGGTTTAAAAATGTAAGTTTCCGTTGTTACAAAGCCAACCCAAATGGGAAAAACCGGAAAAAGTTGAAGCTATAAAGGTTTGCAACGACAATATCCGACAGACTAAATGTTTTCATTTCTTAAAATTAAAGCAACAAATTCCAGAATCATCGAAAAGAGTGAATGATTTGATGGGACTGATCGGAAATCCGCTTGCGGGATGGTTTCCCTGTTATTGAGTTGTTCTTTATCGATTGAACAACAACGCGTAAGCTTTTTTTTCTTTTTCTTTTCAGATCTCATTCCGAGTAGTAGAAAACAGAATTTGTCTACCCTATACCCAAAACCTTCTAATTATCGACCGATTGTACCAACGTCCCTGGGCTGGTGGTCTAAAAACTTACTCAAGCCTCTTAGACAGTATTAAAAGAAGAGGTTTTAAAATGATAGGTGACAATAATATCAAATCATAATTAACAATACCAAATCACTCGACGGTCTTCGCAAATGAAGATACTTCGGAAGTAATAATGCATTGTGAAATTTTGAACTCGTTTTTTTTTCAATAGTTTTTTCTGTCTACGTTTTCTTTACATTTTCTCTCTTGCTTCTTTGTACTATTTACATGTACGGATGAAACAGAGTTGGGTAATTAAAAATTTAATTACATAACAGGTTAAATACAAGGTATTTAAAATGTAATCTTAATAAATTAATTGAATTGTACGTATGTACATTTTTTTAAGTATTATTTAAATTTAATTTAGTATACTAAGTTAAGATTAAAGCCTGCTTTATTTCGACTATGTTGTATGCTCGCACTATCATTTATTCATTGAAGACAATAATACAAATAATTAAAAACTTCTTTTATGGCTTCTTGTAACATTGCAATTTCATGTAATGAAGCCTTAAATTTAGGTTTAATTTTCAATTTCACTTTTAGACATTAGAAACAAAAACCGAAGGGGAGAGTACGATAACTTTGGCGACAAAGTTTAATGACGGATTTGTATAGAACAGCTAAGAACAAGCATTTTTTACTATGGGAAGGGGGGTCTATCTCCCCCCGTTTAGGCGGTAGGGGCAATTTAAAAAAATATGTACATTAAATGGAAAAAAAATAATTAAAAAATAACGGTAATACTTACAATTAAGTATTATACCTTTTTTTAAAGCCAACATTTTTGTCTATTAGCTAGTTTTTAAATCAAGTCAAAACTATGCATAGTTTTTGAAAAAAATTGTTTTAAACTAAAATTTTATGCAAAAAAAAATTAAAAAAAAAAGGTTTAAAGTGTAGTTTTTCAAAACTTTCAAATTATTTACTGTTTTTTTTAGAATTCATTGCTCTTATTTGTTTTTGATCAAAAACTGAAAACTAGATGACTTTATGTCTTCTAGTTCTTGAGAAAATTGAAAATTACCAAAATAAATATTTTAATTAAATTACTTTTTCCTTGCTTAAGTATTAACGTAGTCTTATTTTGATAGTAATAATTGAATATGGATTAAGATACACCTAGGGGAAATTAATTTTTCTTAAATCCAGCTTATTTAAATGCAAAAGAAACTTTGCATGCACCCCATCTTGCACCCACCGAACCGTGCCCCCTCCCCCCCTTGCACGCACTCCAACTTGCACCCACCCCAAATCCTATAGTGTTCCCAAGCAGGGGGGTTGCAGGGGGTCAGCATGCGCCCCCTTACAGATCCCACTGTTGCATACACCCAAACTCGCACCTACCATTGTTACTATCAAAATAAGACCACTCAAGCAAAAAAAAAAGAATTAAATTAAAATAGTAGTTGTGGTTATTTTTAATTTGCATGCACCTCATCTTGCACCCACCGAACCGTGCCCCCTCCCCCCCTTGCACGCACTCCAACTTGCACCCACCCCAAATCCTATAGTGTTCCCTAGCAGGGGGGTTGCAGGGGTGCAGCATGCCCCCCCTTACAGATCCCACTGTTGCATACACCCAAATTCGCACACACATTACTGTTGCATACACCCAAACTCGCACCTACCATTGTTACTATCAAAATAAGACCACTCAAGCAAAAAAAAAGAATTAAATTAAAATAGTAGTTGTGGTTATTTTTATTTTTTTTTTTGCACCCACCCCAAATCCTATAGTGTTCCCTAGCAGGGGGGTTGCAGGGGGGCAGCATACCCCCCCTTGCATATCCCACTGTTGCATACACCCAAATTCGCACACACATTACTGTTGCATACACCCAAACTCGCACCTACCATTGTTACTATCAAAATAAGACCACTCAAGCAAAAAAAAAGAATTAAATTAAAATAGTAGTTGTGGTTATTTTTTAACTTTTTTTACTCAAATTTTGAGTTTAAAATTAAATTTTTCAAAAACTACGCATAGTTTTGACTTGAATTAAAAACTGGCTAATAAAACAGAATGTTGGCTTTAAAAAAATGTATAAAACTTAATTGTAAGTATCACCGTTATTTTTTAATTATTTTTTTTCCATTTTAAAGAATAATTTTTTTAAATTGCCGCTACCGCCTGAACGGGGGGAGATAGACCCCCCCTCCCATAGTAAAAAATGTTTGTATTAAGCCCCTCTACCAAAAACCATTATTATTTCTTGGCGCCAAAGTTATCGTACTCGTGCCAAACCGAACAATACATATTTTGAAAGAAAATGTAATATTCTAAAAAAGGTCTCAACACAATTTTATGTTAATTGAACCTTTACCATTGAAGTTGAAACAACATTTTACTTTTAATGACCTTTTTTTCAAAGAAAGAAATTGACATTCTGCATCAATGATTTTTCAACTTTAAATAATTGTCAAAAATTTTTAGAAGTTATCATCTATCAACACTGTTCTTCATAATATGGTAAATGAATCTATATTGGTACCATATTATTTACATACATAATTAATGGCATTGTATTTGTTATACATAATTTAATGAGAACTTTCATCCCAAACAGGGTTAAAAGCATAACCCTCAAAAGAAAATGTATGTTTTCATTTGAGGTGCAAAGAGTTTATAAGGTTTAAAAATGTAAGTTTCCGTTGTTACAAAGCCAACCCAAATGGGAAAAACCGGAAAAAGTTGAAGCTATAAAGGTTTGCAACGACAATATCCGACAGACTAAATGTTTTCATTTCTTAAAATTAAAGCAACAAATTCCAGAATCATCGAAAAGAGTGAATGATTTGATGGGACTGATCGGAAATCCGCTTGCGGGATGGTTTCCCTGTTATTGAGTTGTTCTTTATCGATTGAACAACAACGCGTAAGCTTTTTTTTCTTTTTCTTTTCAGATCTCATTCCGAGTAGTAGAAAACAGAATTTGTCTACCCTATACCCAAAACCTTCTAATTATCGACCGATTGTACCAACGTCCCTGGGCTGGTGGTCTAAAAACTTACTCAAGCCTCTTAGACAGTATTAAAAGAAGAGGTTTTAAAATGATAGGTGACAATAATATCAAATCATAATTAACAATACCAAATCACTCGACGGTCTTCGCAAATGAAGATACTTCGGAAGTAATAATGCATTGTGAAATTTTGAACTCGTTTTTTTTTCAATAGTTTTTTCTGTCTACGTTTTCTTTACATTTTCTCTCTTGCTTCTTTGTACTATTTACATGTACGGATGAAACAGAGTTGGGTAATTAAAAATTTAATTACATAACAGGTTAAATACAAGGTATTTAAAATGTAATATTAATAAATTAATTGAATTGTACGTATGTACATTTTTTTAAGTATTATTTAAATTTAATTTAGTATACTAAGTTAAGATTAAAGCCTGCTTTATTTCGACTATGTTGTATGCTCGCACTATCATTTATTCATTGAAGACAATAATACAAATAATTAAAAACTTCTTTTATGGCTTCTTGTAACATTGCAATTTCATGTAATGAAGCCTTAAATTTAGGTTTAATTTTCAATTTCACTTTTAGACATTAGAAACAAAAACCGAAGGGGAGAGTACGATAACTTTGGCGACAAAGTTTAATGACGGATTTGTATAGAACAGCTAAGAACAAGCATTTTTTACTATGGGAAGGGGGGTCTATCTCCCCCCGTTTAGGCGGTAGGGGCAATTTAAAAAAATATGTACATTAAATGGAAAAAAAATAATTAAAAAATAACGGTAATACTTACAATTAAGTATTATACCTTTTTTTAAAGCCAACATTTTTGTCTATTAGCTAGTTTTTAAATCAAGTCAAAACTATGCATAGTTTTTGAAAAAAATTGTTTTAAACTAAAATTTTATGCAAAAAAAATTAAAAAAAAAAGGTTTAAAGTGTAGTTTTTCAAAACTTTCAAATTATTTACTGTTTTTTTTAGAATTCATTGCTCTTATTTGTTTTTGATCAAAAACTGAAAACTAGATGACTTTATGTCTTCTAGTTCTTGAGAAAATTGAAAATTACCAAAATAAATATTTTAATTAAATTACTTTTTCCTTGCTTAAGTATTAACGTAGTCTTATTTTGATAGTAATAATCGAATATGGATTAAGATACACCTAGGGGAAATTAATTTTTCTTAAATCCAGCTTATTTAAATGCAAAAGAAACTTTGCATGCACCCCATCTTGCACCCACCGAACCGTGCCCCCTCCCCCCCTTGCACGCACTCCAACTTGCACCCACCCCAAATCCTATAGTGTTCCCAAGCAGGGGGGTTGCAGGGGGTCAGCATGCCCCCCCTTACAGATCCCACTGTTGCATACACCCAAATTCGCACACACATTACTGTTGCATACACCCAAACTCGCACCTACCATTGTTACTATCAAAATAAGACCACTCAAGCAAAAAAAAAGAATTAAATTAAAATAGTAGTTGTGGTTATTTTTAATTTGCATGCACCTCATCTTGCACCCACCGAACCGTGCTCCCTCCCCCCCTTGCACGCACACCAACTTGCACCCACCCCAAATCCTATAGTGTTCCCTAGTAGGGGGGTTGCTGGGGGGCAGCATGCCCCCCCCTTACAGATCCCACTGTTGCATACACCCAAATTCGCATACACATTACTGTTGCATACACCCAAACTCGCACCTACCATTGTTACTATCAAAATAAGACCACTCAAGCAAAAAAAAAAGAATTAAATTAAAATAGTAGTTGTGGTTATTTTTTATTTTTTTTTGCACCCACCCCAAATCCTATAGTGTTCCCCAGCAGGGGGGTTGCAGGGGGGCAGCATACCCCCCCTTGCATATCCCACTGTTGCATACACCCAAATTCGCACACACATTACTGTTGCATACACCCAAACTCGCACCTACCATTGTTACTATCAAAATAAGACCACTCAAGCAAAAAAAAAAAAGAATTAAATTAAAATAGTAGTTGGGTTATTTTTAATTTTCTCAAAAACTAAAAGACATAAAATCATCTAGTTTTCAATCAAAAACAAATAAGAGCAATAAATTCTGAAATAAAAACAATGGTAGATAATCTTGAAGTATTGAAAAATTACACTTTAAACCTTTTTTTTTTTAACTTTTTTTACTCAAATTTTGAGTTTAAAATTAAATTTTTCAAAAACTACGCACAGTTTTGAATTGAATTAAAAACTGGCTAATAAAACAGAATGTTGGCTTTAAAAAAATGTATAAAACTTAATTGTAAGTATCACCGTTATTTTTTAATTATTTTTTTTTCCATTTTAAAGAATAGTTTTTTTAAATTTCCCCTACCGCCTGAACGGGGGGAGATAGACCCCCCTCCCATAGTAAAAAATGTTTGTATTAAGCCCCTCTACCAAAAACCATTATTATTTCTTGGCGCCAAAGTTATCGTACTCG
The DNA here is from genome assembly GCA_920104205.1 of Eupeodes latifasciatus. Taxonomy (NCBI): domain Eukaryota; kingdom Metazoa; phylum Arthropoda; class Insecta; order Diptera; family Syrphidae; genus Eupeodes; species Eupeodes latifasciatus. Next base: position 58,284,774 of record OV049927.1, read on the forward strand.
TGCCAAACCGAACAATACATATTTTGAAAGAAAATGTAATATTCTAAAAAAGGTCTCAACACAATTTTATGTTAATTGAACCTTTACCATTGAAGTTGAAACAACATTTTACTTTTAATGACCTTTTTTTCAAAGAAAGAAATTGACATTCTGCATCAATGATCATTATTATTTTTCAACTTTAAATAATTGTCAAAAATTTTTAGAAGTTATCATCTATCAACACTGTTCTTCATAATATGGTAAATGAATCTATATTGGTACCATATTATTTACATACATAATTAATGGCATTGTATTTGTTATACATAATTTAATGAGAACTTTCATCCCAAACAGGGTTAAAAGCATAACCCTCAAAAGAAAATGTATGTTTTCATTTGAGGTGCAAAGAGTTTATTAGGTTTAAAAATGTAAGTTTCCGTTGTTACAAAGCCAACCCAAATGGGAAAAACCGGAAAAAGTTGAAGCTATAAAGGTTTGCAACGACAATATCCGACAGACTAAATGTTTTCATTTCTTAAAATTAAAGCAACAAATTCCAGAATCATCGAAAAGCGTGAATGATTTGATGGGACTGATCGGAAATCCGCTTGCGGGATGGTTTCCCTGTTATTGAGTTGTTCTTTATCGATTGAACAACAACGCGTAAGCTTTTTTTTCTTTTTCTTTTCAGATCTCATTCCGAGTAGTAGAAAACAGAATTTGTCTACCCTATACCCAAAACCTTCTAATTATCGACCGATTGTACCAACGTCCCTGGCCTGGTGGTCTAAAAACTTACTCAAGCCTCTTAGACAGTATTAAAAGAAGAGGTTTAAAAATGATAGGTGACAATAATATCAAATCATAATTAACAATACCAAATCACTCGACGGTCTTCGCAAATGAAGATACTTCGGAAGTAATAATGCATTGTGAAATTTTGAACTCGTTTTTTTTTCAATAATTTTTTCTGTCTACGTTTTCTTTACATTTTCTGTCTTGCTTCTTTGTACTATTTACATGTACGGATGAAACAGAGTTGGGTAATTAAAAATTTAATTACATAACAGGTTAAATACAAGGTATTTAAAATGTAATCTTAATAAATTAATTGAATTGTACGTATGTACATTTTTTTAAGTATTATTTAAATTTAATTTAGTATACTTAGTTTTAGTATATTTAGTTAAAATTAAAGCCTGCTTCATTTCGACTATGTTGTATGCTCGCACTATCATTTATTCATTGAAGACAATAATACAAATAATTAAAAACCATAAAAGATATGGCTTCTTGTAACATTGCAATTTCATGTAATGAAGCCTTAAATTTAGGTTTAATTTTCAATTTCACTTTTAGACATTAGAAACAAAAACCGAAGGGGAGAGTACGATAACTTTGGCGACAAAGTTTAATGACGGATTTGTATAGAACAGCTAAGAACAAGCATTTTTTACTATGGGAAGGGGGGTCTATCTCCCCCCGTTTAGGCGGTAGGGGCAATTTAAAAAAATATGTACATTAAATGGAAAAAAAATAATTGAAAAATAACGGTAATACTTACAATTAAGTATTATACCTTTTTTTAAAGCCAACATTTTTGTCTATTAGCTAGTTTTTAAATCAAGTCAAAACTATGCATAGTTTTTGAAAAAAATTGTTTTAAACTAAAATTTTATGCAAAAAAAATTAAAAAAAAAGGTTTAAAGTGTAGTTTTTCAAAACTTTCAAATTATTTACTGTTTTTTTTAGAATTCATTGCTCTTATTTGTTTTTGATCAAAAACTGAAAACTAGATGACGTTATGTCTTCTAGTTCTTGAGAAAATTGAAAATTACCAAAATAAATATTTTAATTAAATTACTTTTTCCTTGCTTAAGTATTAACGTAGTCTTATTTTGATAGTAATAATCGAATATGGATTAAGATACACCTAGGGGAAATTAATTTTTCTTAAATCCAGCTTATTTAAATGCAAAAGAAACTTTGCATGCACCCCATCTTGCACCCACCGAACCGTGCCCCCTCCCCCCCTTGCACGCACTCCAACTTGCACCCACCCCAAATCCTATAGTGTTCCCAAGCAGGGGGGTTGCAGGGGGTCAGCATGCCCCCCCTTACAGATCCCACTGTTGCATACACCCAAATTCGCACACACATTACTGTTGCATACACCCAAACTCGCACCTACCATTGTTACTATCAAAATAAGACCACTCAAGCAAACAAAAAGAATTAAATTAAAATAGTAGTTGTGGTTATTTTTAATTTGCATGCACCTCATCTTGCACCCACCGAACCGTGCTCCCTCCCCCCCTTGCACGCACACCAACTTGCACCCACCCCAAATCCTATAGTGTTCCCTAGTAGGGGGGTTGCTGGGGGGCAGCATGCCCCCCCCTTACAGATCCCACTGTTGCATACACCCAAATTGGCATACACATTACTGTTGCATACACCCAAACTCGCACCTACCATTGTTACTATCAAAATAAGACCACTCAAGCAAAAAAAAAAGAATTAAATTAAAATAGTAGTTGTGGTTATTTTTATTTTTTTTTGCACCCACCCCAAATCCTATAGTGTTCCCCAGCAGGGGGGTTGCAGGGGGCCAGCATACCCCCCTTGCATATCCCACTGTTGCATACACCCAAATTCGCACACACATTACTGTTGCATACACCCAAACTCGCACCTACCATTGTTACTATCAAAATAAGACCACTCAAGCAAAAAAAAAAAGAATTAAATTAAAATAGTAGTTGGGTTATTTTTAATTTTCTCAAAAACTAAAAGACATAAAATCATCTAGTTTTCAATCAAAAACAAATAAGAGCAATAAATTCTGAAATAAAAACAATGGTAGATAATCTTGAAGTATTGAAAAATTACACTTTAAACCTTTTTTTTTTTTAACTTGTTTTACTCAAATTTTGAGTTTAAAATTAAATTTTTCAAAAACTACGCACAGTTTTGAATTGAATTAAAAACTGGCTAATAAAACAGAATGTTGGCTTTAAAAAAATGTATAAAACTTAATTGTAAGTATCACCGTTATTTTTTAATTATTTTTTTTTCCATTTTAAAGAATAATTTTTTTAAATTTCCCCTACCGCCTGAACGGGGGGAGATAGACCCCCCCTCCCATAGTAAAAAATGTTTGTATTAAGCCCCTCTACCAAAAACCATTATTATTTCTTGGCGCCAAAGTTATCGTACTCGTGCCAAACCGAACAATACATATTTTGAAAGAAAATGTAATATTCTAAAAAAGGTCTCAACACAATTTTATGTTAATTGAACCTTTACCATTGAAGTTGAAACAACATTTTACTTTTAATGACCTTTTTTTCAAAGAAAGAAATTGACATTCTGCATCAATGATCATTATTATTTTTCAACTTTAAATAATTGTCAAAAATTTTTAGAAGTTATCATCTATCAACACTGTTCTTCATAATATGGTAAATGAATCTATATTGGTACCATATTATTTACATACATAATTAATGGCATTGTATTTGTTATACATAATTTAATGAGAACTTTCATCCCAAACAGGGTTAAAAGCATAACCCTCAAAAGAAAATGTATGTTTTCATTTGAGGTGCAAAGAGTTTATTAGGTTTAAAAATGTAAGTTTCCGTTGTTACAAAGCCAACCCAAATGGGAAAAACCGGAAAAAGTTGAAGCTATAAAGGTTTGCAACGACAATATCCGACAGACTAAATGTTTTCATTTCTTAAAATTAAAGCAACAAATTCCAGAATCATCGAAAAGCGTGAATGATTTGATGGGACTGATCGGAAATCCGCTTGCGGGATGGTTTCCCTGTTATTGAGTTGTTCTTTATCGATTGAACAACAACGCGTAAGCTTTTTTTTCTTTTTCTTTTCAGATCTCATTCCGAGTAGTAGAAAACAGAATTTGTCTACCCTATACCCAAAACCTTCTAATTATCGACCGATTGTACCAACGTCCCTGGCCTGGTGGTCTAAAAACTTACTCAAGCCTCTTAGACAGTATTAAAAGAAGAGGTTTTAAAATGATAGGTGACAATAATATCAAATCATAATTAACAATACCAAATCACTCGACGGTCTTCGCAAATGAAGATACTTCGGAAGTAATAATGCATTGTGAAATTTTGAACTCGTTTTTTTTCAATAATTTTTTCTGTCTACGTTTTCTTTACATTTTCTGTCTTGCTTCTTTGTACTATTTACATGTACGGATGAAACAGAGTTGGGTAATTAAAAATTTAATTACATAACAGGTTAAATACAAGGTATTTAAAATGTAATCTTAATAAATTAATTGAATTGTACGTATGTACATTTTTTTAAGTATTATTTAAATTTAATTTAGTATACTTAGTTTTAGTATATTTAGTTAAAATTAAAGCCTGCTTCATTTCGACTTGTTGTATGCTCGCACTATCATTTATTCATTGAAGACAATAATACAAATAATTAAAAACCATAAAAGATATGGCTTCTTGTAACATTGCAATTTCATGTAATGAAGCCTTAAATTAAGGTTTAATTTTCAATTTCACTTTTAGACATTAGAAACAAAAACCGTAGGGGAGAGTACGATAACTTTGGCGCCAAAGTTTAATGACGGATTTGTATAGAACAGCTAAGAACAAGCATTTTTTACTATGGGAAGGGGGGTCTATCTCCCCCCGTTTAGGCGGTAGGGGCAATTTAAAAAAATATGTACATTAAATGGAAAAAAAATAATTAAAAAATAACGGTAATACTTACAATTAAGTATTATACCTTTTTTTAAAGCCAACATTTTTGTCTATTAGCTTGTTTTTAAATCAAGTCAAAACTATGCATGGTTTTTGAAAAAAATTTAAACTAAAAATTTATGCAAAAAAAATTTAAAAAAAAAGGTTTAAAGTGTAGTTTTTCAAAACTTTCAAATTATTTACTGTTTTTTTTTTAGAATTCATTGCTCTTATTTGTTTTTGATCAAAAACTGAAAACTAGATGACTTTATGTCTTCTAGTTCTTGAGAAAATTGAAAATTACCAAAATAAATATTTTAATTAAATTACTTTTTCCTTGCTTAAGTATTAACGTAGTCTTATTTTGATAGTAATAATCGAATATGGATTAAGATACACCTAGGGGAAATTAATTTTTCTTAAATCCAGCTTATTTAAATGCAAAAGAAACTTTGCATGCACCCCATCTTGCACCCACCGAACCGTGCCCCCTCCCCCCCTTGCACGCACTCCAACTTGCACCCACCCCAAATCCTATAGTGTTCCCAAGAAGGGGCGTTGCAGGGGGGCAGCATGCCCCCTTACAGATCCCACTGTTGCATACACCCAAATTCGCACACACATTACTGTTGCATACACCCAAACTCGCACCTACCATTGTTACTATCAAAATAAGACCACTCAAGCAAAAAAAAAAGAATAAAATTAAAATAGTAGTTGTGGTTATTTTTATTTTTTTTTGCACCCACCCCAAATCCTATAGTGTTCCCCAGCAGGGGGGTTGCAGGGGGGCAGCATACCCCCCCTTGCAGATCCCACTGTTGCATACACCCAAATTCACACACACATTACTGTTGCATACACCCAAACTCGCACCTACCATTGTTACTATCAAAATAAGACCACTCAAGCAAAAAAAAAAGAATTAAATTAAAATAGTAGTTGTGGTTATTTTTAATTTTCTCAAAAACTAAAAGACATAAAATCATCTAGTTTTCAATCAAAAACAAATAAGAGCAATAAATTCTGAAATAAAAACAATGGTAGATAATCTTGAAGTATTGAAAAATTACACTTTAAACCTTTTCTTTTAACTTTTTTTACTCAAATTTTGAGTTATAATTAATTTTTCAAAAACTACGCACAGTTTTGACTTGAATTAAAAACTGGCTAATAAAACAGAATGTTGGCTTTAAAAAAATGTATAAAACTTAATTGTAAGTATCACCGTTATTTTTAAATTATTTTTTTTCCATTTTAAAGAATAATTTTTTTAAATTGCCCCTACCGCCTGAACGGGGGGAGATAGACCCCCCCTCCCATAGTAAAAAATATTTGTATTAAGCCCCTCTACCAAAAACCATTATTATTATTTGGCGCCAAAGTTATCGTACTCGTGCCAAACCGAACAATACATATTTTGAAAGAAAATGTAATATTCTGAAAAAGGTCTCAACACAATTTTATGTTAATTGAACCTTTACCATTGAAGTTGAAACAACATTTTACTTTCAATGACCTTTTTTCAAAGAAAGAAATTGACATTCTGCATCAATGATCATTATTATTTTTCAGCTTTAAATAATTGTCAAAAATTTTTAGAAGTTATTATCTATCAACACTGTTCTTCATAATATGGTAAATGAATTGGTACCATATTATTTACATACATAATTAATGGCATTGTATTTGTTATACATAATTTAAAGCTTTTTCTTATTCTTAAATACATGTCATTTCATATATAAACTATTCATTTGTCACACCAGTTCAGTTAATCTTTAAAGTCATCAGATTCTATAACTCTACCTATTTTCAATATTTGTAAACCTTTTCTTAATTTGAATTAAACTTAAATTAAATAATAAACGGATCGTGTTCTTCTTTCTTATTATTTGGACTTGGGTGAACGTTTTTTGAATCTGGTGCCGAAACCCGGGAATTTTGAACGCTTAGGAAAGTTACATTTCGATTAAACGTGGTTTCAAACGAACACAGAACGAACGAAATGGATTTCGCTAGTCGTGCCTCTTATCGTGGTCAAGTGACCTAATTAGTAAAAAGTGCTACTGAATACCTACAATCTCATGACTCTAAAATTAAAAATAAAGAAACGCATAATCTAGACGAGATCGAAGAAGAGTTAACTGTCATGCTGGACAGACTCTTAGGCGCTCAAGAAAGCTTAAAAAAAGCAAACGGTGACGTGATTTCGTTAATAAAACCTGAAGACTTGGGAAAAGAAGCAGATTCTGTGGCAGAATATGAGGATAAAGCGATATCCATAATCACACGAATTAAGTGTCGCCTGTCTAAGCTTCGCCTTTCTCAAGGGCAACTAGTAGTCAACGATAATATTAATGATTCCATTTCTATCCCTGCTCTACTCCCTTCTCAATCAACGAACGCACCATCGAATTTTAATGCCTTGAAATTGAAAAAATTGCAGCCAAAGAAATTCTCGGGTGACTTTAAAGATTGGGTCCCATTTTGGGAACAATATCGCGTTCTCGTTCATGATAATCCTTCTTTAAGTACGATCGATAAATTTAATTATCTTGAAACGGTTCTCACAGGCAAAGCAGCAGAAACAATAGCTGGTCTCACTCCTTCGGAGGCTAATTACACGACAGCTATAACATTATTAAAAGAGGAATACGGGAATAGTGAAAAGATTATAGACTTAACGATCCAGCGCCTGCTTTCTATTCAACCCGTTTCATCTAAAACAGATGCTTGCAGTCTGAGACGGCTATATACGTCGGTATTATCGTCTACTTGCTCACTTTCAGCCTTAGGTGTTCCGTCGTCAAATTATTTTGTGATGTTAAAAGGTGTTTTGTTGCGTTGCATACCAAATGATTAACGAGTCGATTTTCATCGTTACTATGAGGACTCAAGTGCCAATATCAAAAGTGCTAGCCAAGAGAATGATGATGATGCTGCAAGTAATGCATCAACATCAGAAAATTAATCGATTGCAATTTGTGACACACAAGTTGTCTCTTAAAGTTTCTGAAAAGAGAAGTCGAGTCCCTAGAAAAGGCAAACGAAGCGAAACTGCATCCATCTCGCTCGACCGTGACAAATACAAATTCATCAAGAGCTCCTGTCAAAACTGCACTAGGTTTGTTTACATCAGAGAAAGATACTAACTTTTGTTTCTTTTGTAATAGCACAAGCCATGATTGTTGCTGCACAAGGAGTATTCCTGAAAAGAAAAAACTGCTTGTTATGGACGGAAGGTGATTTCGATGCTGCAAAACAGGTCACAACTCCAAGATGTGCCGAGTAAAAGCAATCACCTGCAAAACCTGTAATGGACGACACGCTACCAGTATGTGCGACCCTTCGTATTCTCCAAAGAAAAGTCCTGCGCCTGTGGTTGTTAACAATGATTCTGCAGTGAACCTACTATACACATCTGATCGAGTTAAAAAAGGTATTACGTATTTGCAAACAGCATGTGCTTATGCCAGCAGTGAAAGCTCTACTTTTTCTATGTTTGTTCGTTTTGTCATGGACGGAGGAAGTCAGCTCTCGTTTATTAAGACAACTCTAGCACGACGTTTAAATTTACCTGTTGTCGGAGAGCATAAACTGAGCGTTATCACATTCGGAAGTGACAAACCAAAGCCAAGCAAGCTGTGTAATAGAGTTCGTGTTGTGCTTCGTAGCCAATTTGATGATCAGGCTGTAGTGGTAGATGCAATTGAGGTTCCAGCTATTTGCTTTGTTACGCTTCTGCCGTGCTTCATTGTAGTAAGAGAAGAGCAGATGACGGAGAGTTGAAAATTAAAGACTTAAGATTTTTAGTTTTTCTTCATTTAGGTTTTATTTATTTGATTTCTTCTCAGTAAAGGCCCGCTGTCTCAATGCTTGGCTGCGACCTTAGCTGTTCTGTATTCTACTCTAAACTCTGCCCTTCTTCCCATTTGGTTTTCTATTTATCAGTTTTCGTACTATATTTCCTACTTATCATCACCAAAACCAGGTCACTTCAATCGAGTTTACCAGAACCAGGCCACACACTGTGGTCACAATTCTTCATTTATCGTTACGTAGAACATACCTAAACCTCATGCCGAGCCTAAGAAAAAAGGTTAGGAATTTTCGCAGAAACGCGTAGAGTTGAACCAATTGCGAAGAAGTAACAGTTTTTACAATTTTCTTCTTTTTTTTTTATGAACAATTTATGTAAGTATATTTTTTGTGTTATGTTTATAATTAACAATGATTCGTTTATTTTTTTTTTCACCTTATGATTGCTAATATATATTTTTTTATAAATAAATTTTCAATTTAGTAGATGTAGGTATAATTTTGTTTGTATTGCTATAAGCGATTTTAGTTTTTTTTTCTTTTACTGTTTTATGATTACCTATAAGTATTAAATTGAGTTGATTTATTGACCAATTTGTGTACTTATTTTGATTATTGGAATTATAGTTTTCCGTCGGCTTTTTGGTCACTATAGTTTTTGCAATGAAACAATTACGTTACATTAACTTTCCCAACGTTTCGGCAGGGGTTGCTGCCTTCCTCAGGGGAACTTTATTAACACAAAAATATACAAATAATTTAAGTTAGATAAATAGGATACAATTACAATATAGTTTACTCACTCAAGAAAGATTTAAAAAAACAAAATTTAATATTAATTACATTAATTAATATGAATTAAAAATAAAATTATAAATGTAGTTAGCACTTCGAAGAGTGAAGTTACGTCAAAATTAAATAAAGCACAATTTACATTTAAGAACAAAGAAGAGAGCAATATACAGCAGAAATGTTTTGTGTGTCTTGTTTTCGGTTCATGTTGTTTTTGTTATTGAGAATATGTAATGTTTCTAACGTGTATCGTTTCGAAACATGTTTCTCTGTCTGTAGAACTTCCACGCCTTCAAAGTTTGGAGAATGACCGCTTTCAATGCAGTGACTGGCCAGGGCTGTCTTCTCAGAATTTTTTAATTTTATGTCGGACTTATGATTCGAGATGCGTTGTCTAAGAAGTTGTTTAGTGGTCCCAATGTAACACAGGTTGCACAGTTCATTTGATTTACCATTGCAGTTAATTTTGTAGATTACGTCTGTTTGTTTGTCCTTATCCGGTTTCGTCTTGAGTTTAGTAAAACATTGGTCAAGTGTTTTGTTTGATTTAAAAGCAAGGCGAACCTCTGTCAATTTTTTGGAAATCGATTTTTTGAAGTTGTTAGATAAAGTTGGGACGTAAACCATGGTTTTGTGGTGCGTTCTAACGGGTTCATCAATGTTTTGTCGTGGAATATGCATTTTGTGTTTTAAAAGGAGGCTTCGAATTATGGTAGAAGGATAACCATTATCACTTAAAATTTTGATGACTTTTTTCTCGTTGGCGACGTGGAATCGTACATCACTTATTTTGAAAATTTTATTCACGAGGTTGGACGCAGTATTAATGATGATATGCCTTGCTTGGTTTGATCGGAAATTAACTAGTCTTCCAGATGCTGTTGGTTTTTGATACCAGTCGAAAAGCAAACAATTTTCTTCACGGTATATTTTTACATCTAAGAACGATATTGTTTTGTTGAACTCATTTTCAATTGTGAATTGAATTTTTGGGTGGAATCCGTTTAGAATTTTTAGTACTTTTTCTATGTTTCTTTTATCTATTACTGCAAATATGTCATCAACATATTTTGCTATGAACACAGGTTTTTCTTCAATGTTGTTTAAACATTCGTCTAAAACGTGGTCCAAAACCAGATCTGCAATAGTCGGAGATAGTGGGTTGCCCATTGGCATCCCAAAAATTTGTTTGTATATAGTGTCTTTGTATTGAAGAAAATTGTTTTCTTTAAGACAAAAGTCTAGTATCTCAATAAATTTGTTTTGTGCGATCTTTGTGCTTTTATTTATTATATCCCATTTCTTCTTGGCAATGGTAATAGCCAGTTGAACGGGGATGTTAGTAAACAATGAAACTGCATCGAACGAGACTAAAACATCATTTGGACTTAGTTTTACATTCTTTGCTTTTTCAACAAATTCAAACGAATTTTTTATAGAGTAGCTTGAATTTGTTGTCACGCACTGTAAAATTTTTCCAACATACTTAGATAGCTCATAGCATGGTACATTCATGGATGACGTAATCGGTCGTAGTGGCATGTCTGTTTTATGAATTTTTGGCAGTCCGTAAATGGATGGGAGCTGGGCGGTGTAAGTGGTCATCTTTGCTTTCTCTCTATCGTCAATGCAATTGTTGTTTTTAAGCCATTTGACTATGTCATTGTTTCGCGTTTGAAGTGTTGTTGTTGGATTATTCCTTATTGTTCTGTAGGTGTTGCGGTCAGACAATAATTCAACCATCTTATCTTCATAATCTTTACGTTTCATGGCGACTGTGACGTTACCTTTATCAGCTGGTACAATGACGATATTCTTGTGCTGTTTAAGGAAATTAATTGTTAGTTTGTTTACATACAATACATATTTAGCAAATCTATCATTTTTATGATGACGTATGAACGAGTGTAACATGTTGTTGTATTGTGCTCTCATGAGTTCTTGTTCTCTTTCGTCTTGTATGCCTCGAATTACTTCTTCTCCATCAGCTATGAGTTGAAAAAGAGGAAAACTTTGTTTATCAATTGGAAGTGTGAATTTTTTCCCAAGTGATAAAAGCCATTTAACCTCTAAGGGAAATTGAATGTCTGTACGATTTTCAAACCATTTTTCATGTAATTGAATGTTAAATTCTTTCCATAGCGATGATTTGAGTGCGTCTATTTTTTGTGTATTTGATTGTTGTTTTTTGTTATAAATCTTTTTGTGAACTTGTTTTTGTTTCTTAATAAATTGTATGTATTCATTTTCTGATATATTTTCTTTGATGCGTTGGTCATGTAATCTGATAGAGTTAGTTGTTCGTTTTATTTTGTGATAGATTTCGGAGATTTCAATGTTTAGGACTTTTTGGTGGAATTTAGAATCTAGAAGCATATGCCAAAATAGAGCTTAAATTCCACCAAAAAGTCCTAAACATTGAAATCTCCGAAATCTATCACAAAATAAAACGAACAACTAACTCTATCAGATTACATGACCAACGCATCAAAGAAAATATATCAGAAAATGAATACATACAATTTATTAAGAAACAAAAACCAGTTCACAAAAAGATTTATAACAAAAAACAACAATCAAATACACAAAAAATAGACGCACTCAAATCATCGCTATGGAAAGAATTTAACATTCAATTACATGAAAAATGGTTTGAAAATCGTACAGACATTCAATTTCCCTTAGAGGTTAAATGGCTTTTATCACTTGGGAAAAAATTCACACTTCCAATTGATAAACAAAGTTTTCCTCTTTTTCAACTCATAGCTGATGGAGAAGAAGTAATTCGAGGCATACAAGACGAAAGAGAACAAGAACTCATGAGAGCACAATACAACAACATGTTACACTCGTTCATACGTCATCATAAAAATGATAGATTTGCTAAATATGTATTGTATGTAAACAAACTAACAATTAATTTCCTTAAACAGCACAAGAATATCGTCATTGTACCAGCTGATAAAGGTAACGTCACAGTCGCCATGAAACGTAAAGATTATGAAGATAAGATGGTTGAATTATTGTCTGACCGCAACACCTACAGAACAATAAGGAATAATCCAACAACAACACTTCAAACGCGAAACAATGACATAGTCAAATGGCTTAAAAACAACAATTGCATTGACGATAGAGAGAAAGCAAAGATGACCACTTACACCGCCCAGCTCCCATCCATTTACGGACTGCCAAAAATTCATAAAACAGACATGCCACTACGACCGATTACGTCATCCATGAATGTACCATGCTATGAGCTATCTAAGTATGTTGGAAAAATTTTACAGTGCGTGACAACAAATTCAAGCTACTCTATAAAAAATTCGTTTGAATTTGTTGAAAAAGCAAAGAATGTAAAACTAAGTCCAAATGATGTTTTAGTCTCGTTCGATGCAGTTTCATTGTTTACTAACATCCCCGTTCAACTGGCTATTACCATTGCCAAGAAGAAATGGGATATAATAAATAAAAGCACAAAGATCGCACAAAACAAATTTATTGAGATACTAGACTTTTGTCTTAAAGAAAACAATTTTCTTCAATACAAAGACACTATATACAAACAAATTTTTGGGATGCCAATGGGCAACCCACTATCTCCGACTATTGCAGATCTGGTTTTGGACCACGTTTTAGACGAATGTTTAAACAACATTGAAGAAAAACCTGTGTTCATAGCAAAATATGTTGATGACATATTTGCAGTAATAGATAAAAGAAACATAGAAAAAGTACTAAAAATTCTAAACGGATTCCACCCAAAAATTCAATTCACAATTGAAAATGAGTTCAACAAAACAATATCGTTCTTAGATGTAAAAATATACCGTGAAGAAAATTGTTTGCTTTTCGACTGGTATCAAAAACCAACAGCATCTGGAAGACTAGTTAATTTCCGATCAAACCAAGCAAGGTATATCATCATTAATACTGCGTCCAACCTCGTGAATAAAATTTTCAAAATAAGTGATGTACGATTCCACGTCGCCAACGAGAAAAAAGTCATCAAAATTTTAAGTGATAATGGTTATCCTTCTACCATAATTCGAAGCCTCCTTTTAAAACACAAAATGCATATTCCACGACAAAACATTGATGAACCCGTTAGAACGCACCACAAAACCATGGTTTACGTCCCAACTTTATCTAACAACTTCAAAAAATCGATTTCCAAAAAATTGACAGAGGTTCGCCTTGCTTTTAAATCAAACAAAACACTTGACCAATGTTTTACTAAACTCAAGACGAAACCGGATAAGGACAAACAAACAGACGTAATCTACAAAATTAACTGCAATGGTAAATCAAATGAACTGTGCAACCTGTGTTACATTGGGACCACTAAACAACTTCTTAGACAACGCATCTCGAATCATAAGTCCGACATAAAATTAAAAAATTCTGAGAAGACAGCCCTGGCCAGTCACTGCATTGAAAGCGGTCATTCTCCAAACTTTGAAGGCGTGGAAGTTCTACAGACAGAGAAACATGTTTCGAAACGATACACGTTAGAAACATTACATATTCTCAATAACAAAAACAACATGAACCGAAAACAAGACACACAAAACATTTCTGCTGTATATTGCTCTCTTCTTTGTTCTTAAATGTAAATTGTGCTTTATTTAATTTTGACGTAACTTCACTCTTCGAAGTGCTAACTACATTTATAATTTTATTTTTAATTCATATTAATTAATGTAATTAATATTAAATTTTGTTTTTTTAAATCTTTCTTGAGTGAGTAAACTATATTGTAATTGTATCCTATTTATCTAACTTAAATTATTTGTATATTTTTGTGTTAATAAAGTTCCCCTGAGGAAGGCAGCAACCCCTGCCGAAACGTTGGGAAAGTTAATGTAACGTAATTGTTTCATTGCAAAAACTATAGTGACCAAAAAGCCGACGGAAAACTATAATTCCAATAATCAATATAAGTATTAAATGCACATATTTTATTTATATTTTAAATTTATTTATTTTTTTTATATATATATATATATATATATATATATTCTAAATATGTAAATGTATCCATTAAATAATATTTATTTTTTGTTATTATACGTGTATAATGTTTTTTTTTTTCAATATAATTTTAATGATATAATATAATATGATGTCACAATGATAATATATTTTTTTTTTTTTAATTGCTTAACACGAAAATTGGTATATCATTTTCTTTATTGTTTACTTGGACAATTTTACCCTTTTCTAAATTTTTTGTTTTCTCATATTCTTGTATCGTCTGTAGCAAAGTGATATTAAAAGAAGAGTGAAAATAAAATATATAACTGTATAGTGATGTAAGTCATGCTTGTCTATTGTTAAGAATGGTGTTAGTTCTCTAGTTTTTTGAAATTGTATATTTTTGGAGAGAAGTTTTAGATCATCGCGACTAGAATATTTAACAAATGTAACTTCATTTTTCGGGTAATTGTATTTGTATTTGTATTTGTATTTGTATTTATTTTAATTTATTTAACAATATACAACAAGATAATGAATCTTTTAGATGTATTTAAATGAACAATTACCAGGTTTACATGTTTGACTAATACTTAAAATAGAAATATTACAGTAGAATTTAGATTTACTTATTTTTAAATATAAAAGACAATGTAAATTAAACATTAAAACAAGAAAAAAAAAAAAAAGCTAAGTTTTATTTTAAATTAGTTTAATGAAGCTGAGAAAAACAAAGATACCTTTTCCCTGAACAGAGTTGATGAGGTTAATGTCTGCAATTCGACTGGTAGACTATTCCACAGTCGAACAACGGACACAAAGAATGATCTCTCTGCAATTGTATGTGTGTAGCGCGGCAATATTATTTTCAGGCCTCTCCTTGATTGGGCGAAACGAAGTAGTTCTTCTAAGTAGCTCGGACTATTTTTATGAATTATGTTGTGAAGTAAAATCACATTCTTACGTTTAAGATAGTTTTCAAGGCTTAAGCCTAGAAGTGAGGTTTGAATATTGGAAACACTTACGAATCGCGGAATGTTATAAATGAAGCGAAGGCAGTCATTGAACGCATCATTTAGTTTTCGCTTGCATTCAAAATCTAACTCAGGATAAACGGACGAGTTATAAATAAAAAATGCTAGTATCAAGCTTTTAACAAGATGTTTTTTTAAATCTGAATTTAAAAAGTGTGATGACGGTCTTAAAGATCTTAGTGTAAAATAAATTCTTCGTATGGCATCAGAGATTGCATCACAGCATGTTAAATGATTATTTATTTGAAAACCTAAGTACTTTACTTTCGTCACATATTCAATATTTTGTCCATTCAAAGTAGTCATAGGAAGATTTTCTATATTTATTTGTCTTCGAGAACAAGCCATACTCACTGTTTTTGCAGGGTTTAGATGAAGTTTATTAGAAACTGCCCATTTATGAATATTAGCTAAGTCCTTATTTATTTCTGTAACACAACAATCCTGGTTACATTACACGGTTCACAAAAGTTGTAAATTATAACATCATCTGCATACATATGAACTGAGGAATATTGAACTACATCAGGTAAGCCATTGATATACAATGAAAACAACAGAAGCCCAAGAACGGATCCCTGGGGAACTCCACTGTTCATGTTATAGAGACTGGACGTCCCAATATCAGTTCTTATTGCTTGAGTTCTATTTAGTAAATAACTTTGCAAGAATTTTATGGCCGTCCTTGAAAAACTGAAATCATTACTTAACTTAGACAATAAAATATTGTGATCTATGCTATCAAATGCTTTTGAAAAGTCAAGCAGAACCATTATTCCTTGTTGTCCATGATCCAGAAAGTTACGAACATCTGTTGTTACCCTCAAAACAGCCGATTCACAACTATGTTTAGCTCGAAAACCAGATTGCCATTTAGTTAAAGCGTTATTCAATTGTAAAAAAGATATTATTTGGTCAGCTAAAAGTTTTTCTGTAACTTTGCTGAAAAAAGGAAGTATACTAATTGGCCTGAAGTCAGATGGTTCAATTGGTTTGCTCTTTTTAGGAATAGGTAAGACTGTTGCATGCTTCCATTGCTCTGGAAAAACACTACTGTGTATACATGTATTTATTATATGTAGCAACGGAGTGAAAATGACAGGTAAAATTAACTTAATAAACTTTGGAGAGATGTTATCCGCACCAATATCATTTGAATGAATTGACCTGATAGCTTTACTTAATTCATGAGAATCAACACAGTTAAAAACGAAAGCATTGTCATGTTCACTAATATGCAAATTACATGTTGAGCTAGGAACTGGTTGATCAAATACTGACTTCATCACTTGTGGATCAATGGGGCAATTAGACGAATTTTTGTTCTCAGCAACACCGATTTCTTTTAAGTTTCTCCAAAGCTCCTTAGAACTCAAAGAGACATTTAGTTTTTGAGAAAAGTACGATCTTTTACTCGAACGAATAAGATTTGTAACTCGATTGCGAGAGAAGATATATTGGTTCCTGTTATATGATGAAGGATTTCTTTTATATCGCCTAAAAAACTGATCCCTTTCAAGAATAAGTTTCTCAATGTCACAGTTGTACCATGGACAATTTTTACCTTTAATTCTTTTTTGTACTATTGGAACATATTCATTGTATAGGTCAGTCAGTAATTCGTTAAAAAGAGACACTTTAAGTGACACGTCAGCTATATAAAGTATATTAATCCAGTTCTCATTATTATGAATTTTCTCTAATTTCTGAAATATTTAAGGCAGGAATGAAGGAGTTATACACAAAAGTGGATTTTTCGTTTATGGCCCGTATAGTGAGATCTTTTGATTTTAGGAAACAGTTTCCGGTTAGTATTAAGATAGCTGTTCCTTCTAGAGTATGTGTTACGACAGTATCTTGGCATATTTCGTCTACTATATATTTTTTTGGTTAGTGCGTTGGACTGTCATGCCAGAGGTCTTGGGTTCGATCCCTGCCTATGCCATCTAAAGTTTTTTCACGGGTACTGCCTCTTGCGAGGAATTGACAAATTCTCCAAGAGTAAATGTTGTCATGAAAAGTGCTTTCTCAAATTTGCCGTATGGAATCGGCTTAAAACTGTAGGTCCCCTCCATCCCTGACAACTTTACTCGCACACAGGAATGGTTGAGAGTTGTAAGTCACTAGGCCCTAGTTCTCAACGGACTGTTGCGCCGCCCAATTTATTTTTATTTATTTATTTATATATTTTCCTAAAGTAGAAAATAGCCTAGTATTGGGTTGGGATACTTGTATCCAAACAGTTGAAATGTTTGATTCTTTTATTTCACAAGAAGTCGGGAAAGATTGGGTTCTTTGCAAAAGTTGGATTTCACATTGAGGGTTATTGGTATTTGTATTAAATAATGGATGTGTCATTTCGCACAAGAAATTGTTATTCAAATTTTTACAATGCAGTTCTTCACTTTCTATGTTATAGTAGTGTTCTTTTTTGTAATCAATGATGAGATATTTTGAAGTTGGTTGTACAAATACAAGTTTGTTATTAAAACGGTAGGTAGAGGGATAACTTTATATAGTTGGAAATTTTCTCTAAAAGGAAGTGGAATTTTAAATTCATAAATTACTTTTTCTTTTCTAATTGTTGCACTCATACTGCTTATTTCGTAGAGTGGCAGAATGTCATTCTCGTTTCCCAAGTATGGTAACTGCAGATCATTTGGGAGTTCCTGTTTTATTTTAGGCAAAACATTTTTTAGCTGATCCGGTGTAATGATGGTCGGATGCGGTGTGCCGTTTTTCGCATTTACTAGGATATCGAGAATGTCAGAAATAGTATTTTGGTATCTAATGATGAGGAGTGTTAAAAGTGAAGTGAGAGATTCTATTTTTAATATCGCAGATTGATCTGAGGTTTGATTAATGAGCCTGTCAACTGCGTCTTTCACGTCCCCGATTTTTGAATTTATAGCTTTAAATTGAGATTTGATGGTAATTTCTGATTTGTTAAACATATTGGTTGTTGTTTCTATTATAAGTGTTTGGTTTTTCACGAGTTCTAAGAGGTAGTTCTCATTATATCTAAGTTTTTCTATTTGCTTGTCGTAAAACTTAGCGTCATCTTCATCCAGTGTTCCAAACAAAGATTTACAAATCGTTCCTATAACATTCACCAACGCCCTTTTGTTCCTAGGTTTAGGCTTGGATTGTATTAAGCTAAATTTTAACCTTATATCGTCCATTAGGTGCGATACTTCCGCTACTGCGCTACTACAAAGAAGGTCAAAATTTGGTTTACCCTCTAATTGTTTACACAGACTGTTTATCTCGTTAACATAAAATTCTGCGTGTATTAGTGCTCCATTGAATAATGTTAGGTCGTAATATGCTATAAGCTTCCATTGTGTTGTATAGAGATCAACCTTGCCCATCTCCTCGAAGTAGATTCCAGGATTCTGATCAATTTGGCTTATTTTAAGAGTTGCGCTGGTCAACAATGGTAGTAGAATGAAGTAACTTAGTGAACCCATGATCTACAATGCCAAAAAAAACGGTTGTTTTCCTATATTTATATACTGTCTAATGCTCTAATGCTGATGTTTTTGATTTGTGTTTTCTTTGTGTAAATGTGGTGTGTAAAAGGAATTTAATTTCATACACCCTTATTATTCCTTAAAAAGTTGTAAATTGTTGTTGTGTATCAGTTCGGATTTCTTACCCATCCTGACTACTGTGTTTTCATCCGAATGGATTCTTATGACCTCATATGGTCCATCCCAAAGGGTCGAAAGCTTATTCTGTCTAGTTTGATTCTTTACCAGAACTTTGTCTCCTACGTTAAATATTTTAGGTCTAGCATTTTTATCGTAAAGAGTTTTTGATTTCTCCTTTTTCTTTATTAGGATAGAGTTTGCTGTCTCATATCCGTATTGTAGTCTAGCCTTAAGTTCGTTGACGTAGTTGTCATAGTTGTAAGATATTTTTGGTTTTTGTGACAGAACACTTGGTATGTTAGCGGTAAATCCGTATAGGAGTTCATAGGGTGAGAATCCAGTACTACTATGTGGTATTGTATTATAGACAAACATTGAATAAGGAATCCATGTATCCCATGATAGAGGATCTTGGTTCACATAGTGTCTTAAGTACTCGGCTAATGTCCTATGACTTCGCTCCAATGCTCCATTTGTTTGAGGATGGTAAGGTGTTGTATTCAATTTTTTGATTTTCATTAGACTACACATTTCTTTGAAAAGGTCACTTAGGAAATTTGTTCCTTGATCTGTCAAAAGAGAGAGGTATTCCGTGGCGACAAATTATAATTTCCACGAATGTTCTAGCTATAGTTGAAGCTTCAGCATTTTGTATTGGCATAGCTTCTGAAAATTTTGTCAAATCATCCTGGAATGTGAGTAAGTATTTGTGTCCACCGTAGCTAACGGGAAGTGGACCAACTATGTCTAGAGCGACTCTTTCAAATGGCCTAACACTAGTAGTTGTTATTTTCGTTGGGACGGGTGGATTTTTCCTACTTTTATTCCGTTGACATGATGTACATTTACTTACATGATTTTGTACATCTGTTTTCATGTTTGGCCAGGTATACGCCTCCAGACGGTTGTACATTCGTGAAACACCTTGATGTCCTCCGAAAGGGGAATCATGGTACTCGGATAAAATTTTCGCAATTGTCTCTGAGTCATTCAAGGAAATCCTTTCATCGATATGTAAATATATGTCTAATGTCATATCCCCGAAAACTTTATTCAGTATACTTTTGAAGGTATGCCTAACTTGGTTATCTGGGATAGGTAATGAAAAAGAAATAGTTTTTTCGCCTTTAATTTGTTCTTTGATTGTTTGGAGACTTTTTTCAGTTATTTCCTCGTCCTTCGTTTCTCTGAACGGTAAAGGTTAAGTAACTACAATTAGAAAATCATACACTTTTATTTTGCCTATAGGGGGTTTTGTAAAATTTTGTATTCTTTTTGCTAGGGATTGCTCATCTGTTGAGTCTATTAATGGTAGAATTATAATTTTGCGGTTTGATTTTTTATTTATGTATATGGATTCGAATTTTTCAATTACATTGTATTTTGGTCTTGAGTCATCAATAGGTGCTGTATTTACATTACTTTGAATGTTATCTTCATTTAATCTTTGTTTTTGACCTCGAGTTACAACCATTATTTTATTTTCTTTATTTTATTCAGATTCACCTATGTTTCGGCTTAAAGCATCTGCGTTTAAATTGATTTTCCCCGGTTTATGTTTAATTGTAAATTCATATTCAGATAATAAAATTTTCCATCTTGCTAGTCTGGACATAGGATCTGTGCGAGAAAACAACCATTGCAGAGGTTTGTGATCAGTGCAAATAGTGAAGGGCTTACCGTAAAGGTAGGGACGAAATTGTTGTATACCATAAACGATTGCCAGTAGTTCTTTTTCTGTTGTATTGTATTTGAATTCAGTATCATTCAGTGTTCTACTTGCAAAAGATATCGGCTTATCTTGTCCGATGGGACCCTGTGACAAAATAGCTCCTATTCCGACATCGCTAGCATCTGTGGTGACAATAAACTCTTCTTTGAAATTGGGGTAAGCTTAAACTGGGTTGTTTATTAGTTTGTTTTTCAGATCTCTGAAAGCTTCATCGCAGAAACGCAATTTTTCTTTAGCAGCTGGGTAAGAGGTTTTGCTATCGTAGAAAAGTTTTCTATAAACTTCCTGTAATAGCCAACGAAACCGAGAAAAGTTTGTATACCCTTGGCATTTTTAGGTGTAGGATATATTCTGACGGCTTTAATTTTTTCTGGATCTGGTTTTAGTCCATCTTCAGAAATAAGATGTCCCAGATACATGTCTTCAGGCTTAAGAAAATTGCACTTCTCTGGTTGCAGTTTCAGATTATGTATACTTAATTGATTGAGAACTTTCCTAAGCTTGAAGTTATGATCTTTAAGGTCATATCCATAAAGAACTATATCGTCCATATAGACAAAGCAATCGAATCCCTGTAAACCAGTGAGGACTGTGTTCATCAGGCGTTGGAAGGTTGCAGGAGCATTTTTTAAACCAAATGGCATCCGATTATATTCATAATGCCCAAAAGGAGTGCTAAATGCGGTCTTGCCTCGATCTTTCTCGTCCACAAGATTTGGTGAAACCCTTGTAATGTGGGCCTATGAACCCTATGTCCTACCTCACCTACTAATCTATGGGGGATATAGGATGGCTTCCCCAAGCCGAATATGGTTGATGGCTAGAGAGCCGATCTGAGTTCAAATTTAGAAGTAAGAAAAAACAAGGCTAAAGAGCCGAACTGTTCTGTTTACTTCCAAACTGAAAGTGAATTTTATTTAATCAAACTTAGGCTATTTATACAAAATAATTTACTTACACACTAAGAACTTAAAGCTATACATATTATTACTAAAACATATATACATTATATTGAACTCTAATTTGGTGGGAAACAAATGACAGAATCGGGCAGCATACTTGCTATGTCATCAAAATCATAACCAATATGCATGCCCCTTTCACAATGCACAAATGTATCCAAATTCATTCAGGCATATTTACCACACAGCATGCAGTGCGTTGAACCTTCATGAATAGGTAGATACACTTGACCATCGTAAAAGTAATCTGAGACTCAAGTGGCATTGAACATTTTATTAGATAATTTTCTGGGGTGAATGAAATGCGAGTACATATTGTAAGAAATGGGTTGGCTATAGGAACGTGGAGTATAAATCTATGGCAATGACCTGAAATAAAATATAGTTTATTGTATGCGCACTACACCCTTTTGCCAAATCCAAAGTGCTGAAATATTTAGCTCTACCCAATTGATCAAATATATCGCTAATATTTGATAATGGGTAAGCATCGCCGACGGTTAAGTCATTCAGTTTCCTGAAATCTACAACCACCCTCCAACGTTTGCTTTCATCACTTCCAGGTTTCTTCGGAACGAGGAGCAAGGGTGAGTTCCAGGGACTCGAGCTTGGTCGTACGATGTCATCGTCTAACATCTCCTGCACCTGTTTATGGATTTCTTCCTTTTGGCTTTCTGGGAGTCGATAGGGTTTTATATAGAGGGGGGCTTTACTTTCATCAGTACTGACTTTATGTGTGATGGAGTCGGTATTGGTGAGGTGATCTCCCTCCAAATAGAACAGATCGTTGTACTCCCTACAAATCTTGAGGATCGATTCCTTCTCTTCGATGTTACAATGGTCTAATACTAACATGGATTCTAATTTTTCCATACATTTTTCAATTTTGCAATGGAAATTACTTGTATCAGCTTGGTCGTACTGATCTAAGTTATCCCAATTCAAATGTTTATTATGTATCTCTATGGTTTTTTTTTCGTTCCTAGGGTGTTCATTGCTAGTACTTTTATCTTATTGTTTTCTTGTCTAGCAATGGTTTCACCTAGATAAACGCCTGGGGAAATTTGTTGTTTCCTAACAACAATGTCCTTGAGACTATTACCGTGTTCAGTAAATGGGATCTCAATCATTTGTTGACTACGGGGGGGAAAGGTTATTATTGAATTAATAGAACTTTTAATATTGATACTTTTGGATGTATCCTCCTTTAAATTTGTTTCAATTATTGCTTCAGTTTCCTTGCTCTTTTGGCTTTTGTTTTCTGAAGTTTTTTTTATTTTTAATGTTTGCTTCAGTTTCCTCGCTTTTTTTGCTTTTGTTTTCTGAAGTCTTATTGTTTACTCTACCTGCTACATCCTCTGTCGGTGTAGTCTTATGGGTAGTTTTTTCTTCTACTTCTAACGGAGAAGGTGATGATTCTCTGCCGCTGGAATCAGTATCCATTTTTTGCTTATTGGATTTTAGGTTAATGGTGGCTTCATTTGATTTTAGAACAGAATTGTTCTCCTCCGCCTTTTCATCACCTTTAGTTTCCAAGTCATAGCCCGTAGGCACCGCCTCGTGAGGGGTAGCTTTGTGGATACCTTTCTCAACTACAGAGTCATCACTTAAACTCATCTCGTTAATTTCTAATATCCTTTTTTTGTAATTTACCTTACATCTGTGCTTACTGAGGAAGTCGTTTCCCAGTATGCCATCGTAGGTTAAATTAATTCTTTCCGTTAAAACTTGGAAAGGGTGTTTTAACGAAAGATTCTCCTTTTCGTTTACTACAAAAAAACCTGTTATCTCTCCTAGGGTGAAAGCCGAGCTACCTGAAATCGTGGATAGAGATAAAGAGCAGGTTTTATTTAGATTCGCATCTGCCCCTGATGGTCTGTATTTAAACAGGCTAATTTCCGCCCAGTATCGACTAGGAACGTGGAGTATTTCCTGTCAGAGGGCCGGAATTGAATTCGCACAACTGGTTCGTCGAATTCTGGGCAAAGCGAAACTGTAATGCTTTTAGTATCTAATTTAGATCGTCGACCTTCGCATCCAGTCGGGAGGGATGGCCGATGTCTTCCTCCTGAACACATTCTTTTCCCGAATCATGTTGGTAGGGATAAAAATCTTCGCCCGATTGCCAGTTTCTGTATCCTGGTCGGACGTTGTACTGTCGTACATTGCTAGTAGAATGGTTTTTGTTATTATTATTCGGATTATCCTTAAACGGGTTAGATGCGTTCGAGGTTCCCTGACCTGTCTGCGACCGTTTAAGTCTACATTCTGATTCATGGTGATTGTTCTTTTTGCAATAATCGCACGTGATCGATTCTCGCTTTATTTGATTTGGGGAGTTGGAGTTGGAATTTTTTCTACTCGGGTTACTGTAACAGGCTTCCCTAGAATGGCCTACTCTGTTGCAGATCTGACATGTTGGACGAGACGTTTGGGAGAAATTTGAATATGGGCGGCTCTGGTTGATCGATGTGGAAGGGACAATTCGTTCCAATCTATTAGAATGTTCTTCGGCATATGCGAAGTATCTTTTTAAATCCGACTCCCCATGTGCTTGAACCATGAATCTGAGGTTTTGATTCCTCAGACCATCCCCAAAGGTTTGAATTGCTAGTTTGTCATTCTCTTTAAATAACAAAGTGACAACTGCCTCTTCTGTGGAACTAGCATACGTTGCAGAGTTCAGAGAGTTGAGAAGTTGGATTATGCGATCGCCAAACTCCTTAACAGACTCTCTCGTTCTCTGACGAGCAGCCAGTAGCTCATTCTGAGCGGAGGATCTCGATTTAACCACCGTATATTCCTTCTTTAGGAGAGAATGTAAATCCTCGAACTTATTCACTGTTTTGAATTGAATAAATTCAAAAGCTGGAACTTCGAGCCTAGTTTTCACTATGCTTAGGAACAGTTTTTGTTCTGCGTCTGTTTTAACAGACTTAACTCTTTCCGGGCCGGTGGTATGAAAACCGTACCACCTTTTTTATAATTCTTTAATGTGGTATAAACTAAATACCTCGTTTCTATTGAAATTGAAACCAATGTCTACAAGAAAAAAAAAATATGTTTTGAGTGAGAGAGATAATAATATTTATAATAACAGGACTTAAATAAAGTTATTTTTACAAAAATTTCGCTTAATTTTTTTTTAGTAGTGCCCCAGAAAGAGTTTTAAACAATATGTCCCCGCAGGCCAAAAATTTTGCTAGATCCCCCGGTTTCCCGTTAAATACCGGTACTATTGTAAGTATGTCGTTAAGGCTTATCTTGTACTCTGTGTTAGTCATTTTCTGGAAAAAATGGAAAGGCAACTCCTTGAAAAATGAAGCATTTTGAAATTGATTGCGGGTTGTAATTTTGGAAAATAAAGATAATAATATTTATACGAAAACCGACCGAGTGTAAACGCACTCGAAAACAAGATATAAAGGATGGTAAAAAAAATCCAAGTAAAAAGAAATAATAATTTGTAGATATAGTGTATGTAGGGAAATTATATAAATTGAAAAGCAATTAATAATAATGAATTCTGTTAGATACATATATGACATAAAATATTTAAAAGAGATTTTGATGCACGTGTAAAAAAAAATTTCTATTTGTATTGTGAAAAATAAAAATTTTATTTATTTTTATGACGCTAAATTATTTTTTCTTTTAGTGTAGAGTTTTGAATAAATTAATAATAATGACTATTTTATCTTACTAGTGTGATTTTGTTGATGTTGATATTGTTCGTATATTGTTGATGATGATGATGTTGTCACCAGATGTTGTTGTATTATGATGTGTCAATGTGTCGCGCCCTATAGTTGATAGAATTATAACCTGGTCTTTTTTCACTGTTTACTGTCTGCCAAATGCTTGCGCTCTAGAGCTAGCAAGGACTTACAATTGTAGGGCTTCTAACACTTTTTACATTAGTTCACTATTTTCACTTTTTTTCTCGCTTATTGTCCCCTTTTTTATAACTTTAAACTTTTAATTTTTCACTTTTAACTTTTTCACTTTTAAGTTTTTCTTTGTATAGCCCCAGTTTTTCTGGTGTATAGCCCCAGAACGCATCAATAGTCAGTATGTCTTGTTTTTGGTAGGGTATCCCACCGCTGCCACCAATGTTTCGCTTCTGCCGTGCTTCCTTGTAGTAAAAGAAGAGCAGATGACGGAGAGTTGAAAATAAAAGAATTAAGATTTTTAGTTTTTATTCATTTAAGTATTATTTTTTTGATTTCTTCTCAGTAAAGGCCCGCTGTCTCAATGCTTGGCTGCGACTTTAGCTGTTCTGTATTCTACTCTCAACTCTGCCCTTCTTCCCATTTGGTTCTCTATTTATCAGTTTTCGTACTATATTTACTACTTATCATCACCAAAACCAGGTCACTTCAATCGAGTTTACCAGAACCAGGCCACACACCGTGGTCACAATTCTTCATTTATCGTTACGTAGAACATACCTAAACCTCTATGCCGATCGTATGGTGAGTGGTGACCCACTCAACTACTTCTGGGTGTGTCATCATCGATCGTAGCTGGTAGGTTTCATATTGCACATTGCACTTCACATACTCTATTGCATTGCAGTTGTTTGTTTACATTTTTGCATTCGCTACAATAGAGGCGCGCATATGGCGTCATTATGTAAGTATTGCAAAGTATTGTTCTATAATGAGAATGAAATGGAAATTATGCTTGGTCGGTGTTTTATTTCATGGTTCATTGGTTGGGTGTCCTTTCGATGGTTTCCAATGAATGGTGTTGAATGATTTATTTGGGGTTTGACAATAGTTGTGGCTCGCGGGTCACAACAGACTGTCTGAGCCCAAAAATGACCAAGTTGTTTCAATATTTCTTAATATTCGAGTAGGAAAAGTTGGTCTTATTTCAGACATCGATAAGGCGTTTCTGCAAATATTGCTCAAACCATCAGATCGAGACAGCCACCGCTTCCTTTGGTTTGCCGAAATGATTATTAACGACAAGATATTACCTGCGGTGAGGACTTACCGAATGACGCGATTAACATTTGGGGTGAAAAGCAGTCCGTACATTCTAGGTGCGATGATTCAAGAACTGATTAAAAAAGCTTCTACCCAAACTGACGAAGAGACGGTGTGTTGCGTTTCACTTGTGAGCTATTGAAAAACAGCTTCTATATGGACGATTTTATTGCGTCGCTTCATGATGAAAATCTTGCCACAGCAGTTTATCGGAAGGCCACTGGTATATTTGAAAGCACTTCAATGAAATTACGTAAGTGGACCTCAAATAATCCTCGTGTTCGAGATTGCTTTGCAGAGGAGGAACAGTTTTCAGCTAAGCCAAAGGTGCTTGGCTTGCGATGGGTGATAGCAACAGACGAACTTCAAGTAGATCTAAACTCAGTGCTGAGTTCACTTGACTCTTGCTCTGTGCAAGGAACAAAACGCAGTATATTGCAAATAATGGTTAAAATATTTGACCCTTTTGGTGTACTCTCGTCGTGGAGTGTTCGCCTGAAGATTTTATTCCAAAATATATGGCGCAGAAAACTAGATTGGGACGAGGAGTTATCTACCGATTTGCAGTGTATTTGGGGCAACATGTCGTAATGAAATCAACGAACTGAGTGAAATAGGCATTCCAAGGTACTTGTCAACAAGCGAAGAGGGGTCAATTCAAATACACGTTTTTGCTAACGCAAGTCAGTATGCATTCGGTGCTGTGGCATACGCGAGAACTGTTCATTGTAATGGTGAAATTACGGTAAACTTTATTTGCGCAAAGAACAGAGTTGCGCCTCTAAAAAACGATGACCAAAATGAACTTACTATTCCGAAAATGGAACTAACGGCAGCCTTGATTGCTGCTCGGTTGCTTGCGTATTTGCAAGCCAATCTACGGATCACTATTTGTAATGCTTTTCTGTGGACGGACTCTCAAATTGTGCTTTGCTGGATTCTGGGATCAAACAAACGTTGGAAGCCGTTTGTGGCGAATCGCGTCAACGAAATAAGGGCTTTGTCAAATCATCCTGGCGATACTGTCCGAGCGTGGAAAACCCTGCGGATCTGCTTACAAGAGGCGTAAGTGCATCGAATCTCATTCGATCTTCGATGTGGTTTAACGGTCCTTCTTGGCTAATGAAGGATAAACCTTTCTGGCCGATGACTCATAACTCTAGTACTGCTTATACTCTTGCGTTGTGTACTCTATCTTTAAAAGCAGACGAAAACCCAGATGAAGATGGTGTACAACTGCAGTATGCCGAACCGATTTTAAACGCTAAGGATTTTAGTACATTGACTCGTCTTTTTCGAGTAACTGCTTGCGTTTTCAGAGCTATTGAGAGGTTTCGAAAACGCGATTTTGATTATATTTCTGCTGAAGACATCGCCAAAGCTGAAATTTACTGGATCCGTCAAGTTCAAAGCCAGTATTATCGTAATGAGATTTCATCTCTGCAAAGGAAAAGGGATATGCCTTCTAATTCTAAATTATTATCTCTATTCCCATTTTTAGATGATACCGATAAGTTTTTACGGGTTGGTGGTCGTCTCCAAGATGTTGAAAATAATATAAACATTGCTCACCCAATCATCTTACCGCAGTCATCTCATGTGACGAAACTTATTGTAATTGATCTTCATGCAAGGATCTTCAACGGTGGTACCTCAGCTGTTCTTTCACACTTACGCTCAAAATACTGGATTATAAGAGGAAGGCAAATAGTAAAGAATGTTATCAAAAATTGCTTCGTTTGTAAGCTTCTTCGAGGTAAATCAGCAACGCAACCCTTTGCACCACTTCCAAAAGATAGAATCTTGTCATCTAAAGCATTCGAGGTAACTGAAATTGACTTTGCCGGTCCGTTGTACGTTTTGGATACGTCTGGTCATCGAAAAAAGTTCTACATTCTACTATTCACATGTGCAGCAGTTCGTGCTGTTCATCTCGAATACACAAACGACCTTACAGCTGAGAGTTGCATTCTTGCAATACGACGATTCATTGCTCGTCGAGGACCTCCTCGCATAATATATTCTGACAACGCTACAACTTTCAAGAAAACGTCCTCTGAGTTCCAGCAGCTATGAAATGTAAGATCCAGTGAACGTTTTCTCGGATTTTTGAATGAATCTCGAATAACGTGGAAATTCATTGTTGAACGAGCTCCATGGTGGGGAGGCTTTTGGGAGCGACTGGTCGGTTTGGTTAAAACAGCTTTACGAGCAGCTGTACGACGAGCAACTCTTAACAACGATCAGCTGCATACGTTGCTAACAGAAGTTGAATGTGTGGTGAATTCAAGGCCCTTAACGTATATGGGGGATGACCCATTAGACCTTGCACCACTCACTCCTGCTAATTTTCTAAATGGACCATGCGGACCTCCACAAGAGTTTTCATCTGAAAATCAAACCGGTAATGCATTACGAAAGCAGTGGAAAGAGCGCCTAATTTTCATAGCCGCTCTCAAGAAGAGGTGGTTTAAGGAGTACCTTTTTCAACTTAGATCCTTACATCATGTCAAAAATTACGCCGAGTCTAACCTTCAAGTTGGAGATGTGGTATTAGTAAGATTCATCCTTGCCTCGACCCCTATGGCATTTAGCTGTAATACAAAAGGCTTTTCTTTTGGCGAGACGGTAAAATTCGAGCATGTGAGATAAGGCTTTCTGGCGGTTCTATTTTACGAGGGCCAATACAACTGCTATACCCGTTAGAAATTTCAAATAAATCTTAAACTTTTCTGGCGGGAGGATGTCAAAAATCTTTAGAAGTTATCATCTATCAACACTGTTCTTCATAATATGGTAAATGAATGGCATTGTATTTGTTATAAATAAATTAAAGCTTTTTCTTATTCTTAAATACATATCATATCATATCATATCATATCATATCACATCACATCACATCACATCACATCACATCACATCACATCACATCACATCACATCACATCACATCACATCACATCACATCACATCATATCATATCATATCATATCATATCATATCATATCATATCATATCATATCATATCATATCATATCATATCATATCATATCATATCATATCATATCATATCATATCATATCATATCATATCATATCATATCATATCATATCATATCATATCATATCATATCATATCATATCATATCATATCATATCATATCATATCATATCATATCATATCATATCATATCATATCATATCATATCATATCATATCATATCATATCATATCATATCATATCATATCATATCATATCATATCATATCATATCATATCATATCATATCATATCATATCATATCATATCATATCATATCATATCATATCATATCATATCATATCATATCATATCATATCATATCATATCATATCATATCATATCATATCATATCATATCATATCATATCATATCATATCATATCATATCATATCATATCATATCATATCATATCATATCATATCATATCATATCATATCATATCATATCATATCATATCATATCATATCATATCATATCATATCATATCATATCATATCATATCATATCATATCATATCATATCATATCATATCATATCATATCATATCATATCATATCATATCATATCATATCATATCATATCATATCATATCATATCATATCATATCATATCATATCATATCATATCATATCATATCATATCATATCATATCATATCATATCATATCATATCATATCATATCATATCATATCATATCATATCATATCATATCATATCATATCATATCATATCATATCATATCATATCATATCATATCATATCATATCATATCATATCATATCATATCATATCATATCATATCATATCATATCATATCATATCATATCATATCATATCATATCATATCATATCATATCATATCATATCATATCATATCATATCATATCATATCATATCATATCATATCATATCATATCATATCATATCATATCATATCATATCATATCATATCATATCATATCATATCATATCATATCATATCATATCATATCATATCATATCATATCATATCATATCATATCATATCATATCATATCATATCATATCATATCATATCATATCATATCATATCATATCATATCATATCATATCATATCATATCATATCATATCATATCATATCATATCATATCATATCATATCATATCATATCATATCATATCATATCATATCATATCATATCATATCATATCATATCATATCATATCATATCATATCATATCATATCATATCATATCATATCATATCATATCATATCATATCATATCATATCATATCATATCATATCATATCATATCATATCATATCATATCATATCATATCATATCATATCATATCATATCATATCATATCATATCATATCATATCATATCATATCATATCATATCATATCATATCATATCATATCATATCATATCATATCATATCATATCATATCATATCATATCATATCATATCATATCATATCATATCATATCATATCATATCATATCATATCATATCATATCATATCATATCATATCATATCATATCATATCATATCATATCATATCATATCATATCATATCATATCATATCATATCATATCATATCATATCATATCATATCATATCATATCATATCATATCATATCATATCATATCATATCATATCATATCATATCATATCATATCATATCATATCATATCATATCATATCATATCATATCATATCATATCATATCATATCATATCATATCATATCATATCATATCATATCATATCATATCATATCATATCATATCATATCATATCATATCATATCATATCATATCATATCATATCATATCATATCATATCATATCATATCATATCATATCATATCATATCATATCATATCATATCATATCATATCATATCATATCATATCATATCATATCATATCATATCATATCATATCATATCATATCATATCATATCATATCATATCATATCATATCATATCATATCATATCATATCATATCATATCATATCATATCATATCATATCATATCATATCATATCATATCATATCATATCATATCATATCATATCATATCATATCATATCATATCATATCATATCATATCATATCATATCATATCATATCATATCATATCATATCATATCATATCATATCATATCATATCATATCATATCATATCATATCATATCATATCATATCATATCATATCATATCATATCATATCATATCATATCATATCATATCATATCATATCATATCATATCATATCATATCATATCATATCATATCATATCATATCATATCATATCATATCATATCATATCATATCATATCATATCATATCATATCATATCATATCATATCATATCATATCATATCATATCATATCATATCATATCATATCATATCATATCATATCATATCATATCATATCATATCATATCATATCATATCATATCATATCATATCATATCATATCATATCATATCATATCATATCATATCATATCATATCATATCATATCATATCATATCATATCATATCATATCATATCATATCATATCATATCATATCATATCATATCATATCATATCATATCATATCATATCATATCATATCATATCATATCATATCATATCATATCATATCATATCATATCATATCATATCATATCATATCATATCATATCATATCATATCATATCATATCATATCATATCATATCATATCATATCATATCATATCATATCATATCATATCATATCATATCATATCATATCATATCATATCATATCATATCATATCATATCATATCATATCATATCATATCATATCATATCATATCATATCATATCATATCATATCATATCATATCATATCATATCATATCATATCATATCATATCATATCATATCATATCATATCATATCATATCATATCATATCATATCATATCATATCATATCATATCATATCATATCATATCATATCATATCATATCATATCATATCATATCATATCATATCATATCATATCATATCATATCATATCATATCATATCATATCATATCATATCATATCATATCATATCATATCATATCATATCATATCATATCATATCATATCATATCATATCATATCATATCATATCATATCATATCATATCATATCATATCATATCATATCATATCATATCATATCATATCATATCATATCATATCATATCATATCATATCATATCATATCATATCATATCATATCATATCATATCATATCATATCATATCATATCATATCATATCATATCATATCATATCATATCATATCATATCATATCATATCATATCATATCATATCATATCATATCATATCATATCATATCATATCATATCATATCATATCATATCATATCATATCATATCATATCATATCATATCATATCATATCATATCATATCATATCATATCATATCATATCATATCATATCATATCATATCATATCATATCATATCATATCATATCATATCATATCATATCATATCATATCATATCATATCATATCATATCATATCATATCATATCATATCATATCATATCATATCATATCATATCATATCATATCATATCATATCATATCATATCATATCATATCATATCATATCATATCATATCATATCATATCATATCATATCATATCATATCATATCATATCATATCATATCATATCATATCATATCATATCATATCATATCATATCATATCATATCATATCATATCATATCATATCATATCATATCATATCATATCATATCATATCATATCATATCATATCATATCATATCATATCATATCATATCATATCATATCATATCATATCATATCATATCATATCATATCATATCATATCATATCATATCATATCATATCATATCATATCATATCATATCATATCATATCATATCATATCATATCATATCATATCATATCATATCATATCATATCATATCATATCATATCATATCATATCATATCATATCATATCATATCATATCATATCATATCATATCATATCATATCATATCATATCATATCATATCATATCATATCATATCATATCATATCATATCATATCATATCATATCATATCATATCATATCATATCATATCATATCATATCATATCATATCATATCATATCATATCATATCATATCATATCATATCATATCATATCATATCATATCATATCATATCATATCATATCATATCATATCATATCATATCATATCATATCATATCATATCATATCATATCATATCATATCATATCATATCATATCATATCATATCATATCATATCATATCATATCATATCATATCATATCATATCATATCATATCATATCATATCATATCATATCATATCATATCATATCATATCATATCATATCATATCATATCATATCATATCATATCATATCATATCATATCATATCATATCATATCATATCATATCATATCATATCATATCATATCATATCATATCATATCATATCATATCATATCATATCATATCATATCATATCATATCATATCATATCATATCATATCATATCATATCATATCATATCATATCATATCATATCATATCATATCATATCATATCATATCATATCATATCATATCATATCATATCATATCATATCATATCATATCATATCATATCATATCATATCATATCATATCATATCATATCATATCATATCATATCATATCATATCATATCATATCATATCATATCATATCATATCATATCATATCATATCATATCATATCATATCATATCATATCATATCATATCATATCATATCATATCATATCATATCATATCATATCATATCATATCATATCATATCATATCATATCATATCATATCATATCATATCATATCATATCATATCATATCATATCATATCATATCATATCATATCATATCATATCATATCATATCATATCATATCATATCATATCATATCATATCATATCATATCATATCATATCATATCATATCATATCATATCATATCATATCATATCATATCATATCATATCATATCATATCATATCATATCATATCATATCATATCATATCATATCATATCATATCATATCATATCATATCATATCATATCATATCATATCATATCATATCATATCATATCATATCATATCATATCATATCATATCATATCATATCATATCATATCATATCATATCATATCATATCATATCATATCATATCATATCATATCATATCATATCATATCATATCATATCATATCATATCATATCATATCATATCATATCATATCATATCATATCATATCATATCATATCATATCATATCATATCATATCATATCATATCATATCATATCATATCATATCATATCATATCATATCATATCATATCATATCATATCATATCATATCATATCATATCATATCATATCATATCATATCATAATCATATCATATCATATCATATCATATCATATCATATCATATCATATCATATCATATCATATCATATCATATCATATCATATCATATCATATCATATCATATCATATCATATCATATCATATCATATCATATCATATCATATCATATCATATCATATCATATCATATCATATCATATCATATCATATCATATCATATCATATCATATCATATCATATCATATCATATCATATCATATCATAATCATATCATATCATATCATATCATATCATATCATATCATATCATATCATATCATATCATATCATATCATATCATATCATATCATATCATATCATATCATATCATATCATATCATATCATATCATATCATATCATCATATCATATCATATCATATCATATCATATCATATCATATCATATCATATATATCATATCATATCATAATCATATAATCATATCATATCATATCATTTCATATCATATCATATCATATCATATCATATCATATCATATCATATCATATCATATCATATCATATCATATCATATCATATCATATCATATCATATCATATCATATCATATCATATCATATCATATCATATCATATCATATCATATCAATTCATATCATATCATATCATATCATATCATATCATATCATATCATATCATATCATATCATATCATATCATATCATATCATATCATATCATATCATATCATATCATATCATATCATATCATATCATATCATATCATATCATATCATATCATATCATATCATATCATATCATATCATATCATATCATATCATATCATATCATATCATATCATATCATATCATATCATATCATATCATATCATTCATATCATATCATATCATATCATATCATATCATATCATATCATATCATATATATCATATCATATCATATCATATCATATCATATCATATCATATCATATCATATCATATCATATCATATCATATCATATCATATCATATCATATCATATCATATCATATCATATCATATCATATCATATCATATCATATCATATCATATCATATCATATCATATCATATCATATATATCATATCATATCATATCATATCATATCATATCATATCATATCATATCATATCATATCATATCATATCATATCATATCATATCATATCATATCATATCATATCATATCATATCATATCATATCATATCATATATATCATATCATATCATATCATATCATATCATATCATATCATATCATATCATATCATATCATATCATATCATATCATATCATATCATATCATATCATATCATATCATATCATATCATATCATATCATATCATATCATATCATATCAATATCATATCATATCATATCATATCATATCATATCATATCATATCATATCATATCATATCATATCATATCATATCATATCATATCATATATATCATATCATATCATATCATATCATATCATATCATATCATATCATATATCATATCATATCATATCATATCATATCATATCATATCATATCATATCATATCATATCATATATATCATATCTATCATATCATATCATATCATATCATATCATATCATATCATATCATATCATATCATATCATATCATATCATATCATATCATATCATATCATATCATATCATATCATATCATATCATATCATATCATATCATATCATATCATATCATATCATATCATATCATATCATATCATATCATATCATATCATATCATATCATATCATATCATATCATATCATATCTATCATATCATATCATATCATATCATATCATATCATATCATATCTTATCATATCATATCATATCATATCATATCATATCATATCATATCATATCATATCATATCATATCATATCATATCATATCATATCATATCATATCATATCATATCATATCATATCATATCATATCATATCATATCATATCATATCATATATATCATATCATATCATATCATATCATATCATATCATATCATATCATATCATATCATATCATATCATATCATATCATATCATATCATATCATATCATATCATATCATATCATATCATATCATATCATATCATATCATATCATATCATATCATATCATATCATATCATATCATATCATATCATATCATATCATATCATATCATATCATATCATATCATATCATATCATATCATATCATATCATATCATATCATATCATATCATATCATATCATATCATATCATATCATATCATATCATATCATATCATATCATATCATATCATATCATATCATATCATATCATATCATATCATATCATATCATATCATATCATATCATATCATATCATATAATATCATATCATATCATATCATATCATATCATATCATATCATATCATATCATATCATATCATATCATATCATATCATATCATATCATATCATATCATATCATATCATATCAT
Organism: Eupeodes latifasciatus; assembly: GCA_920104205.1. NCBI lineage: Eukaryota > Metazoa > Arthropoda > Insecta > Diptera > Syrphidae > Eupeodes > Eupeodes latifasciatus. Next base: position 58,322,514 of record OV049927.1, read on the forward strand.
ATCATATCATATCATACATATCATATCATATCAAATTCATATCATATCATATCATATCATATCATATCATATCATATCATATCATATCATATCATATCATATCATATCATATATATCATAATCATATCATATCATATCATATCATATCATATCATATCATATCATATCATATCATATCATATCATATCATATCATATCATATCATATCATATCATATCATATCATATCATATCATATCATATCATATCATATCATATCATATCATATCATATCATATATATCATATCATATCATATCATATCATATCATATAATCATATCATCATATCATATCATATCATATCATATCATATCATATCATATCATATCATATAATCATATCATATCATATCATATCAATCATATCATATCATATCATATCATATCATATCATATCATATCATATCATATCATATCATATCATATCATATTATATCATATCATATCATATCATATCATATCATATCATATCATATCATATCATATCATATCATATCATATCATATCATATCATATCATATCATATCAATATCATATCATATCATATCATATCATATCATATCATATCATATCATATCATATCATATCATAATCATATCATATCATATCATATCATATCATATCATATCATATCATTCATATCATATCATATCATATCATATCATATCATATCATATCATATCATATCATATCATATCATATCATATCATATCATATCATATCATATCATATCATATCATATCATATCATATCATATCATATCATATCATATCATATCATATCATATCATATCATATCAATCATATCATATCATATCATATCATATCATATCATATCATATCATATCAATATCATATCATATCATATCATATCATATCATATCATATAACATATCATATCATATCATATCATATCATATCATATCATATCATATCATATCATATCATATCATATCATATCATATCATATCATATCATATCATATCATATCATATCATATCAATATATCATATCATATCATATCATATCATATCATATCATATCATAATCATATCATATCATCATATCATATCATATCATATCATATCATATCATATCATATCATATCATATCATATCATATCATATCATATCATATCATATCATATCATATCATATCATATCATATCATATCATATCATATCATATCATATCATATCATATCATATCATATCATATCATATCATATCATATCATATCATATCATATCATATCATATATATCATATCATATCATATCATATATATCATATCATATCATATCATATCATATCATATCATATCATATCATATCATATCATATCATATCATATCATATCATATCATATCATATCATATCATATAATATCATATCATATCATATCATATCATATCATATCATATCATATCATATCATATCATATCATATCATATCATATCATATCATATCATATCATATCATATCATATCATATCAATATCATATCATATCATATCATATCATATCATATCATATCATATCATATAATATCATATCATATCATATCATATCATATCATATCATATCATATCATATCATATCATATCATATCATATCATATCATATCATATCATATCATATCATATCATATCATATCATATCATATCATATCATATCATATCATATCATATCATAATCATATCATATCATATCATATCATATCATATCATATCATATCATATCATATCATATCATATCATATCATATCATATCATATCAATATCATAATCATATCATATCATATCATATCATATCATATCATATCATATATCATATCATATCAATATCATATCATATCATATCATATCATATCATATCATATCATATCATATATCATATCATATCATATCATATCATATCATATCATATCATATCATATCATATCATATCATATCATATCTTATCATATCATATCATATCATATCATATCATATCATATCATATCATATCATATCATATCATATCATATCATATCATATCATATCATATATATCATATCATATCATATCATATCATATCATATCATATCATATCATATCATATCATATCAATCATATCATATCATATCATATCATATCATATCATATCATATCATATCATATCATATCATATCATATCATATCATATCATATCATATCATATCATATCATATCATATCATATCATATCATATCATATCATATCATATCATATCATATCATATCATATCATATCATATATATCATATCATATCATATCATATCATATCATATCATATCATATCATATCATATCATAATCATATCATATCATATCATCATATCATATCATATCATATATCATATCATATCATATCATATCATATCATATCATATCATAATCATATCATATCATATCATATCATATCATATCATATCATATCATATCATATCATATCATATCATATCATATCATATCATATCATATCATATCATATCATATCATATCATATCATATCATATCATATCATATCATATCATATCATATCATATCATATCATATCATATCATATCATATCATATCATATCATATCATATCATATCATATCATATCATATCATATCTTATCATATCATATCATATCATATCATATCATATCATATCATATCATATCATATCATATCATATCATATCATATCATATCATATCATATCATATCATATCATATCATATCATATCATATCATATCATATCATATCATATCATATCATATTATATCATATCATATCATATCATATCATATCATATCATATCATATCATATCATATCATATCATATCATATCATATCATATCATATCATATCATATCATATCATATCATATCATATCATATCATATCATATCATATCATATCATAATCATATCATATCATATCATATCATATCATATCATATCATATCATATCATATATATCATATCATATCATATCATATCATATCATATCATATCATATCATATCATATCATATCATATCATATCATATCATATCATATCATATCATATCATATCATATCATATCATATCATATCATATCATATCATATCATATCATATCATATCATATTCATATCATATCATATCATATCATATCATATCATATCATATCATATCATATCATATCATATCATATCATATCATATCATATCATATCATATCATATCATATCATATCATATCATATCATATCATATCATATCATATCATATATATCATATCATATCATATCATATCATATCATATCATATCATATCATATCATATCATATCATATCATATCATATCATATCATATCATATCATATCATATCATATCATATCATATCATATCATATCATATCATATCATATCATATCATATCATATCATATCATATCATATCATATCATATCATATCATATCATATCTATCATATATATCATATCATATCATATCATATCATATCATATCATATCATATTCATATCATATCATATCATATCATATCATATCATATCATATCATATCATATCATATCATATCATATCATATCATATCATATCATATCATATCATATCATATCATATCATTCATATCATATCATATCATATCATATCATATCATATCAATCATATCATATCATATCATATCATATCATATCATATCATATCATATCATATCATATCATATCATATCATATCATATCATATCATATCATATCATATCATATCATATCATATCATATCATATCATCTCATATCATATCATATCATATCATATCATATCATATCATATCATATCATATCATATCATATCATATCATATCATATCATATCATATCATATCATATCATATCATATCATATCATATGATATCATATCATATCATATCATATCATATCATATCATATCATATCATATCATATCATATCATATCATATCATATCATATCATATCATATCATATCATATCATATCATATCATATCATATCATATCATATCATATCATATCATATCATATCATATCATATCATATCATATCATATCATATCATATCATATCATATCATATCATATCATATCATATCATATCATATCATATCATATCATATCATATCATATCATATCATATCATATCATATCATATCATATCATATCATATCATATCATATCATATCATATCATATCATATCATATCATATCATATCATATCATATCATATCATATCATATCATAATCATATCATATCATATCATATATATCATATCATATCATATCATATCATATCATATCATATCATATCATATCATATCATATCATATCATATCATATCATATCATATAATATCATATCATATCATATCATATCATATCATATCATATCATATGATATGATATGATATGATATGATATAATAT
>OV049927.1:58332005-58334505 GCA_920104205.1 Eupeodes latifasciatus
GATATGATATGATATGATATGATATATGATATGATATGATATGATATGATATGATATGATATGATATGATATGATATGATTTGATATGATATGATATGATATGATAATGATATGATATGATATGATATGATAGATATGATATGATATGATATGATATGATATGATTGATATGATATGATATGATATGATATGATATGATATGATATGATATGATATGATATGATATGATATGATATGATATGATATGATATGATATGATATGATATGATATGATATGATATGATATGATATGATATGATATGATATGATATGATATGATATGATATGATATGATATGATATGATATGATATGATATGATATGATATGATATGATATGATATGATATGATATGATATGATATGATATGATATGATATGATATGATATGATATGATATGATATGATATGATATGATATGATATGATATGATATGATATGATATGATATGATATGATATGATATGATATGATATGATATGATATGATATGATATGATATGATATGATATGATATGATATGATATGATATGATATGATATGATATGATATGATATGATATGATATGATATGATATGATATGATATGATATGATATGATATGATATGATATGATATGATATGATATGATATGATATGATATGATATGATATGATATGATATGTTATGATATGATATGATATGATATGATATGATATGATATGATATGATATGTTATGATATGATATGATATGATATGATATGATATGATATGATATGATATGATATGATATGATATGATATGATATGATATGATATGATATGATATGATATGATATGATATGATATGATATGATATGATATGATATGATATGATATGATATGATTATGATATGATATGATATGATATGATATGATATGATATGATATGATATGATATGATATGATATGATATGATATGATATGATATGATATGATATGATATGATATGATATGATATGATATGATATGATATGATATGATATGATATGATATGATATGATATGATATGATATGATATGATATGATATGATATGATATGATATGATATGATATGATATGATATGATATGATATGATATGATATGATATGATATGATATGATATGATATGATATGATTTGATATGATATGATATGATATGATATGATATGATATGATATGATATGATATGATATGATATGATATGATATGATATGATATGATATGATATGATATGATATGATATGATATGATATGATATGATATGATATGATATGATATGATATGATATGATATGATATGATATGATATGATATGATATGATATGATATGATATGATATGATATGATATGATATGATATGATATGATATGATATGATATGATATGATATGATATGATATGATATGATATGATATGATATGATATGATATGATATGATATGATATGATATGATATGATATGATATGATATGATATGATATGATATGATATGATATGATATGATATGATATGATATATGATATGATATGATATGATATGATATGATATGATATGATATTATATGATATAAATGATATGATATGATATGATATGATATGATATGATATGATATGATATGATATGATATGATATGATATGATATGATATGATATGATATGATATGATATGATATGATATGATATGATATGATATGATATGATATGATATGATATGATATGATATGATATGATATGATATGATATGATATGATATGATATGATATGATATGATATGATATGATATGATATGATATGATATGATATGATATGATATGATATGATATGATATGATATGATATGATATGATATGATTATGATATGATATGATATGATATGATATGATATGATATGATATGATATGATATGATATGATATGATATGATATGATATGATATGATATGATATGATATGATATGATATGATATGATATGATATGATATGATATGATATGATATGATATGATATGATATGATATGATATGATATGATATGATATGATATGATATGATATGATATGATATGATATGATATGATATGATATGATATGATATGATATGATATGATATGATATGATATGATATGATATGATATGATATGATATGATATGATATGATATGATATGATATGATATGATATGATATGAATATGATATGATATGATATGATATGATATGATATGATATGATATGATATGATATGATATGATATGATATGATATGATATGATATGATATGATAGGATATGATATGATATGATATGATATGATATGATATGATATGATATGATATGATATGATATGATATGATATGATATGATATGATATGATATGATATGATATGATATGATATGATATGATATGATATGATATGATATGATATGATATGATATGATATGATATGATATGATATGATATGATATGATATGATATGATAT